>JAZKJV010009742.1:600000-1121711 GCA_037367405.1 Ottelia alismoides | reverse complement strand
TGTCCAAGATAGATTCATAGTCGTAAGTGTTTGCATATGAGTTGAAGTATTCTGACATGGTTATTGAGAAGACTTGAGCAAGGTTTTGTGACTCTCAAAGACTGTTCTATTTCAAATCCAATTCCCAATAAGGTTCCAACCAAACCTAATTGTCCAAAGGTCCGATTTGAGCTCCAAACTTCGATTTTGGTAGGACAAGTTTAAGAATTAAATTCATTCCAAGTTCTTTCTTTTTCTTTTCTTTATTTTATCTTTATGCACTTATTGCATAAGTGCTTGCTAGGGACTAGCAAAGGCAAGTATGGGGGTAATGAATTTCCATTTCATCACATTTATTCTATCATTTTGGCCTTAAAAACCCTATCTAATTCATGTAAATAACACTAATTTGTACAAATTAACATCCATTCTTTATTATATTTATTGTATATAAAATACTATTTTTAATGCCAAAATTATAGAATAAATAAAAGACTACGAATAAAATACCAAAGGTAGTTTATAACCCTAAATCATGAGACCAAGTCAAGAATTGATTTGGTAGACAAGGAATGAAGTAGGAGGAGATAAGGGCCAAAATCACCTAAAAATTCTATTCTTTTATTTATCAATAAGTCCTTTTTTGGGACCTATTTTATTCTTTATTATTTATTCATCAAATAAAGAAACTTTGTACATAAAAATTGTATATAAATATACATAGAAAAATACAAAATTGATTTCATACAAAAATAATATTCAATGTACTTTACATACTCAAAATAAAATATTAAAATTCAAAGTTCACAGACCCATATCTCTTCAATAAAAACTTAAAATGCATCAAAATTAGATTTAATTGCATATAACTTCTAATAAGCTATTTAATGAAGATGGTTCATTTAATTTGGAGTTAAGGTGTGAAAGTTAGGTTTTGGACCTCTATTGTATACTATACTAGAGTATAATATTCAATTTATTTATTCTTTATTATTTTTATAATTTTATATTTTTTAATTTTATAAATATTATTTATAACACTTGTATATATTTATAGTATAATAACCATTAAAAAATACTAAAATAAAAAAATATAGCTAAATACATAGATGAAATGCTTATACTTGTACCTATATAATTAATACCCTTATTTATTTAAGTGTACATATGATATCATAAAAATATAACAAAAATATATTTATGTATATAAAAATAAGTTATAAATATATAAATTAAGATAATAAAATAATAAAATCAAAAATACAAAATAAAAATAAAATACTTAAATATAGGTTAATATACTTATAAATATACTCCTAAAAACTAACCTGTAATAAAAAAGTTCAAAAAATAAGTAAAAATAATATTAAAATACTACCTAAAATAACAAACAACTTTTATTTTATAATTTTAATTTAATAAAACCATTTATTTTGTAGTTTTGATTTTACAATAATTTATAGGCAAGGTTATTCCCGGTTGGTCCATGTGGACTAACCAGTGAGTCTACAGTTGACCTCGATCAACTGTCCTTCCCTACGACTATTCATTATCAGACATAGGTTTTGACCCATTTTCTCGATTTTATCCCACTCGGTTCTTCACCATTTTGCTTCGATGTTTTCTTGACTTTTCCGCCTCGATCCTTGGTGATTCACGCGATTTTCGATTTCTTGATCTTCGGACCACTTCATCGAGCTGTCTTCCTCGATCGAGTAAGCCTTGTACATATACCCGTCTGCCAACTTCCTCTTGCTTATGATCACTCTTCTTCCATCTCTTGCCCTAGCATTTGCCCCAGATCGAGAGTGGGTGACAATTGCTCCCTCTTCGGTTGCTCAACGGTGAAGGTCAACGTTGAATTGAGTCGATCCACCATCGGCGAGCTCTGCCTCTATCGAGGTACCATCTCACGGTTCTTAGCCGCTTGAGGTCAATCTTTTTCACTTTTTAGATAACATTTATCATTGGCTTCTTATTTATGCATTTATATTAACATTTAGTTCAAGGCCTTCCTATATATCTACTTTGCTAATCTTATTAGCTTCTGGATACTCAGGTTTAGGAACAACATCACCGTAGTCTAACATCATCACTTTCGTTGTTCCCCGGAGCCTAGCTTCGGTGAATTCGCTCTCTAGATAATTTTATTTCGTAGATTTATTAAAATTAAATACTCATAGTCACTCTGTTTTTATTTAAAAATTCATAAAAAAATCATATACTGTCAGAAAATTCAAAAAAAAGTATATCTTCATTTAATCATATTTAACTTTCAACAAAAATTCCCATAATTTTTGCATTCTGTTTGTATGAAAAATGCATAAAAATCCCTAAAATTTTACATTTTTCATTTATGCATATTAAATCCAAAAAATTCAAAAAAATACATTTTGCATTCATCGTTGGATTAGGTTTACAGGAAAAAATTGGTTGAATTTGGATTAATTTTGTATTAAAATTAATTTAGTTAAGTGGCTTGTTTTCTTAATAACCTAGTTCATTCATATATTTGCATTTGAATTTTTAATACAAAAAAATACAAAAAATCCGTTTGGAAAATTGTGAGCTAATTCTCCTAACTTGATCCGAAGTTGTTCCTTTGCCTCCTTAAGTCGACCCTAGGGCTTCCCAGGTTAAAAATGCATAAAACCACACATTATTTAATTCATGTTTCATCAATTCGTGTGTTAATTTTCGATCGATCCTGATTGCCCGACTACAACAATAATGACACACATTTAAATTAAAAAGGGTAATTTTTGGATCTATCACGTACTCAGGCTTCCAGGGATAAGACACTCATGCATAAGCATTAGAATTAAGAGTGCCAACTAATTCTCCAAACAGCTTTTTATTACCACATTGAACCTACTTTGTGGGATCTCCATTTAGATAGGTTGGGTTGCGATTGTAGAGGAACTCCCATTAGGTCTTAATCCCATCTCAAGTCTAGACTTTAGGACTAAAGATCCATCAAGTCCCTTAGTCAAAGCATCTGTCGTGTTATCTTTGGATCCAACAAAATCCACATCCAACACTCCTCGAGACACCAAATATCTTAATGTCTTAAGTCTGGTTTATATGTATCTGCTCGTTTCTAATTGAACTTTGAACTCTTGATCTTGGCAATTGTGGTCATGTTGTCACAATACACCTAGATCGTAGGAATTGGTTGACCCACCATGAGAATTTTGGAAAGAAGTTCCCTTAGCCATTCAGCCTCAATTCCATTAGTGTCCAAAGCATACATCTCGACCTCAAAGGTAGACCGATCTAGAATGGTCTACTTCACAGACCTCCAGGAGACTGCACCGCCTCCAAGGGTAAAGACATACCCAGTAACACCATTACTCCCCGAATCCTTTATTTTCTCTATCCAGCTTGCATCACTATATCCTTCTAGTACGGATGGATATCTACCATAATGCAAACTAAGGGAAATAGTTCCCTTCAAGTACTTCAGTACTCGATCCAGAGCCTCCCAGTGAGTACGATCAGGACAACTAGTGTATCTACTCAACTTTGCAATCGAGAATGAAATATCAGGTCTCGTGCAATTTGTAAGATACATTAAACTTCCTATTACTTGTGAGCTACAGGTACTCCACTTTTGTTCTTAAATAGTATTTTCGATGAGTCAAAAGGAGTGCCTACAGCTTTGTAATCTTGATATCCAAATTTCTCAAGTACCTTCTCAATATAGTGAGATTAAGAAATTATAATCCCATGACCCAAGATCACATCAGCAACACCCATGTCCTTCATATCAAACTTGCTACTTAAGAATGCTTTAGTCTCATTTATAATCCTCATATGTGATCCAAACAATAATATGTCATCAACATACATGCACAAGACAATACACTCATCACCTTTCACATTGGAATAGACACACTTATCGGATTCATGAACCTTAAAGCCACATGACAAAATAATTTTGTCAAATTTTTCATGCCACTGCTTTGGTGCTTGTCTTAATCTGTAAAGGGATTTAACAATCTTGCAAACCTTTCCCTCATTCCCAGGAGTCATAAGCCCATTAAGCTGATCCATATAGATCTCCTTCTTAATATCACCATACAAGAAGGTGGTCTTCACATCCAACTGGTGGATTGAGAGATCATATATAGATGCCAATGCTATGAGCATCCAGATTGTGGTCATCCTAGTCACAGGGGAGTAAATATCAAAGTAATCAATACCTTCTTTTTGCCTAAAGCCCTTGGCAACTAATCTGGCTTTATATTTTTCAATTGATCCATCTGGCCTAAGCTTTCTCTTAAACACCTACTTGCACCCGATGGTAGAGCACCCTTTGGGTAAATCAACCAACTCCCAAGTTCCATTAGCCATGATGAAATCTATCTCAGATTTGATGGCTTCCTTCCATTGTTTTGCTTCATATGAAGCCATGGCTTCCTTGTAACTTGGTGGATCACCCTCGATCTGGTAGACAACAAAGTTTCTACCCACATCCTTGGCTATCTAAGGTCTTTGCTTCCCCTTGGCTCAATTTTTTCTGAAAGATCATTGGGATAAAGTTGAATCTCAACCCCCACATTCATTATCCTTTCCACCAGATCTAGAATAGATCCTTATGTGGAGGCACTCTCAATGGTCAGATTCTGAGGGATCCCAGTCTTCACAGGGAAGATATTATCAAAGAAGGTAGCATCACGGAATTATACTATAGTATTGACATCTATGCATGATATCTTGAACCGAATTACCAAGAACATATATGGATAGCTATTTTTCAAGTAACCTAAGAAGATCACATCAATAGTTTTAGGACCTAGCTTCTTTCTCTTGTGTTATGAGACTAAAACCTTGGCAAGACAGCCCCACACTTTGAGATATTTTAAGCTCGGTTTTCTATTTCTCCAAAATTCAAAAGGACACTTTTCCATATACCTTTGAGGAACCCTATTCAGAATATGGCAAGCCGTATTCAAGGCTTCTCCCCACATATAGGTTGGAAGTCGAGAACACCGTAGGAGAGCATTGATCATGTCTGTTAAGGTTCTATTTTTCCGTTCTGCTGTCCCATTTTATTGTGGTGAATATGGGGCCATAGCTTCATGAACTATGCCAAACGATTTGCATTGTTCATTAAACAAATAAGAGGTATATTCACCTCCTCTATTTGACCTAAGGTGTTTAAGCACCTTCCCTGTTTGTCTTTCAGCCTCATTATTTATAAGAATTTTTTCTAAGGTTTCATCCTTGGTTTTCATTAGATATACATAGCAGTATCTACTACCATCATTTATAAAGGTGATAAAGTATTTCTTATTGTATTGGGTCAACACACCATTAAACTCACAGATATCAGTGCACCAGATCAAAGATCTCACTATCTCTAGAGACAGACTGAAAAGACTTCCTAGGTGTCTTAGCTTGCACACAGATTTCACATTTTTTTAGTTTTATCAATAGTGTGTTTATAGATCAACTCTAAATTCATCATTCTTTTAATTGAATTTAAGTTTACATATCCCAATCTACCATGCCACAGGTCACAAGATTCTAGATTATTAACTACATGAGACACAGATTTAGAACATTCAGAACTTAAAACATTTATTTGATCAATGTTTACTGAATCATATCAAATCCAAAAACAACAAATCAAAATCTGCCAAATAGCCTTTTCCATTAAAAATGCCATGTCTTAGAATGACAACTTTATTACATTTAAAGTTCAATTCAAAATCATTTCTAACTAAGATAGAGTCAGATAAAACATCCATCTTGATATCAGGAACATGCAACACCTAGTGCAACATCCAGACATGTCCACAGGAGAACCTCAAGTTGACTTGTCCCGACCCTAACTCCCTAGCTGCAGAATTGTTTCCTCATCTTCACAGTCCCACCACTGTCTCTGATAAGAAGAAAACAAAGTTCTGTCAGAATAAATATTTACATTGGCTCCCATATCCACGAACCACTCATTTGGATCATGAATATGGTATAGTTCAGATTTTACAAAAACATACCCCTCGCTAGCTCCAAGTCCCATAGTGATCATATTCACTTGTGGACTCCCGTCTGCAGCCTTAGGTTGAGCTTTTAAGGACGGGCAGTCCTTCTTCCAATGACCAACCTGATTACAGTGCCATCATGGTTTATTCTACATGAAGTCCTTCTTTCAATGACCAACCTGATTACAGTGTCAGCAGGGTTTATTCTTTGCATTTTTCTGGATCTTACCCTTTGGTTTAATTTTATTGTTGTTGGTACCCTTTCCCTTCTTGTCCTTTCCCTTCGAGATCATGAAATTGACCTTAGCCTGAATGTCGACAGGAACCACATGCTTTTGTTTCATGTGTTCCTCCTCTATTGCAATTGTCACCATCTTGTCATCCATAGAAAATTTCCCCTTCCTGTGTTTCAGGGTCATACCGAAGTCTTCCCAAGACTTGGGGAATTTTTCTATGATGCACATGACCTGAAACTTCTCTAGAAGTTTCATTTTGGCATCTTCTAAACCATGGAGCAGGAGTAAAAACTCGTGCACCTGTGTAGAAACCGACTTCCCTTCGGCCATGGAAAACTTCAAAAACTTGGCCACAAAGTATTTCTCAATACCGAGATCTTCGGTATTATACTTCCAATCCAAATCTTCCCATAGCCCCTTCGCAATCTGCATGGACGAACAATATATATCAAACATCGTGGAGGACAGAGCGAACAAGATGCAACTATGACATATACGATCGTGTTCTTTCCATGCAGATTGCACCTTCTGGCTATCGGGTGAGGGATTTTCCTTTTCCACTGTAAGACAATTGGTTTCAAGCATAGAGATTAGTCCTACGACGGTTAACCATATCTTCATGCATTGTTGCCAACGCTTAAAGTTCTGATCACCAAATTTCTCAAGTATACCCGTCATATCCACCCTCGATTTAAACATTGTTTCCAACATGGTTTTAAATCTGGTTCAGGATATCCTCTTCAAGATTGTTAATAACAGGATGAATACCACGACATATATAAAATAATATTTAGTAAGATTAATATGAATCAATGCATTACAGATTAATAAAATCATTATCAAGCATGTCCGTATTAGATAACAATTTTGATATGCATGCAGGAACCAATAAAACCATAGATTAAACATTTTTGTTTTTTAGAATAAATGAATAGGGTGAGATCCAAGAAAGCTAAAGTAATAAACGTAATGCAACAAACAAAACGATAGAGAAATAAGATCAGAAATCACCGAAGCGTCCATGGAATGGACTGTCCTTAGAGAGGATATCGGCCTCACAATACCGGTGCGTAGGGTACTGGCGATCCGCTCCCAGGATACAACGGCACACGGTCTTCATCCACACACACCGACGAGACCGTCCTCGAAAGTACCTTTGAGAACTTGAGCCAAGAAGAACAAATCACAGATACGGTGGGAGAACAGAGAGCAAGAGCGGCGGCAGCGTGGGAGTTTTTCTTGCAAATGAAGAAAAATGGCATCGGGGGATGCTTATAAAAAGGTGCTACATGCCCTAGAGAAGCGGTACTTTTCATTCTTCGAAAATACCCCTCAATGGGTGTGACTTTTCGAATTCTGAAACCACAGCTACAACGAGTCGTTTGGGTCGAGTTGAATTCTCATTTCAGTCGAATCCAAATGAAATCAGCAGCAAAAGTATCAATATCTGAGATCCAAATTAACTCTCCCGAGCCCGAGCCCTAGCTCGAGCCCGAGAAAGAGCCGGAGCTGGAGTAGAGCGGAGCACATGCGCGTGTATGGTCCTCCATTCTTCCTCTCTGCTATTACTACAACAGTTTGGCGTATGAACTCATATATAAGCTCACCAAAAGTTTAGAGATACTAGGTATGGTACTAAACTTCCACCCAAGATTTTCAATGTTTCAAATTTGGGAATTCTCAACTTTCCCTCCAAGTCATTTGGTTTCCTAATTGAGATCAAATTGAATCTTATTGTAATTGCATAGATTTTTCAATTAAAGCCTAATTACATCCTTTTAAATACAACAAAGAGTACTGTATAACTACCCTAGGGTTAGGGCTCTCTGTATCCTCTATACTTTCTGCTTTTTCCACATAGTGAAAATCGATTGTTTCTGACCAAGGGCATAGCCCAGTTACAGGTGAACATTGTAAACATGTGTGGCTATGTCTTGATTGATTGTATTGTTTACATGCTTCCGCAATTCACAACAAATTAGTATCAGAGCATCAAGTTCTACCAAGATCACTAAGCAAGATCGCATCACACAATATGAAGATCGAGAAGCTTACAAGGAAAATGGATTGAGTCTATGGCAGACGAAGATGTGTGTCTTTCTGAAGCATCAAGGCAACTGGGTGTTGTTGGACCAAGGAAGAGCGAAGGCACTCGTACCCTCCAAGTTGACAGTGTAGGAAGAGAAGGCACATTTGATGATCATCTTGTGTTTGGCGGATGAGATCTGAGGAAGTTGTTGATGAGAAAACCGTGACCTCTCTATGGTCGAGACTCGAAATTTTGTACATGATGAAGTCTTTGACCAACAAGTTTTTGAAGCAACGCATGTTCTCTCTCCACATACAGGAAGATGTGTCTCTTAAAGAACATCCAGATCACTTAAATACATAGCTGATGGATTTAAGAAATGTAGAGGTTAAGATTGAAGATGAGTATGTTGCATTGATTTTATTGGTTTCTCTTCCGCTTTCATATGAGAATTCTGTTCAATCATTTATTAAGGATAATATATAACCTTAAAGTAAGTTTGCATGAGTCTACATACGTGTGAACTTCGACATATGGCTATTGAGAAGTATAACTCTAACATTGCAAGTTTGGTCATGACTCATGAAAAGAGTCTTGCTAGTTTTAGCTACGTGAAGAAGGAAAAGAAGTCCCAATCGAAAAATCTCAATTTTAAGAACATCTGTAGTTACTGTAAGGAAGCTAGACATTTGGAAGGACTACCCGAAGAAGAAGGGAAAAGTCATTATTTCTTTTGTGTCTCAAGAAAGTGTGGATTTTGAAGATGATCTGGTTCTCACCATTATAGATCATAGATGACATATAACACATGGATTCTTGAATTTGATTCAGGTTTTTCTTACCGTATGACTTCCAATGAAGATTGATTTTACACCTATGAGAAGATAGATAATGGAAACATCATGGGGAATGATACAACGCACAAGATTGTCGGAGCGACTTCGTGAAGATGAAGATGCATGATGGAGTTGTGAGGACAGTGACAGAAGTACACCATGTTCTGGATCTAAGGAAGAACCTAATATCCCTTGGAGCTTTGGACTCTAAAAGATATATGTACAATGATGAAGGTGTAGTCGTGGAGGTTGCCAAAAGTGGGGGGTGGTTGTTATCAAGGGCAACAAGCATAAAACCTTATACTACATGCATGGGTATACAGTTATGGGTTCGTTGCAGTGGCACCATAATTCATTAAGTTAGATTCAGAATTCGTGGCATATGCAGTTGAGGTACACGAGTCAGATGAAAATGAATATTCTCAGTTAAAAGGGTCTCATCGGAAATCTTAAGGGATCCAAGGTGGAGTTATGTGAGCATTGTGTATTCGAGAAACAACACATGAAGTATTTAACTAAAGCACTCACAAGACAAAGGAGACACTCAACTACATCTATGCACATTGTTGGAGCCCTTCATTTGCCTCATCTTTGGGAGGTGCCCTGTATTTTTTATTTATTATTGACTATTACACTGAGATGATTTGGTTGTACATGATGAAGCACAAGAGTAAAGCATTTAAGGTCTTCAAGCAGTGGAATATCTTGGTGTAGATCCCGACTTTTGAGAAGGTAAAGCATTCGTACAGATAACATGATGGAGTTCTGTTAGTTAGAGTTCAATAAATTTTGCAAGGAGGAGCGTTGTTGCGAGACACCACATCATTAGAGATGCAGCACAACATAACAGAGTTGGAGAATGAATGAACATAATGCTGTTGGAGAGAGTGAGGTGCATGCTCTCTAATGCTAGACTCGGTAGGGCATTATGGGTTGAAGTTGTGAATACAGCTTGTTACTTGGTGAATCAAAATCCTTCGTCCACTATTGACTACAAGACGCCCATGGAAGTATGATCTAGTAATCATGTTGATTATTATGTTTTACAAGTCTTTAGTTGTACTTCCTATTATCAAATTAGTGAAGGAAAATTAGAACCAAAACGAAGAAAGGGATGTTTACATGATATGTTGCAGGTGTAAAATGTTACAAACTTTGGCCCCCCTATGAGCATAGAGTTATTGTTAGAATGAATGTTACATTTAATAAGAATTACATGCTTCACTTGAGTAGTGAGTCTGTTGATGCATGGATAGGTGATTGTGCGCATGAATATGTAGAGTTCAAACTGACACCAAGTAGTGATCACACAGTTTATCATACCACTCCTAATCAGGTTGATGTTGAACAATCTGAAGCTGAGCAACCAGATGAGAGACAACCTAGTGTTGTTATTGATCGGTCTCGTAGAGAGATACATCCACTGCATAGATATAGATTTGAAGATATGGTTGCATTTGCACTACAGGTTGCGGAGGTGGTAGAGTCTCTGGAGCCCACCACTTACAGGGAGGCTATAGCAGGGGCAGAATCTAAGTAGTGATATGATGCTTTATATAAGGAGGATGAAGTCTCTTCATAAGAATCAAAGATGGGAGCATGTCAAGTTGCTAAAGGGGAGCAATGGCATTGAATGCAAGTGGGTTTTCAAGAAAAAGACATGAATTTCAAGCAGTGATGGAATCTAATGCGAGGCATGCCTAGTTGCGAAGAGTTACAGTCAAAAGGAATGTGTGGATTACAACGAGATATTCTCTCACAGTATAAGATATACATCCATTAGGATGCTACTAGCTCTTGTAGCACATCGACACTTGGAGCTGGAGCAGCTAGATGCGACGACCGCTTTTTTGCATGGTGAACTCAAAGAAGATATTCTCATGAGTCAACCACATGGATTCTCATTTTAGGGCATAGAAGACCTTGTGTGCAGATTGAAGAAGTCCTTGCATGAGCTTAACTAGTTTCTATTGCAATGGTACATGAAGCTTGTTAGCTTCATGATTGATCATATGTTCAACAAGAGCTCATACGATTATTGAGTATACCACAACAAGGTGTAGGATGGATCCTTCATCTATTTGTAATTGTACGCTAGAGACATGTATTGCTACCAAGAAGAAGAGTACCATATATGATCTGAAGAAGCTCCTTAGTTCATAATTTGACATGAAGGACCTTGGTGCAGTGAAGAAGATTTTAGGGGCGGAGATCATTAGAGATCATGTAGAAGGGAAGTTTTTCTTATCTCAGAAGAACTACCATGAGAAAAGTTCTAATGATATTGGGATGTCTACAACCAAGCCTCTGGGGACTCCATCCGTTGTGATATTCATCTTTTTGTTTCTTTCGCACCTCAATCAGATGTAGAGAAGGAACACATGTTACATGTTCTATATGTTAGCACAATTGGGAGTCTTATGTATGCCATGGTACGCACATGACATGGTATTGCTTATGGTGTGAGCATCGTTAGCATATTCATGAGAAATCCAGGGAATGAGCATTGGTAGGTAGTGATGAATCCACATTTCATCATCTTTATACTATCATTTTGGCACCAAAAACCCTAGCAAATGCCTGTAAATAGCATTAAATAGAACATTTTAGCATTCATGCATGTGCATGTAAATAGTATATAAAATATTGTAATTAAAGCCAAAATTATAGAATAAATAAAAGAAAAGAAAAGATAAAATATTGTAAATATTTTATGACCCAAAACCCCGAGACCTAGGCATCTTGATGAATAGGTCGACAAGGAATAAAGTAGGGGGAGATAAGGTCAAAATACAGTATAAATGCCTATACTTGTCATTCATTCTTCATTCATTTTGGGACCTATTTTTGGTTCCACTTTTTGTACCTCAAATTAGAAACTCTGTACATAAAAGGTGTAGATAATTTTATAAAGAAAAATACAAAATTGATTTCATTCAAAAATAATGTACATGTAAAATGTTATGGTCTGAATAAAAATCCAGAATCCCAACTTTTCAGACCCGTATCTCACAAATGGAAACTCCAAATGCAGCAAACTCACCTTTAATTGTATATAGAATAAAATAATCTATTTAATGGTAGTAGTTTCGCATTTGGCGGAGCTACGGTTCGAAAGTTGAGTTTTGGACCCACATTGTATACTTGTACAGAATAAAATATTTAATTTATTATTTATTTATTATTTTTATATATTTATATTTTTATAATTTTGTAAATATTATTTATAATATATTTGTATATTAAAATTAGAATAAAAGTACAAAAGAAACATAAATAAAAATACTTGTAATACATAAGTATTATACCTATACACATACCTGTACAATACCTACTTATATTTTATTAAATATAAAAAATATATCAATAAAATAAAATAAAATATATCTATGGGTATAAAGTATTTTATAATTTTATAAAATACTAAATAAAAATAATAAAAATAAAAATACACAAAATAAAAATAAAGTAATAAAGTATATAGATAATATACCTATATAGGGGTGTAAAAGTAAACTTGTAGAAATATACCTAATAAAAATAAATAAAAAATACCATAAAATAATTTATAATATTATAAGCATTTTTTATTTTGTAACCATAATTAAATAAGATAGTTTACTATTTTATTTTGATTTTAGAAATATTTTTCTCAGGTTTTTTCCTGATTGGTCCACGTGGACCAATCAGGTGGGCTGGAGAGTTGACCTCGGTCAACTCTCTGCCGAACACCTGGATTGCTGTCAGAAGTGAGTTTGACCCTTCTTTTGCCCTTTTTTCGAGGCCGCTCCTTTCATCGTTTGGTGTCGCGTTCTTCTGCAAAGTTCTTCCCATATCATCCATCTTGCACACCAGTACATTTCCTCGAGCATTGGATCATCGACGCACCCGTTGATGCCTCATTTCTCATGCCCGTTCACCTAAGTTCAAAACCGACCACTCATCTTCCTCTTTCCTTTGAACCGAGCCAAAAACCTCTGAGGGCATGTTGCTGGATCCCCTGTGACAGAGGGATAATCCTCTACCTTGTCGAGGTGCTTCGCCAGCTCGGCGGCGGATTCCACAACCATCTCTGGCCACTAGGCCGTCGAGGTTCTTCCTTGGGCTCCCGAGCCTTCGAGGTCGTGTTTTCTTATTTTTCTTAGTGTTTAGCTTGCTGTTACATTTAGATTTTATTGCATGCCCTCAATTAGTTGTTTAATCGATTAAATCGCCACCATCTACCAAGCTCCGGCGAGCTCCTGCTTATGCCATACACCACCCAATCGACTCGTGATTGCTCTGGGACCTTCCTCCTGTTGTTTGTGTGTTTTTATTGCAGGTCCCAGGCGCAGAAGGGCCCCCATCTAGGGTCATTTTTGACGATACCTAGCTTGCCGGAGCCGCTCCAGGTCATCCTCGTCGTGGTGGCACTCCAGCTGGTGTCCAGCCCTTTTGACTCCACCAATCTCCTGAGGAGCCTCCCAGCTAGCTTCCTGGGCCTTTTTGAAGCTCCAACGGCCGCCGGAGGGGAGAGCATCATCAAGCAGAAACTCACCGAGGGCATGTTCTTCATGAGTTCGTCCAAGCCTCTCCGCAACCGTCGATCTTGCCCCCGTTCTTCAGCAAAGCAGGGACCGTTAGATTCGCCCACGCGTTCACCGTCGGATCCGCCTGGTGGATCTAATCCTGGGCCTTAAAATCGAAGCATCATCGCAGCATAGGGAGCTGACATGTGGATTAGTGAGTGTTGCACCGCCGTTGGATCAAACCCCGCCTGGGTAATTTTGCTATATACCCACGCCTGTTTTGTATTTAGTTCTTTGGACTTAATCTTTCATCTGAAGGCATAAATGTTTTGTAATAATTTTAAGTAGGCCCCTAGTTTTCTTAATATTACGTAATAGTCCCCGCCAAGCGCGTGCTTTGCACGTGCTGCTTGGCGTTTTTGTATACACACCCTCGGGTTATTTGCCATTTTTTATTCAGTCCTCAATTTTTGTTAATTGGTTATAAATTTCTGGGCATTTTGCATTTTAGCCCTTGTGCTTTTGAGATATTGCAGCCGTGCCTTTCCCAGGCGCGCGTGAAACTCACGTAGGCCTGGTGACTTTTGCATTAAAGCCCTTGTCACTTATGCTATTACTTTTTGGTCCATAATATATTTAATTCAATACAAATTTTTGTGTGAAAATTGCAAGCCTGCCCCTGGAATTTTGTCTAATTACGAAATAGTCCCTGCTTGGCTGTGAACTTTTTGTGTGCTTGACATATTTATTTGGAGCATCATTTTAAATCTAAAAATTCTCAAAAAGTAAATTAAGCTCCTGTGTGCTTGTTCTTCAACGCCATATTTTTAGTTTTTGATTTTATTTTATTTTCATATTTATTAAAAAATAAAAAACTCTTCATTTCAGCACTGTCTAGCTTAGAAAATGCCAAAAAAATATTAAAATACCTCAAAAAATTCCCTACTATCTAATTTAAACTATTTTAGTGTCAGTCCAAAAATCACTAAAAATCTCAAAAGAAAAACCTTAAAAATTCGAAAATACTCAAAAAATTCAAAAAAATATAAAAAATTCTAGAAAATCCCAAAAATTGTAAACTCAAGTCCTGTAGTCTCCTGTTTTTATTACCTTTATTTGAAAAATAGCTTGGAAAATTTTTGTGGCTGTTTGATATTTTTAATTCCCATTTTACCCCCTGCCAGTAGTTATTTCCATGTTTTCCTTTATTTCAGTATTTAAAAATACCAAAAATATTTTGAAAAATACCCAAAAATCACAAAAACAGTAAAAAGCATAAAAATATCAAAAAATTAATTTCTAAATTTTTGGCTATTTTTGCATATTTTTATAAATAGTCTATCACCTTTTATTACATAGTTTACATATTCCAATATTGAAAAAGAAAATAAAAAATATATAAAATATAAAATATAAAAATCAGAAAATTAAAATCAAAATACAAAAAATAAAATTAAATAAAAAAATTAAAAATTAAAAACCCACAAAAATGTTTGCTTGCATAGTGTAGACACATTTCACACTCACACACACACATTTGTTTGATCTACCTTGTTTGCTCCCTGTGTTCGAACTCTCTGCATACTTGCTTGCAATACATCTTTTGTGCAAAGTTAAAAATAAATTTTAACTTCACATCTGCTTATCATTGTTTGATTGATTGAGTGTGGGTTAATTGTTGATTCTAGCTGAGATTTTGTGTGGTCAACACACCGACTGGGTTCCCGCTTTGTGTGGAACTTACGACCACTGAATTTCGGCTAAATCAAATGGCGCCGTTGCTGGGGAGCAACAACGCGTAGTTCTTTTTTTTTGTTGTGTTGTGATCATTTGTCTGCATTTCGCGGCTTTTATTTCTATTTGTATTATTTTTGATATATCTGCTAAATTGTCTAACCACTCTCCTTGTTTGGATTCCGTGCGAGGTACACGGATCGAGGGAGGAGCCCCTCTTGGAGCACCTTCGCACCCACATGAAGCGGCTTTGGCCTAGCACGAAGAAGGACTTGGAGGATTTTGCAAGACAGCTTCTTAGCCTTCATTTTCTTGCATTGTATTTATTTTGTATTTTAAGTGAGAGAGAGACACTTTTATTGTAATAATACAGGTACCCCCAGATATTCAGATACTTCGGACCTATTTTCCAAGTGATTGTTCACTTGGGGGCCCACATCGGTTTTTCATCAGCTTTCTTCGCATTCTTTTATTTTGTTTTGTTTTTCGATTTTATTTATTTTGTGTGATTGAGCCCCTAGTTTTAGGATTGCTTGCGATAGACTAAGGCCGAACACCTAATACCTTGCATGCTCCTATAGTATCGTTTGGACTTAGTCAAACTTAAATAGTTGATTCATCGTCTTCGATCTGCCGCGTCGCGAGCTCTCCCTGCCAAGCGCTTCTCCTGAACTCGATTTGTCGAGAGGAGGAGGGGTGAACCTAGACCGGACTCTAGGATTGAAGATTTGTGGTCAACTTATGGTTCTTCGTGCAAATAGCAATTTCTGAACTTAGGGCGATTTCATCGGTTGCATTTGCATATAGATATGTTTCCATTCTGCTGAGCATCTTTGCATGTAGAGTGTCGTAGGCAAGGTGAGCATTTCTCTTTAGCATTCATCATTGATTTGCCGCTTGCATTGCTTTTCCGACTCTCCCACTGATTTTGCCAACCTAGGTGCTTAAAGGAATTGACTCCTCGTTAGGCGCGTGCATTCCTCGCTAAAAACCCAAAAAAAAGTGATAACCAAATAAAATTGGGACTGCTAATATTACCTGATCCTAAAACCAATCAAAAAGAAAAATCTTGTATTGGGGCGAGTAATCCCCTCATTGTCTGTGTTTACATTGCTCGCATACACGCTAAGGAATAGTTCCCAAAACCCATTTCAGCCCCTAAGTGTGTATGCAATCTTTGACTTCTCACCTAACTCTAAAACAGATAAGATAAAAAGACTGCGCTTTGCGGTCTCTACCGAGTCGAGTAGGTGAATTGAGGGTTTGATTTATTTTATTTTTGTCTGTGATTGTTTTGTGTGTCCTAGATCGCTCATGTGCACTTGCGCCTTCTTCTTCACTCTCTTGACTTGACCGACGTGCTCTCCTGAATCATTTCCTTTTGTTTTCGAGATGGACCCCTGGAGTGCATTTTATCCGGACTTTGCGGATCCCTCGCTCGTTCCAGCCGGTCCACCTCCCTTCTACCAGGAGGACCCTCCTCCTACTTTTTCTGATTCTTGTACATACCCGCCTCAGCCACAGTATCAGACTTCGGACTTCTACCCACCTCCACCTCCACTTGTATATTATTCACCTCCACCTTCACATCCACCCGAGTCTGACCTGATGGAGTCACCTCCTTCGATCTCTATGAGTGATATCTTAAATCGGATGACAAAGCGCATTGATTTGATGAATGATGATCTTGCTTTCTTAAGGAAGAATCAGATTAATGCTCCTTTCGTCGGGGATACGGCTTCACTTGTAGGAAATCATGGGAGCTTGCAATCGCCAAAAATACAAAAAAAATGAGAAAAATGTAAAAAATCCAAAAAGAGTTCGGGAGACACTTGGTTGATCAATATTTTGAGGAGAGAGTCCACTTGCCAGAACCCTTGACCACACATGCATTCACACCTAGTCCCACCTTTGACCCCGAGGATGCCGTTGTACAGACTACTCTTGGCATGCCTCGTGTATATGCTGATTCCGACTTCCTCCCTTGTATGGAGGAAGTCCAAAAATTCAAAAAAATGCTATCCGAACCTGAAGTGGTGGCCACTATTCATGAGATTATCCGTGCCCCACTTCAGCAGGCCATGACCGATTTATCTGCTCCTCTTCCCAAGAAGAGAAAGCGGAGGAGCAGATCTGAGCGTCACATTCTGACCATGGCCACTGCCCACGCCATCACACACCGTCCCATTCCCAAAAAGAAGAACACAGCTACACCTTTCATCACTTGCACCATCTCTGACTATACTTGTGATCGCACTCTCCTGGACGACGGTGCTTCGATTAGCCTATTACCCTTCTCGTTGGTACAGTCTCTTCACTTAGGGCCTCTCAAAAAGACCAGGATGATCGTACAGTTTGCTCATGGATCCACCAAGAGGCCGAAGGGTATCTTTGAAAACGCCGTCATTTCTATTCAGGGCACGAGCCACCATCTTGATTTTGTTGTGTTGCCCATGGAGACCTCCACAGGGGAGCCATCTCCAATCATCCTGGGACGACCATTCCTCGCCTCTGCGAGGGTCGTTATTGACTATGGATCAGGAGAGATTCGCTTCCGTCCTGTTGACGAGAGCGAAGTGTCGATCACCGCACCCACAGTTGACCAGAGACCTGCACCTGATGCACCTTCACCGACTCTATCTGACTCCGAGGCCTGTGACCGATCTGATGCTATTAGAGATGTTTGCTTAGCGAAACCTGATGAGACCCGACGAATCCCCCGAAAGGGGAGGAAATCGAAAAGCATGAACCTCACTGTTCTTCCTTCTGGTGTGTGGCGATGTGTTGATGAAATCCAGAGTATTTACGTGATTGAACCATTTGAGCAGAGGGTAGATACCAAGACTAGACAGGACGGACCTGGTTTGAACACTTCCACTGATAAGTCCGTGCCTGGTCCTTCACAAGTAAAGATGATTGAGGTCGGTTACGATGCTGCCATTTATTTTGACAGATTCAGGCCTCTTGATGACAAAGATGATTCAGGTGAGATTCTTGAGGACGATCTGAGTTCGTATACTTCCACTGATGATTTCGTTCCTTTTAATTTTGACATAGATGAGCCCTCGCATGATGACTCCGATTACACTTCTTCTGAGGATGATGAGTTTGTCCCATTCCACTTTGACATCTGCGAGACTTCCAAGGCCAGACCTGATCGTACTTCTTCCACTCACCCTTCTGTGCCTTCACACCATAGGACCACCAAGGGAGAACCTAGCCATACTACTTCCATTGACCAGTTCATCCCTTTCAGATTCGATTCCACTGAGGGCCTTCACCGTGTCGACCCTGATCGGCTTCCATCCGCTGTGGACCCCGATGTCGACTTGCATCACACTAGATCTATCCCTCAGCAGTCTCGCAAGAAGGTTAGCTTTCTGCCTTCTTGATCATATGTACATCCACCTTTGTTGTACATTCTCCTTTGTTCATCTCTGTCTCTCCCCTTTTGCTCGTCCATCCATTCTCGTGTTTGCCTTGCTTAGGATGCACTTTGTCCTAAGTATAGGAGGGGTGGACGAGCCGAGTGTTTGGTCGTTGTTCCGTGTCATCACTCCTGTTGTTGCCTATACTTAGGGCTTCTTTTACCCTAAGTATAGGGAGAGTGACATGTATATCCTCATGATCTCGTCTTCACTCTCATCTCTTTTCTTCTTTTCTTCTTTTCCTTTTCTATTTTCTTTATCTATCAAAAAGATGCTGCTTTTGTAGACAGTTTTCCATACTTAGGACGTACTTTGTCCTGAGTATAGGGGGGTGTGCACCCCGAGTTTCTCTATTCTTTGATCCTCTCCATTGTCTCCTCTTCTTGTCTATACTTAGGGATATTTTACCCTAAGTTTAGGGGGGAGACAATGTAAGTACGATCTGTTCATTCCCACCCTTGACCCTCCCTGCTTTGTGTACAGTCTGCTATACTTAGGATTATTTGATCCTAAGTATAGGGGGGACGGTCGACTTCTCATTCATTGATTCATTCATTAGTTATTTATTCTTTAGACTTGTCTATACTTAGTACGAGTTATGTCTTCTCTTTTCTCTCCGATCTATGAGGTCATAGCTCAAGATAAGTATAGGGGGGTCGTATATATTGTGTATATACTTTAGCCATAACTCGTACTTTCGTATTTTCCTAAATATGGCTAATTATTCTTTAAAATTCATTAAAATCCTTAATAAAAAGGTGTGTTGTTCCTCAAATTCTTTTTGTATTTACTGGTTAATAAATCTGGTGAAAATGTTTTATGCAAAATGTTTAAAAAATGGTTTGAGAATCTTTGTGAACATTTATTGAAAACTATTTTGAAAAAATTTTGTTACATGTTTTCAACCTGTGTAAAAATGTGTGTTTTGTAAAAATTTATTTTCTTTGTGTGAAATAAAATGTTTGGAAAATGGTTTGCAAATGGTTTGAAAAATGGTTACAAAAATGTTTTGAAAAATCTATCTATACTGTTTGAAAGCCTTTGCAAAATGATTTTCAAATGTGTGTACATGTTTGTAAAATGTTTGTAAAACTTATTTTGGACTATAGTTTTCAAAAATTATGTGAAAAGCTTGTGTCAAATAAGTTTGAGGAATACATACATCTTTCTAAAAATCTTCATGTATATATGTATAAAATTGATCACTTACCCTTGCGAATTCTGAATTCCACTTCTTGTAAATATAAGAAGCACTCCCGTGTAAATATTTTAACCTAGTGTTCAGCCAGAAACTTTTGTTTTCAAAAATCCCAAAAATATTTGCAAAAGTAAAATCCAAAAACAATTGAAAAATCTCTTTGAAAAATACAAAAAATGCATATGCGTCATCATCATGTTTTCAAAAATCCATAAAAAGTTCAAAATTCTTGAAAATTGCATCACAAAAATATTTTCTGCATTGCATTACATAGCATTAGCATTTTTCGGATTGAGTTTGATAGTTGAACGAGTCTAGTAAAATCCAGAGATTGGAGCTTGATTGGACCTTAAAATCTACCTAATAACAAGAACCTGTTAGGAACTGGGTTTGAGGTACTTCAGGTCTAGTTGACTTAATTCTCCGAGGATCACGGGACTTGGTTCAATGGATTCTTGACTGCCTAAATAGAGTATTTCGGAACACACGCATGACTCTTGTTGATAATTACCTAACTTGGACACCTGCACCTTTCACATGGCTCAATTCAGTTGGAGTGGTGAGGGGATTGGATTTACCGGTATGAGATGCACACAAGTGGAAACATTTGTCCTCCTCTAGGGAGGGAAGTGCACCCCAACCCGTCCAGTGATTAGGAAGTCTAAAGACAGGAGGCTGTGGGTTGCAATAAAGCTTCAAAAGAGGGATAGTCTACTGGCTCAAGAGGAAAACTCCTTATGTAAATGCTGCTGTACATAGTATTAAAAAAAAAAGGAGTTCAGGCATGTACAAAAATAAAAAGCCTGCAAAGAATGTACAAATGTGTAAAGCCAATAAGCAAGCTTGAGTTCCAAAGTCAAATATGTGAGCCTGCAGCATGATGACTTGACTACACTGGTCTTGCATCCCAGGATAGCTAGCTACACTGGCTACCGTCCATTCTTCTCTTCACCCCCTCCTCTTGAGCTGGTTGCCACTTGAACTTAGAAGGGAATACCCCGCTCTTCGAGGATGGAGTTATTGGATTGGGGAATCATTGGGTTGTCATACTGGAGAAGTCAGTCTCTTTGTCATTCTAGTTGGGGAGAGCCACCATCACTTACACTGTACGAGTCAGATTCATAGTCGTAAGGGTTTGCGTATGAATTGAGATATTTCTGACCTGGCTATTGAGGATACTTGAGCAGAGTTTTGGGATTCCCAGGGACTGTTGGATTTCAAATTCGGATCTCATTAAGGTTCCGCCTGCACTAATATTCCAAAGGTCCGACTTAAGCTCCAAACTTTGATTTTGTGAAGACAAGTTTGATAATTAAACTAAATCCAAGTTCTTCTTTTTCTTTTCTTTCTTTTCCTTCTTGCACTTATTGCATAAGTGTTTGCTAGGAACTAGCAAAGGTAAAGTATAAGGGGATGATGAATCCACATTTCATCATCTTTATTCTATCATTTTGGCACCAAAAACCCTAGCAAATGCCTGTAAATAGCATTAAATAGAACATTTTAGCATTCATGCATGTGCATGTAAATAGTGTATAAAATACTGTAATTAAAGCCAAAATTATAGAATAAATAAAAGAAAAGAAAAAGAATAAAATATTGTAAATATTTTATGACCCAAAATAGGCATCTTGATGAATAGGTCGACAAGGAATAAAGTAGGGGGATATAAGGTCAAAATACCGTGAAATGCCTATACTTGTCATTCATTCTTCATTCATTTCGGGACCTATTTTTGGTTCCACTTTTTGTACCTCAAATAAAGAAACTCTGTACATAAAAGGTGTAGATAATTTTATAAAGAAAAATACAAAATTGATTTCATTCAAAAATAATGTACAGGTAAAAAGTTATGGTCTGAATAAAAATCCAGAATCCCAACTTCCCAGACCCTTATCTCACAAATGGAAACTCCAAATGCAGCAAACTCACCTTTAATTGTATATAGAATAAAATAATCTATTTAATGGCGGTGGTTTCGCATTTGGCAGAGTTACGGTTCGAAAGTTGAGTTTTGGACCCACATTGTATACTTGTACAGAATAAAATATTTAGTTTATTATTTATTTATTATTTTTATAATTTTATATTTTTATAAATTTGTAAATATTATTTATAATATATTTGTATATTAAAATTAGAATAAAAGAACAAAAGAAACACAAATAAAAATACTTGTAATACATAGGTATTATACCTATACACATACATGTACAATACCTACTTATATTTTATTAAATATACAAAATATATCAATAAAATAAAATAAAAATATATATGGGTATAAAAGTATTTTATTATTTTATAAAATACTAAATAAAAATAATAAATTAAAATACATAAAGTAAAAATAAAGTAATAAAGTATATAGATAATATACCTATATAGGGGTATAAAAGTAAACTTGTAAAAATATACCTAATAAAAATAAATAAAAATTACCATAAAATAATTTATAAAATTATAAGTATTTTTTATTTTGTAACCATAATTAAATAAGATAGTTTACTATTTTATTTTGATTTTAGAAATATTTTTCTCAAGTTTTTTCCTGATTGGTCCATGTGGACCAATCAGGAGGGCTGGAGAGTTGACCTCGGTCAACTCTCTGCCCAACACCTGGATTGTTGTAAGAAGTGAGTTTGACCCTTCTTTCGCCCTTTTTTCGAGGCCGCTCCTTTCATCGTTTGGTGTCGCGTTCTTCTGCAAAGTTCTTCCCATATCATCCATCTTGCACGCCAGTACATTTCCTCGAGCATTGGATCATCGACGCACCCGTTGACGCCTCGTTTCTCACGCCCGTTCACCTAAGTTGAAAACCGACCACTCATCTTCCTCTTTCCTTTGAACCGCTTTGGCCTGAGCCAAAAACCTCCGAGACCCTGTTACTGGATCCCCTATGACAGAGGGATGATCCTCTACCTTGTCGAGGTGCTTCGCTAGCTCGGCAGCGGATTCCACAACCATCTCCGACCACTAGGCCGTCGAGGTTCTTCCTTGGGCTCCCCAGCCTTCGAGGTCGTGTTTTTCTTATTTTTCTTAGTGTTTAGCTCGCTGTTACGTTTAGATTTTATTTCGTGTCCTCCATTAGTCGTTTAATCGATTAAATCGCCACCATCTACCCCTCGCCGGAGCTTGCTCCGACGAGCTCCTTCTTACGCCATACACCACCCAATAGACTCGTGATTGCTCTAGGACCTTCCTCCTGTTGTTTGCGTGTTTTTAGTGCAGGTCCCAAGCGTAGAAGGGCCCCCATCTGGGGTTATTTTTGACGATACCCAGCTTGCCGGAGCCGCTCCAGGTCATCCTCGCCGTGGTGGCACTCCAGCTGGTGTCTAGCCCTTTTGACTCCACCAATCTCTTGAGGAGCCTCCCAGCTAGCTTCCAGGGCCTTTTTGAAGCTCCAACGGCCGCCGGAGGGGAGAGCATCATCGAGCAGAAACTCGTCGAGGGCATGTTCTTCGTGAGTTCGTCCAAGCCTCTCCGCAACCGTCGATCTCGCCCCGTTCTTCCAGCAAAGCAGGGACCGTTAGATTCGCCCACGCGTTCACCGTCGGATCCGCCTAGTGGATCTAATCCTGGGCCTTAAAATCGAAGCGTCATCGCAGCATAGGGAGCTGACATGTGGATTAGTGAGTGATGCACCGCCGTTGGATCAACCCCCGCCTGGTTAATTTTGCTTTATACCCTCGCATGTTTTGTATTTAGTTCTTTGGACTTAATCTTTCATCTGAAGGCATAAATGTTTTGTAATAATTTTAAGTAGGCCCCTAGTTTTCTGAATATTACGAAATAGTCCCCGCCAGGCGCGTGCTTTGCACGTGCTGCTTGGCATTTTTGCAGACACACCCTCGGGTTATTTGGCATTTTTATTCAGTCCTCAATTTTGTTAATTGGTTATAAATTTCTGGGCATTTTACATTTTAGCCCTTGTGCTTTTGAGATATTGCAGTCGTGCCTTTCCCAGGCGCGCGTGAAACTCACGTAGGCCTGGTGACTTTTGCATTAAAGCCCTTGCCACTTGTGCTATTACTTTTTGGTCCAGAATATATTTTATTCAGTACAAATTTTTGTGCTAAAATTGCAAGCCTGCCCCTTGAATTTTTTCTAATTGCGAAATAGTCCCTGCTTGGCTGTGAACTTTTTGTGTGCTTGACATATTTATTTGGAGCATCATTTTAAATCGAAAATTCTCAAAATGTAAACTTAAGCTCATGTGTGCTTGTTCTTCTACGCCATATTTTTAGTTTTTGATTTTATTTAATTTTCATATTTATTAAAAATCAAAAACTCTTTTTTCAGCACTGTCTAGATTAGAATATGTCAAAAAAATATTAAAATACCTCAAAAAATTCCAAAAAAATCCCTATTGTCTAATTTAACCTATTTTAGTGCCAGTCCAAAAATCATTAAAAATCTCAAAAGAAAAACCTTAAAAATTCGAAAATACTCATAAACTTCAAAAAAATATAAACAATTCTAGAAAATCCCAAAAATTGTAAACTCAAGTTCTGTAGTCTCCTGTTTTTATTACCTTTATTTGAAAAATAGTTTGGAAAAATTTTGTGTTTGTTTGATATTTTTAATTCCCATTTTACCCAGTCAGTAGCTATTTCCATGTTTTCCTTTATTTCAGTATTTAAAAATACAAAAAATATTTTGAAAAATACCCAAAAATCACAAAAATAGTAAAAAGCATAAAAATATCACAAAAAAATAATTTCTGATTTTTTGGCTATTTTTGCATATTTTTTAAAAAGTTTATCAGTTATTACATAGTTTACATATTCCAATATTGAAAAAGAAAATAAAAAATATATAAAATATAAAATATAAAAATTAGCAAATTAAAAATCAAAATACAAAAATTAAAAATTAAATAAAAAAATTAAAAATTAAAAACCCACAAAAATGTTTGCTTGCATAGTGTAGACACATTTCACACTCACACACACACATTTGTTTGATCTACCTTGTTTGTTCCCTGTGTTCGAACTCTCTGCATACTTGCTTGCTATACATCGTTTGTGCAGAGTTAAAAATAAATTTTAACTTCACATCTGCTTATCATTGTTTGATTGATTGAGTGTGGGTTAATTGTTGATTCTAGCTGAGATTTTGTGTGGTCAACACACCAACTGGGTTCCCGCTTTGTGTGGAACTTACGACCACCGAATTTCGGCTAAATCAGGTAGTCAAATAGATTTTTCCCTTTCAGAGAGGAACATCATACATTGGCCTAATCTACAGATTTGATTCATAGTATTTGGTTTCTAGATATTTAAATTCAGATTATCCTACAGAAGTTGATGGGAGGATATCAATGACAAGCTATGCTTTCACTTTGGAAAATTTTATCATCAGTTGGAAGGCTACCTTACAATCATCATTTACTTTATCTATCACAAAGGTAGAGTACATGGCTTTGACAGAATTTGCATAGGAAGGCATATAGATAAATGGCTTAGTTGGAGATCTCGCTCTACAACATTATCAAGATATAGTATATTGAGACAATAACAGTACAATATGCTTAAACAATGATCATGTGCATCATGAGAGGACCAATCACATAGATGTCAGATTTTACTTCATCCGTTCTGGAAAGAGGATCAATGTGAAGAAGGTCGGCACAACAGATAATCCAACTGATATATTCACAAAGACAGTTCCTGATAGTAAGCTCAAATATTGTTTGGACTTGCTCAATATCGACAGTTGGTTGTAACCTCAAGGAGGGGCTGGCAGCGATACGACAAAGCTCGACAAATCTTTTCAGAGAATTCAATTCAAGGTGGAGATTGTTGATATGCCATGAATCCTAACCATCCTTAGGTTGAAAAACCATTGTATACCTTGAATTTTTTTATGAATGGTTCTATTTGCATTCAGGTATATGCATTAGAATGTTCAAGGATACGTAGGGTTAAGGATCTATTTATCCTCTGTACTTTCTTCTTTCTCCACATAGTGAAAACCGATCGTTGTCGCCCAAATTGTAGCCCAGTTGTTGGTGAACCATGTAAATCAGTGTGTTTGCGATTAGCTTGATTGATCTTATTTATACGTTTTTGCTTCCACGATTCGCAACAGATTCAAAACCCGAAGGTGAACCCATCGCCTCATTCAACCTATGCTCCACATGTCTGACTTACCTATTACATTTTTTTCTCGAAATATAGTTAGCAGCGAGTTGACGAGGTCACATCCTTGTTGTAAATCCTAATCGACTGGTGAGCTCTCGGGAATTTTTTTTGTTTTTTCCTACTACCGATTCTTCTATTTGATTTGCTGCCCGACTACGTGGTTAGATTGATTTTCAACATTAGGATGTGGTAGTATAAGGCTTGAACTTTCACATTCTTTTGCATTTATTGCATTGCATATTAGAGTACATGTGCTCATACCTCACATCAAAATGAGGCTGAGCTTAGTGCAAACACAAACACATTTTGGATGCCATGAGGACCATCGATCCACACCAATGTGCCTCCTATTTGCTTGGGATACTCTTTCTTATCGGGACTTATCTCTTTTGTATGCCGATGATTAGGGATAAGCATGGGCCGGGTTGGGCCGGGCCCTGAAGGGCCCAGGCCCAAGCCCACTTAAAAACTTCGGGCCTTGGGCCGGGCCTAGGCCCGCAAAATTTTGTTTGGTTCGGCCCAAGCCCAGGCTCGGCCCAATTCCTATGGGACGGGCTTGGGCCGGGCCGGCCCATCTTAACGCATTATATATTATTAACTTTGAGTTTGTGTTTAAAGTCAATCTCAAATCAAGTTAGACGAGCTAAAATTGTTTAAAACATATGCCATAATACTAGTGAAACAACTAAAACTCAATTCTACCGGAGATGATTTCTCATTTTATACAAGTCCACTCAATGTTATATACCATAAACGTCTCTCATTACAGAAATTGAAAGAGTGAACCAAGTTTACACAGTTAACAACAACAGGTGCACCAGGCACTACATGTTAAAAAAATGGGCATAATGCTCGTATTGGGTAAAGGTTCAATAATAGAAAATATTATAATAGAAAAAATAAACACTAAAAACTCAAGAATAACCACCAGAATCTAAGACATAAACTAATTAAGAAAAAATAATTCTGAAATAAAATACAATGATCATCAACTCATATGTCCCACACATGACTTTCTTGATTTATAAACATTGTATGAAGATAGGATACATGAACAGAGTGTGCATGACAGGTGAGAGTTTCTATATGTGTAGGATATGGGAAGGGTTCAGGCACTCTTAGGGTCAGGCCCGTGGGCCGGGTCGGGCTGGGCCAAGCCAAGCCCGAGCCCGGCTCAAAAGAATTTCGGGCCTAAAAATTAGGCCCAAGTCCGGCCCAATGTTTGTTTGGGCTTGGGCCGGGTCGGGCTTTTCGGGCTGGGCTTCGGACTGGGCCGGGTCGGCCCAGCCCAATGCTCATCCCTACCGATGATCCACACCATTTTAGCACTTGTAAGCTTATGAATCTACCCACAGCTTGTAGTATGGTTAGCTTGAAGTGGATTTTCATTATAAGAATAATCCAGATGAGCTCAGTTTCGAAGTGCAAAGCTTGTTTGGTAGCTAAAGGCTTCACTCAAATATATGTAACAGGACTTCTTTTCTACCTTCTCTCTAGTTGCTAGTGTACAACCTCGAGTATCTAGAATCAAGCCTAAGATCTCTGCTGTAGCAAGCATCCATTCCTACAACGAGAACATTCAACAAACATAAATGCAGAAAAGTAAGGCAACCAAAGACTAATACTATATGGTTAAGATCCAGGAGTATATATAGTGGCATTTTATCCGCGCATACATATATAAATTACTAGCACTGCACATGGTACCCCCGCTAAGTTCCCAATGTACATTACCATGCATTTTTATCTTGGGATTTTTATCCGACAGAACTTATAATCTTTGTCAATTACCTCCACGACTTTTGAAACAATCTAATTCTCTCATCGACCCCATAAACTTGTTAATCCTTATCCCACGAATTATACGGTTAACTCTCATCAATTCACTCGTTAGATTTAACTAGATTCCATGGAAAAGAGGTGCGAGTTGCCCTCTTTGTTTGATAAATTTATAAAAATGTTATTTTCCTCCACGTCCTCTTCTTTCCCTCATCTTCCTCCTCCCTCCCCCTTGTTCCTCTGCCTCTTCCCCCAACCTCTTCCTCCCCTTCCTCCTCCTTCGCCCCCAGCCTCCTCCTCTCTGCTTGCTCCACCCCCAGCAACCGCCTCCTCCTCCCCTTGCTCCTCTGCTTCCGTCCCCTCCAACACCTCCTTCCCTCATCTTGGATCGCCCCCAACGACCTCCTCCTCCTTCCCTCATCTAATAAGATTATAGAAATATCTGCTCCATTTCCACTAGTACACCAAGTCGTCCTCAACCTTGAAGTGACCATCCAACCTTCAAATACACGCCATACACCAGACACAATCCTGGATACTTTATCTACCTTCTAAGCCGCAACCCACAAACATACAAAGTTGAATCTCAGTAGAGGTAAGATGAGGACAGAGCACCGACACCACGACTGCAGTCTTCCCCAGAGAAGGTCATCTTTCGTTCATGTTGTCGTCGTAGTTTTTGTAGTCTTCACCTTGGGATTTGCGTTGGGGTTCTACTCGGCATCTCCCACCGAATATCGACAACTCGATCCCAATGAACACATAATAGTCAAGCAAATCGATACTTGTTGCTCGAACCCAGCGGCACCGACATGCGACCCGCCTCACGACCTCTTCCAATTCTAATCAGATTGTGCCCCTCCACTCCACCACTTGTCAATTATCCCCACCCTACTCCGTCATATCTACAGCATCACAGATATGCTCCTCTGCTTGGTTTATCCATGAAAATAAAAAAATTGTAATTTGGTGGATGAATGGAGATGAGGTGCAGAGAGAGAGAGAGAATAAAGAGGAGGAAAAAGATGATGAATGGAAGAAGAAGAAAAAGAAGAAGGAGATGATGAGATGAGAGATCCACCGTGGAATGCTCCTTTGGTTAGATTAACCCAAGGTATTGCCTCAAGTAAAGTTGAATTTAACGGCATGGTTCGTGAGGTAAGACAGAGCAAGTTTACGGGAGCGAGGAAGAATTAGGTTGTTTCAAAGGTCGTGGAGGTAATTGACAAAGATTGTAGGGTTTGTCAAGTAAAAATTCTTTTTATCTTTAAGTTTATTTTTGGGATTTTTATCCGGCAGACCTTATAAACTTTGCCAATTACCTCCACGACCTTTGAAGCAACCTAATTCATCCCTCGACCCTGTAAACTTGCCAACTCTTACCCCATGAACCCTCCGGGTAATATGTTTTAAGCCCGTGGGGGTTCTTGGGATAATTTACAAAGTCGATGGAGTAATTACGTTGTACAAAAGATCATAGAGGCATTTTAAAACGTTTATAGGGTCTGCTGGATAAAAATCCCTTTATTTTTCAACCCAAATAGTAACTATTTTACATATATCATCTAACGTGGTTTCCCTTCCAAGTTCTCGACAACGGAAGAGGAGACTTCTATTGCTAGAACAATTTAAAGCGTTTTCGTATTTCTCATTTTCCAAAACATCAACATAATAAACAAACACATTAGTATATCACAGTCTCTAACCCATTCTCGGTCATGCTTCCACACCAATGCTATCAAACAATGACCAATAAATTGTCTGTGGTACTTTTGGTACATCGCACGTGCCTGTTTGTAGTTGATTCTTGTGGTAGCATACTCGTAGGGATGAAAAATGGTCGGATACAGATACAAATATAAGTATAATCATATCTTTATCTATTTTAAAATACGAATACGAATGCGGATACGAATATTGACGGATGTGAAAAATACGTTACCATATCCTTAAAAACGAATACGAATGTAAAACGAATATGAATTGAATACGAATAATAACAGAAATATTTGATAGATTAACTAAAATATACATGTTTAAGATGGTTTACACATAAAATAGATATATTAAATATAGTAATTTCATATATATCAACAATGGTGAATATAATCATAAAATGTTGTTACACATAGTAATAAATAAATCTATTGCTATACTTATGTATGAAAACGAATATACGAATACGGATGCGAATATTAACGAATGTCAAAGTGATATCCATATCCGCATCCATTTTACAACAAATAGGAATACGAATAGGAATGTCAATATATATATATATATATATATATGGAGAAACTTCAAATGAGACGGGGTCTCATAGAGATTATAGTGAGCCACAATTTACAGCCGTTTGATTTGAATTGATGGTCATGATTAAATCCGGTTTTCCAATAGAAAACCACCATCAAAACCGCCCTCCCTCCTCTTTTTATGGAAAATCTTAACATATATTAACTACGATTCCGACTATTATGTTCGATTTGGAAATGCCACAACCGTCTCTCATTTTTTTGGCGGAAATGCAAGACCAGAATGAGAGCTCCCTTTACGGAAGTAATTTATTACTTTCCATGTTTTTATCATTATCATAATAAGTCGTCGATACATTATCTTAATTAGTTAATCAATGCTTTCTATATTAAGATGGATTTGAAATTTATATATGTAAAGTCGGAACATGTAATAAGAATTGTATTTTACAATGCAAGAAATTTTTGTAATATAATATAAGGTATTTCAAAATATCGTCATACATTTGTAAAATTCAAACAACTTTATTAAAAAAATAATCAAAATTTAATATTTTATTAAGTACATAAATTCAAAATTTTAGAGTTGTATTATTAATTTAAAAAAGCATAGTATACTTTATGAGGCCATCATCTTTTTAATAAATTCGCTTAATTTTTAAATTTAAGTAGTATATGTTATTTCGTTTCATATCATAATATTTGTATTATTATACGTTACAATTTCAAATTATTGTTCATTTTTTCAAATTGTCAACTAACATTTTCATATTAAATCTGTTAATAAATTTTAAAATCCAAAACATAAATTTTGTAATTATAATAGATTTATTTCAAAAAAGTCTCATATAATAGCAACTTGTTAAAGTAGTATTCAATAAACTATACCAATAAAGTAATATTTTTTGTACTATTAGCCGTCCTGGCGTCTGTTTTTAAGAAAGTAGTTTTTCCTAATTTGAAGTTCCGCCTTTTTCTCTACTATCCCATTAAAATCGCATGTTCATATTCTCTATATATAGAAATGTTTTATCGTCAAAACCATTCCATATAATGATAGTGGTTTTGATCCCATCCATCCGATTCTAATCCAACCGTATTTATTATTGGCTCACTATAATCTCTATGAGACCCCACCTCATTTGAAAGGGTCCCATATATATATATATATATATATATATATATATATATATATATATATATATATACAACGAATACGATAGCGGATCGAATACGAATATATTCACATTCGTTTTATCCCTACATACAAGGCTTTCAATGCTTCATCGCATGACACTCCTAATGCCTTTTTAAACATAACTGTTCCGGAGAGAGAGGTACTTCGAAGTTTGCTTTTGGCTATAAAAATATGGATTTTTTATTTTATTTTTTTTGCAAACTTATTATTTCTGGAGTGTTTGATTACTCACTATTAAGGCTAGATCGATCATATTTGAAATTTGTGTACTTCAAATCTCCATATTTGGTCGACGATCTTTTGTACACCGATTAATTACTTTGTAATAAAACTGATCAATCAAATCAAACGTTTTATATGGTCAATCACATTTGGTTATAGGTCAAGTGAGATCGATCATTCTAATCTTTTGATTGTTTATGGATTGCCCAAGGTCCATCTTGATCAACCAGTACATACTTAGACAACTAATTGGGCTTAAAATCCATTGTTTCCCGTGTATGCTTTGATATGCAACCATTCCATATGGTGTGGAAACATTATAGATTGATATGCATGCCATCTATTCCATCATCAAACACCAAATCCACCTGATATTTTGAAATTTCCCAAAATCCCCCACTTGACCTTTGCATGTAAACTGGTTAAGATCCAAAAACCCCAAATCTAAGTTGAAATTCGAAGGATCCCGAGAAACAAGGATAAAATTCTGTTTCTTGGGATTCTTACGATCAAGCACATTTCCATACTTTCTTGAACTTCACACTAGAACACTGAATTGATCCTAAACCTCACGAGCGACAATATTTGAGGAATTCTGATGGAAAACCTCCATGCAATCGCGAAAGTGCATAAGATGCTATATATTCTAAGGAGGACCTTGTTTGCTTTCCGACGATGGAGATCCAGCAAGCTCTACTCTTAGGGCCCGTTCGATTCGGGAATAAGCGGGAATAAGGATTGGGAATAAGGAGAATAAGGGTCTATTCTTTGTTCGGCTGAAGGATGGGAATAAGGAGAATAAGGTGAAATAAAGGTAGATAAGGTGGGATAAAAATAGGAATAAGGGTGAAATAAGATGAAATAATGGAGAATAGTCGTACCACGGGGAACCGTGTTAGGAGGATTGGTCAGACTTTTTGAGATTTTTGTATATTTATTCGAATATATAGTCATCAGTTAGTTTGAAAAATCTAACTACCTTCAAAGTCTGGTGACTACCGACCTTCCATTTGATGGGAAATCAATTTCGTTAGAGAGGTCTTGTCAGGCCAGTTTTGATGTCTATATGTTTGTCAGGATAGAAAGCTCGAGCGTGGATCGTCTGCTGGCTAGCAGATTCTGCTGTAGCGTCCTGAGCCGCTCGATCAAGATCGAGCGGTTCGCATGAATTCGCACAGTCAGGCCCACAAAAAGGTGCGAATTCATGCGAACCGATCGATCTTGATCGAGCGGCTCGGACGTTGCAGCAGAGTCTGCTGTGCAGCAGACAATCCGTTCCCAGATCTAGAAAGCTCAGATCTATGTTCGACTTTCAAGCTACTTCTGTTATTTAACGAAGCTGGTCATATCATCTTTTGACCATAACTTGCACAAGCAAGCTCTAGTTAGAGTGAAACCAAGTCTGTTGGATTTCTTTTATCGATTTGTAGCACTCAGAGCTAGGGGTGCTAATCGAATTGAATACATTCGAATCCACCTAGATTCAGATTCAATTCATTATGAAATTTTCGAATCCGAATTCGAATCGAATTTTAAATGAATTTCTAATCTAAATTCAAATTCAATTCATTTGGAGTTTCGAATATTCAAATTCGATTCATTTTATATCGAATCATTATTTTTTTATCATTTTACTAATAAAAAACTATATTAATAAAATTCTAAGTTTAAAGAAATGACTAGAAGTTGTGATACTAATTTGTGAAAATGACTGAGATAAGAAAAAATTTAACATAAAAGATAAAATTCAATATATAATATAAATTGCATAAAAATACCTCACTTTTGCCGATCGTGCAAGTCTCTTGCAATCTCGTTTTCCCTTTTTTTTGAAGCCACGTTTTCCCTTTTTGTACCTATAATGAATACAATATAAAGAAAAAATAATTAGATTAGACTTATTTAATACGATATACATTATTGATGAATTATTGAACATATTTTGACTACCTTTGCATGATGATGAACGACGAAAATAAGCTCGCATAGAAAATCCTACAAATTAAGCATGATATTTGAAGTAAAAATGCAACCTACAAATAGTTTACATAATAAAATTCCTTTATCCATACTATAGAAGGAAAATTAAAATAAGCTGATGAGAAAGGGTTAAAAGTTCTACACCTCACTTGAAAATATTCCAGAGTACACAAAATATGAGGTTACAAACATGAAATTATAGTTGTTGAACAAACAAGAAATAAACGCATTGCACTTAAAATAAATGTAGGAGAGTTTTCTTCAAAAAACAATGTTGAACAAATGTAGACATGTAGATTTCTTGAATCATGCCCGTGATGTTGTTCGCGTCCATAAATAGTGCATCTACACTTCCTCATCCTTCACATAAATAAAAATTATTAGAATCAAAACTACATTAGTAGAATTGGTTTTACATGTACATTTGAGCTAATAACTAACCTTTCCCATGAGAATATCGTATCTATCCTGGAATCACCACCCTCAAGCTCTCATCTTGGCAAACAACAGACTGCATTTTATTCAAAATTAGCATTCATCATAACTTTGATATTCTTGAAATGAATTCAAGCAAGGTGTTCTTACGTTCGAAGAAAGATTGATGTCTTGAGTCGCTCGAATCCAATCAGAAGTACATACAAGGGCCTCAACCGTTTTAGGGGATAATGAACTTCTATAATCTGTGAGGACTCTCCCTCCAGTGCTAAAAGCTGACTCTGAGGCAACAGAACTAACGGGAATTGACAATATATCACGGGCCATAATAGATAGCACGGAAAATGTCAAAGCATTGGTTTTCCACCAATCTAAGACATCAAAAGAAGGATCTCCTTTTCTGGATCTCAGGGTTAGCTCTTCCAAGTATCTCTCCATGTCAGATTTCTCAGGAGGTTCATTTTCAACATTATCCAAATAATCATCCAATTCAGCTTCACATGCCAATTCTAGAGGAAATGTATTCAAAGATTCGTTATTTCCACTAAATTTTGTGCTTGCATCATTCTGCTTGCTCATTCTTTGTGAGTAAAAAGAATATATTCCTGACAGTACTTTCTTCAATTTTATCAACTGTTCTTGGGATTCAATATAAGTGTAAACCTTATCAAAAATAAATTCTATAGACTTCAATTTATATCTCGGATCAAGGAGGCAAGCTATAGACATCAAGAGGTTGCAATCCTTCCAATATTTATCAAACTTCAATTTCATTGCAATGGCCATTTCTTTAATGAACTCATCACTCGAAACTGTATTGTCTTTCAAAATTTCAGCTATTTTCCAAATTTTTGGAAGGAACAAATTTGTCGTTGGAAACTTTGTAGCAGAAAAAACTTGTGTAGCTTCAAAAACTTGCTTTAAAAGAGGGCAGATTTTTTCAGCTTTCTCCCATTCTTCTTTTGAAGGTAGCCATTTGTAACTCTCATCTCTTCTAGCATAATTTTGAAATACAATTTTATAACAAAGTGCAGAATCAAGCATGTAAAAAGTAGAGTTCCAACGAGTAGGCACATCCATAGAAAGCCCTCTTGAAGTAGAAAGATTCAATTGCCTTGCAATTTCACCAAATTTCTTTAAACGGGAACTACTTTTTTTGATATACTTCACACTTTCTCTTATATTAGAGATAGTATTCTCTAATGCACGAAGGCCGTCTTGAACCATAAGATTAAGTATGTGTGCACAACATCTCACGTGAAAGAGTTTTCCCTTAAATAACAAACAACCCCTTCTAGCAAATGTGTCCTTCAATGTCCTTACCACGACATCATTAGTACTAGCATTATCTAACGTAATAATAGAAATCTTAGTGTCAATCCCCCATTCAACTAAGCAATTTAGAATAGCATCAGCAATAACAATACCAGTATGCGGTGGTTCCAACTCACAAAAATTTAGAACACGTTTTTGCAACTTCCACTTGGCATCTACATAATGGGCAGTCAAACACATGTACCCTATTGTTTGATTTGATGTCCAAGTGTCAGTTGTGAGACCAATCATGTCCACATGTAGAAAACTCTTCTTAAGTTTTTCCTTTTCTACAGAGAAAAGCTTCAGGCAATCATTTGTTATTGTAGCTCTGGAAACTTGTCTAAAATTGGAATTGAAATATTTTAGGATTGCATTAAACCAAAACTCTTCCACAACACTGAAAGCATGCTCATGGACGACGATCCATTTAGCAATTAGTTCTCTTCCTCTCATTTGATCAAATTTCAAAGATGATAATGCCATTTCATTCAAGTGCTCGGAGTCAGACGACAAAGGGCCAAAAGATAATGTTCTTTGTTTCTTATCTCCTGAATCTCGCATGATACAATATCGTTCTCTATGATTTTTTAAATGAGAAGTGGTTCCACTTTGCATAACCTTGAAAGTTTTCTTGCAATCAATGCATTTCCACCTTTTAACTGATACTCCACCAATTTTCTCATTCTCTTTGGTAAATGACTGGTAAACCATTGATCTTTTCTTTCTGTCACTCTTAATAGTTATTTCAGGACTCAATTTTTCTATTCTTTCATCCTCTTCTTCCATTTTTTCATGAATATCATCGCCATGCTCAATAACCCTCTCATGGACACTATCTTGAGAAGATGGAATGCTGGAATTAGACTTCTAAAAATAAAATAGAAACGCACACTCAAAACTATATTTTAAATTCAATATCAATCTCGAAATAAAGGATATAGATTAATAGATATACCTGTCCAAAATAATAACCTGAAGATTGTGTTTCACGTTTCTCTGAAAAATCCTCCATGTCTTCCCTCTCATTCTGGCCTATCTCCATGATATCTAAGACATAAAAGAATCAATAAATTCCATCAAGTCCATAAAAAGATGACAAAGTGCACTTTACTTTTAACAAATTGTATAGACAAAGCAAAAAAATGCATACAGGAAGTTTGGCTAGGTAATAACAAAAAAATTGCATACTTAGGGCACAACCGTACACGAGATTTGGGAAAGGCGGATGAACAGGAGGTCAGTGCGGGTCACTACGGGGAGGGGAGGGCGATGAGGCGTGGCTGCGTTGGGGGAGGGGGGCAGCGAGGCGATCAGGCGCGTGGTGGAGGCGCGCGGTGAGGGCCGGTGAGCTGCGGACTGCGGTGGAGGCGCGCGTGGTGGAGGGCCTGGAGGCGTGCATGGAGGGCTGCTGAGCTGCAGTGGAGGTGTGCGGACCTGCGGTGGAGGGCTGGTGTTGCGCGCGGTGGCGGGTCGGTGAGGCGCGAGCCGCGCGAGTCTAGACAGACCTGAGGTGGGGTGGGGTGGGGAGGGTGGCGAGGGGGGTGAGGGAGGCGCGGGTTGGGGAGGGCGGCGAGGGAGATGAGTCTGCGTGGTGGAGGGCCGGTGAGGTCACGAGCCGCACGAGGTGGGGTGGGGTGGGGAGGGCGGTGAGGGGGATGAGGGAGGCGCGGGTTGGGGAGGGAGGCACGGGTTGGGGATGAGGGAGGCGCGGGTTGGGTGGGAATCGTGGGATGAGGATAGGGTTTCGATAACTTTCCACGATTTCCTTTACTCCTGGAAAATTTACGACAACGCCCATATTTATTAATGGATCTTTTACTTATGGAAAATATCCCTCTAATCTCCTTTTATCCATGGAATAAATTATAGATACAAATAGGTGACAAAAACAAATAAGTAGATATTTGTAGGGTTCCTAAGGCTGCATCATATATGTAATACTTCATACTATATCATATATGTGTATATATTGAATCGAATCGAATTGTTATCGAACGAATCCAAGTAAATTCAGATTCGATTCATTTGGGGATTGAATCCACAAGTTATATTCAAATTCAGTTCATTTGATTTCGAATCGAATTTTTTCTGAATTTTTATCAAACGAATCCGAATCGAATACGAATAATTCAGTTCAATTAGCAGCCCTATTCAGGGCGAAAGCTCACAGTCCAATTGCATGTTGCTCAGTTCACCAAATGTTGAAAAAACCGTAAAGTTCTAAACTATTCATATCTTTTGCATAAAGAGTTGGATAATCGTGAAGCAGGACAAATTTTGGATTCATCTCATCAAACTGGGTTCAACTACTATATAGACATGAAATAATTTGAATAGTGATTATGAAAAGGTATAACGTCTCGGGCTTAGGTCACCGGTACATTATCGAGGAAAACTGGTCTTGACAACTTGTTAGGCTCATACCTGAATGGTGTCATTGACAACCATCTAAAATGCTTACCACTTATAACCCACTCTCACTTTTCGTGAGTTTTAGATGTGGGACTATGTTTAGGGTTTGGGGTGTTACAACCTCTCACACTTAAATTCGCAACGTCCTCATTGCGACATAACCCATCACTTATTCCAAGTGAGAATAGTGGTTGCATTCTTCCGGCTTAAGTCTCATTCGGGTTGCCCTTTCCACTATCAGAGGGAACCCGTTCTGACATCATTTGTAACATCCTGGGCTTAGGTCCCCGATCCATTAATAGGAAAATAAGTCAAGACAACTTATTAGGTTTGGGTCTTGATGGGCCGTTAACAACTACAGATGTTTAGGCCAAATTATCAAGTAGTAATCCCTACCACTTATAACACACTCTCACGTTTTGTGAGTGTTAGATGTGGGATTATGTTTGGGGTATGATTTGTTACGGAAGATCTTATAGCTATGCATGGTATGTTACTTATACAATTTTCAGATACTGTTCATAGAAGATGATGTCTACATCAGCTTGAAGTAAAAATCATCTTCCTTTATGACAATCTTTACGATCTATATGCAGTTAATCCTGGTTTGAGATTCAAGTGGACTGTCAGAGTGTGTGCCTGCAGAAGAAGTTTACCTATAGCCTCAAATAGGGTCCATGTATTCAATATTTGTATGAAGAAGTTGGCACATGTTCTGGAGGTTGAGGAGTGTGGAGAAAAGAAGAGAGGAATATTGTGTAGTTATTCTGTGAGGTCTAGGGGTCCTTATATAGGACTAAATCCTAGGGTGCTCAGAGGAGAACTTACATAAATACCCCTATGGGGTTATAGTGATAAATAAAGAAACATCAATCTACGGTAATCTCTCACACTCCCCCTCAAGTTGGAGCATATTCATCAATCATGCCCAACTTGAAAGTTATCCAAGAAAGCCGCTTCTTAGTCACTGCCTTGGTAAAAATATCAGCAAGTTGAAGATCTGTTGGAATGTGTGGCATGGTTATCTTCCCTCCTCGTACAACATCTCTGATAAAGTGACAATCAATCTCAATATGTTTTGTTCTCTCATGGAACACAGAATTGGTAGCAATGTAGGTAGCTGATTTGTTGTCACTGTATAAGAGAATAGGAGTAGATGTAACAACATTTAGTTCTTGTAGAAAAGTGAGCAGCCACGCGACCTCACATGTAGCCTAAGCCATTGCTCTATATTCAGCTTCATCACTAGATCTTGAAATGAATGCTTATTTCTTGCTCCTCCAACTAACCAGGTTTCCTCCTATCATCATGGCATATCCAGTTGTAGATCGACAGTCTTCAGGAGAGCTTGCATAATCGGCGTCAGCATATGCAGTGAGATTTGTGTGACCATTTGCCCCATAGAAGATGCCTCGTCCTGGTGAGTCTTTTAGATAGAGAAGGATTTGAAGAATATCTTGCCAATGGTTGTAGCATGGTTTCTCCATATATTGGCTGGCTCTGCTTACAACATAGGATATATCAGATCTAGTAACTGTAAGATATAGAAGTTTGCAAACCAGGCTCCTATATCGTGTAGTGTCTTCAAAGAGAGGATCATTGGATGCAGAATGTTTTCTAGGCTCTACTCGAATTCCTGAGGGTTTGCACCCAAGTAGTCCTGCCTCAGTTAGTATGTCAAGGCAGTATTTCCTTTGCGACATATGTAAGCCTTTCTTAGTACGTAGAGCTTCTATGTCTGGAAAATAGCTAAGTTGTCCAAAATCCTTGGTGACGAATACTTTTTGCAAGAAAGCCTTTGTTTCTAATATCCCTTGGTCATCATCTCCAGTAATAATCATATCATCTACATATACAGCAAGAATTACAATACCAGTATGCCATCTCTTGACAAAAACTGAATAGTCAGACATAGTCCTCTGGAAGCCCATGGTGCCAATCTATGTACTCAGTATATCAAACCAAGCCCTTGGACTCTGCTTTAGTCTGTAGATGGCTTTGTGAAGTCGGCATACATACTCCCCCTCAACTTCGTAACCTGGGGTTGTATCATGTAGACTTCTTCGTCAAGCTCTCCATATGGAAATGCATTCTTGACATCTAACAAAAACATGGGCCACCCTTTGTTGACAGCCACAGAGATGATAGTTCGTATGGATCCCATTTTAGCCACAAGGGAGAATGTTTCGAAGTAGTCTACCCCATATGTTTGAGTAAAGCCTTTTGCTACAAGTCTTGCTTTTAAACGATCAATAGAACCGTTAGGAGACTGCTTTGTAGTGAAGATCCAGCGACATGCAACTGGTTTACATCCAGGAGGGCATTTGACAAGGTCCCATGTTCTTCTAGACTGTAATGCTTCCATTTCTTCATTCATTGCCATTGTCCATCCCTCATCTTGTAGTACGCTATGATGATCTTTGGGAACAGAAATAGCCATTATAGCATCTGCATATCTTTTGTCAGTGCATGATAAGCCATTAGTAGAGGTGAAATGAGATATTGGATGAAGTATACATTGCCTCTTTGTTCTACGTAGAGCGATGGGAAGCTCCTGAGGACTATCCAGGGTAGTATTGGTGGGAGCACTCGAGGATGGCATAGTTTCCTGCAACAGTGGAATAGGTAATGGAACATGAACTGGATTAGACACAATTCTTCTTTTATACACAATTGATGGAGGAGGAAACTGAAGGGGAATATCGGACACAGTTTGAGTAAAGAAGTTGTTTTGTTCAAAGAAGGTGACATCAAGAGAAATGTAATACCAATGTTCTGTAGGATCATAGCATATGTATCCTTTTTTAGTTTGAGAATACCCTAGAAAAATACATTTGATAGCTCGAGCAGACAATTTGTCAGTGGTCCGGAAATTATGGACAAAGGTTGTGCATTCAAAAATTCGTAGGGGCAGAGGGAAAGGTTTCTCCTTGGGATAGTGCAAGTTGAAAGAGGTGGAACCATGTAGAGAAGCAGAGGGGACCCTGTTTATAAGATGAACAACAGTAAGAATAGCATTGCCCCAATATATCTTGGGAACATTCATATGAATATCATGTGGAGCACTTGTAGTCAAGTATCTAGGCTTGTGAGATACTTTTTTGGGATAGAGTTTGCTCTAAATAGGAGAGCTCCCAATGTCCTAAGGAAGTATGCTATGGTCTCTCCTTCACCAAGGGCTCTTCCATGGATATTGTGGCATGACTATGCGAGGTGCTTTGCTAAAAAGAAGTTAATACTAGCTTTAAAACCTGCCTTGGACGTGGAATTATAATATGGAAGAGTAAAAATGCAGGCTGTGGTATCTTGATCTAGTGCAAAGAGTGTGTACAGTGCGGGCGCGGATCGTCTGCTGTAAGTGATTTGCAGCAGACTCTGCTGCAACGCGTGGATGAGCGACACGTGTTCCCTAATCAATCCAACGGCTGCCCCCACTCCTCCTTCCTTCCCCTCTCGCCCGACCCTCTCTCCTTCCCCGACCCCAGCCATCTCGCCGCCAATGCCCTCCCCCGACTCGGCCTCCTCGGACCTGCCTCTCGCCCGCGTCCCTGTCGTCGCCTTCGAGGTCAGCTCCGGCATCTGCCCCTCCTGCCTCTGCCTCGAGCAAGCCCTCAGTCGTGATCACTGTCGAAACCTCTCCCCTGCTACCGAGCTCATCCTCTTCAGACCCCCCCCCCCCCGATCCCCTGCCCAAAGCCCCCCTGTCGACTACGACCACCTCAAAACCCTCCCACCCCATGGTCGACTGTGACCACCTCTGCATCCCCCTTTCCGGTAGAAGGCCCCCCTCCCCCCCCCCCCCCCCCCAGTCGACCGCGACCACCTTTGCAGGGCTCCCCCCTTCCGTCGTCGATCCCTTGCTCAAAGCCCCTACCCCCGATCGACCGCGACCACATCTACAAACCCCACGACACCTCTGCAGGCCTCCCCCACTTCCGCTCGAAGCCAACCCTTCAACCCCCAGGCCACCCTCCTACAAAGCCCTCGCGGAGGATGAGGCAGGAGGGGCAAATGTCAGAGCCGACCTCGAAGGCGGCGATAGGGACGCGGGTGAGAGGCAGGTCCGAGGAGGCCGAGTCGGGGGAGGGCGTTGGCGGCAAGATGGCTGGGGTCGGGGAAGGAGACAGGGTCGGGCGAGAGTGGAAGGAAGGAGGAGTGGGGGCAGCCGTCGGATTGATTGGGGGACATGTGGCGCTCATCCACGCGTTGCAGCAGAGTCTGCTGCAAATCACTTGCAGCAGACGATCCACACCCGTACAGTGCCATGGCTTGAGAGGGAATGTTGAAACACATGCACGCACATGCACACACTTTTTTCAGGGAGGTCTAAGTTCATTGAATAAATATATATAATTTCCTTCCAGCATATCATACCTTCGAAAGGTATGCTATCGTCATTTCTGTGAAATACATGACATATATGAGCTCGCCAGAATTGATTCATCATTAAGACACTCATTATGCATTTGGAGAATGTACTACACTTACGGTGATAGAATCGAGAATTAATTTCATATCGCAACTTTGAAATGGATTAAAAAATAAGTCTTGCCGTAAAACTCTATTTTGATGAAGAGCTCAACGTTAGTTCAGATCTTTTGTATTCTGTATGATTTTCAATAGCAACAACATAAAGCAGAAAGTAGCAGTTACATGCCCCCTTTATCTGGTATGATTATATTCTTTTCACAGCAGTTACAGTTTCCTTCATGTAAAGTTGATTGTTCTTTCATGCATCTAGTATTAATCGCATATCTTCACAATTTCAGGGAGCCATCATTAAATGGAACTACGCTGATCTCGTTGTATGGGAACCAGAAACCGAGTTCAGCCTGGACGAAAACTACGACGTTTACCACAGGCACCCTGTATGCACTCGCTCCTCATTCTCCCTGATTGTTCCTCGGTGATCTTTGTATTATTTATGCCTAATCAATCTTATCATCACAACGACGTGATCAACTTGTTCACCTGCAAGAGTTTCCTGCGCGTGCAGAACATATCTGCTTATAAGGGAAGCAGATTAACCCGGAGAGTGTTTTCTACTTTTGTGAGGGAAAATTTGTCTACAACATCAATTTGGTAACTGGATTGGGTTGGATTGAGGTATCATGTGAATAGTAAACTGTGTGGATGGATGGGAGGGTTGGAATAAGGGATACACCGATGTACACAAGCAACCAAACTGGCCCATGTAAAGAGATGCAAACTTCTACTGACATGCCTATTATTATTGTGCCAGTTATAAGCCATGAGGGAAATAGGAGCTGTTCGTAGGGGTATTTGTGTGATTTTTGTTGTATTGGCATTTTGTTCCATCATCTTGTTCATGTGAATAATTAGGGCTTCAATCACATTATTGGTCTAGAAGTGCCACTTTCTTGGGACCAAGAAGAAGGAAATATTTTGTCTTCTTCTACTTCCCCCCACATGCTTCTTGATGTGAGCTTCGTTGCGAAATCAAGTGCAACCGAAAAGAACGAGCAAGCAAGACAGCCACACAGCAAAGACGGTGTTCATGGTAAGGAGTTGAACACCTGTCATGAATCGTGAAGAACGACGTCATGAATCGTGAAGAAAATAGCCGGGACTTTCGGATATTCTTTTTAAATCAAATGGATCGAGTATCCAATCCGATCCAACTTGTATCCCAGAGGTGAACTGAATGAGTTTCTGCATGTATATACAGAACAAAATAGGTTAAGATTAGTCTTGGATTATTTTTTAAACAAATCTGTAGTCTTGCTATCTTAATTACTAACCCTTATATCCCAGTTCAACAATTCAACCTTTCTTCCTCATCTCATCAAAACCCTTCTACCTCGCTTGACACATCATTCCATAGTTAATCATCATGACATCATCTGTAATTGACACCTTGAGCTCCTCTCCCAATGTCACAAAGTCTTGGGTGGTTGAGTCAACATCTTGAGCCTTTCATCTGAAGCTGCTATCAGATGATTATTCCAACGCCTTGAGCACATCATTCTATATCCTACTCAAGGAGATGATCTCTGCTGTAGGGTCTGCTGCACCAGACTCTGCAGTAGGGGCATGGATCGCTTAATCTTGATTGAGTGATTCCCACGAATTCGCCCTTTTTATGAACATCTATCATGCGAATTCGTAAGAATCGTTCGATCAAAATCAAGTGGACACGCCTTTACTCTAAAGTCTGCTGCAGCAGACCCACCAACAGAGGATCCACTCTAGCCTATCAAATACCACTTTTGGTGTCTCTTACCTTCAACAACCTCCTCTAATAATTGCCCGTTTACGAAATTAAATTTTGATGATTACCTCAATGAACGAAGGTGGTAATTTTATCTTTGGTTCAACCAATGCATACAACAATTCAACCAATAATCAAGGTCTATTACATCGAGGGTTTCGAGTATATTGACTTCGTGCTTCATGTTCATACTTTTACGAAATATCTTCTATTTCCCGTTCATGCTTTTATGCTTTTATCTAAGTCTATTTTTTATTTGTTACATTTATATTTATTAAGGGAATTGGCCTAACTTAATTATCTTAATAATTCATTTGTTGATAAGCTGGTTAGTTCTTAATAATTCGTTTAATCTTTTACTAGAATAATGGTGTTGATTGACTAGTCTATTAGACTCTTACCAACGGATTCCCACAATTAATACTCTGTGGTCTATTTCATACAATGAAAACCTTAGCATGGTTCGACCCGTATCCACTTCAATCGAAATGGATCGACCCGTAAACCCCATAGCATGGTTCGGATTATGTCATATACATCTAGTACGAATATGTAAGTAGTGGCAATAATGTCATTCTCTTGTGTGAAAAATTTGGGGGCTTAAAGAATATAGTTCCCCAGCCTAAGTTTAGAATGTTTATATAATGAGATATTTACACTTATAACCTTGAGTAGTTTGTAATTACTCCAAGAACCTTCGATAAATCATAATTACATTCAAGGTAATGAATAGTACTTAACTCTTACAAAGCATAACCCTGAGTAGTTTCATAATTACATCCATAACCTTGAGTGTTAATTTCCATTCGTTTCTCCTTTTAAGTATGACAGAATCCGTGATATAATATTCCGTAGAGTTCATTGTATTTACAAAAGATACTACTCTTCCTTCACTGCCCTCTTCCTTGGACGTCATACCCCCTCAACTTCCCAGACATCCTCAACTTCTTCCCCCTCCCCACCTCCCCCGACAACAAGGATGAAGCCAAGAAGAGTTGGGATAAAGGATGCTCTAGGTCTGATGACTGTGATTTTACGAGGGTCAAGAAATCTCACAAGACGAGAGATCCAGTGAATGCGTTGATTGCTTATGAAACCTCAATTAATCAACCGTTAACCCACAAATAAATATAAATCAATGAAAAATAAATTAAGGAGTTAAATTTATTATAACTTAACAAATATGTTTATAGGTGTAAGTATGTGTAGTGTGTCGAACACATCGAGCAAAATGGATAGATTGGGCAATGAAATGCACAAAACTGATTGTGTGATCTTTGTCTATTTTTTATGTGGGTTTTCATATTTCGTATTTTTTATTTATTTTTGTTTTATATTTTATTTTATATTTTATGTTTTTTTATGTTTTTTTATATTTTTATATTCTTTCTCTTTTAAATTTATAATATAGGATATATAAGACTATACATACAATGTAAGCTAATATAACTGTAAATACTAATATAAATACTCAAAATTCAAAAAATAAAATATTTTTAGGTTTTAAAATAATTTTTTACTATTTTTGTAATTTTTTAAGGAAATTTGTTCATTTATATATTTTTAAAGTCAAAAATATCCCAAATCAAGGATTTAATAAATAGCCAAAACTTAAATAAAGAGGAAAAATAGAAACATAAGTCCGAAATTCTTCAAATCAATTTTACTAGATCGATAATAATAAAAATAAAATTATAAAATAGAAAAAAGTGTTTTTGGAATTTGTAATAATATTTAATCTTTTTATACTAATTGGAGCTTTTTAATTGGGTAAAATGTGTATGCCCCCTAGGGGGAGCTAAGTTAGCTCCCCCCGCCCCATTTTTCGCGTGTTTTTTTATTTTTATTTTTTGAAAATAAAAATTATGTAAATTCATTATTATATCCCTATATTATGTCATTCAAATTTCATGCAAAACAGAGACTCCTACGACCTCCATCCAGACAGGGTCGATTTAAAAAATCCTGAGACCGTTAAAAAATGACTCTCTGGATGGAGATCGTAGGAGTCTCTGTTTCACACGAAATTTTTCTGACATAATATAGGGATATCGTGATGAATATTCACGGAAAAAATTTTCAAAAAAATAAAAAAATTGAAGAAAATAGGGCGGGGGGAGCTAAGTTAGCTCCCCCTAGGGGGAAGCCCCATTTTCCTCTTTTTAATTTATATATATATTCTATTTTTAGGGTTTTTATATCTTGGAGTTAAAAAATAAATAATAACCAAAAAATAGTTTTTTTTATTTTTTTCAAAAAAATTTATTTTTTGATATTTTATACTATAGATAGGGGCTTTTGTGCTCGTTTTTATTTTTAATAAATAATAAAAGGTCCAAAAAATGCAAGATTAAAAATATGGCTTCGAACTAGAAGCAATCACGAACCTACGCCTTTTGTTGGGATTTTTCTGAGCATAAATGATATTTTAAATAAATGCAACAAACACATGAAAATTCAATTGCTAGCAGGGGTAGAATGTAAAAAAATTAAAATCTAGGGGGCAGATTGCAATTTTCACAAAATTATAAAATATGGATAAAAAGTTCTTGGGTCAACATGAAATATAATAAATCGCAAGGGCCTTCCTGTAAAATACCCACCTCACATGGGATGACACATGAGGTGAGCTAGTAGAGGACTCAAAAGTAAATATAGAAAAAGCAAGGGTTTTATGGAAAAATTACAAATTTAAATGAACGACAGATGAAAGATTAAATTCTAATATTTAAGTACAAAAAGTAGTTGGGCCTAATGAGCAAAATACCCAACTTATGCATGCGATTAGAAGGTGGTAGTTCGTCCACTTAACATGTGGCTTCCTCTAGTGGCGCGATGACACTTCGTAGGCGATGATTGAGATTAGGTCCTGTAGATGAATCTGATGGTGGAAGTGCGACTCGATCAGACGTCACCTGCTACTTTGGGAGATCGGGGCAGATCCAACGGCTCCAAGGAGGTCAACAAGAAAGCACGAAGAACTCGAGCCTGGCGAGTTTTAATCTAGAAAGGCTCGCATTTCCGTGCACCTGGGACTCCTATGACAACCTCAATGCATTCCTACAGCCCCTTCGCGTCGCCCAGGTGCCTCAAAGGTGACTAGAGACCATTGAATGGTCCCAGGGGCTCGAGATGGTTCTGACGGACCTGGAGCGGACTTCTAGACCCAAGAAATCCCTGCAACGGTGTAGTTCTGCTTCGTTTCCTGTAGGGGTTAGTCAAAAAATATGGGAGAAGCTTGGGCGAGCTTCAGAAAGAAGAATGGGTGACGGTGGTGGATGGGTGAAAATCTCCGATGTTACGGCGAAGAGAGGAGATTGAGGCCAGATCTGAGTGAGCATGGGGGGGCTATGGATGATCGGAAGGTGGTAGGACATGATATGGAGCTGAATGGTGAGGCGTAGCACAGTCGGAGACAGGTGAAAAGGTTCGTCAGAGAGAAGCTCCGACGAACTACAAATTGAAATTTTGATGCTAACTCAAATGATCACAAGCTAAAATACATAATGGAAATTACAACTACGACTAAAACCGATCTAAATATAAAGAAAGAACCTCAAATGGTCGGGAGGACATGAGATAAGTACCTTGATAGCGGCAATGGCCGAAGGTTTAGAATGCAACCACCTCCTCACTCCTCCACTTGCCAAACGGTCGGGCAAGTGAGCTGTCACCTCGCTCAAGCCCAGGCACACACTTAGAAGGGGAGAAATGGGGAGAAAGGGATTCAAATTGGAGAGAAGATTGGAGGTGGAGTTTTGTGCAGGCGATGGAAGTGGGGTGAAGGTCGAGGTTGAACGGGTTGTGCAGTGGTCTATGGATCGAGGAAGCAAACCCACGTGAAAGGTGATGGGTCGAGGAAAGAAAGGTCATAAGGAATCAACCCCAAAGGATGCATGTATGCTTGGGAGAAAAATCAAGAAATATGGGTCAATGCAGGGTTCGGATAGTGTCTACGACCTGGGGTCAGAGTTGACCCGAGGTCAACGGATGTTGTGGCCTGATTGGGCCATGTCATCCGTAAAAAGACAAAGTCAGGTTAAAAATAGAAAATAAATTAAAATAAATGAGTAAATGGTTTTATTATTGTTAGTTTATGAAATAAAATTGTTTATTATTTTTTATAATGTTTTATTAGATTTTTATTTTTTTGAGGTTATTAATTACAAGTTAATTTTAGGGTTTTATTTATAGGTATATTTACCTATGTTTTAAGTCTTTTATTTTTATTTTCTACAATTTAGTTTATTATTTTATTTTCTTATTTTATATAATTACAACTTATTTTTATATTCCTAAATATATTTTTATTGCCCCCTAAGGAGAGCTAACTTAGCTCTCCCCACCCTATTTTCTTCAATTTTTTATTTTTTTTGAAATTTTTTCTGTAAATATTCATCACTATATCCCTATATTATGTCATAAAAATTTCGTGTGAAACAGAGACTCCTACGACCTCCATCCAGACAATCATTTTTTTAACGGTCTTAGGATTTTTTAAATCGACCCCGTCTGGATAGAGGTTGTAGGAGTCTCTGTTTTGCATGAAATTTGAATGACATAATATCGGGATATAATAATGAATTTATATAATTTTTATTTTCAAAAAATACAAAAACACGCGAAAAATGGGGCGGGGGGAAGCTCCCCCTAGGGGCATACACATTTTACCCTAAATAAATATAGGTGTATATTATATATAGGTATAAGTATTGGTATTTCTTCTATTTGTTTTAGTTACATATTATATTTTAATGTTTTGTTTTTTATTTTATTCTAGTTTTAATATGTATATATGGTATAAATAATATTTACAAAATTATAAAATTATAGAATTGTAAAAATTATAAAGAATAAATGGAATGAATACTTTATTCAGGCATATTGTACAATAAGGATCCAAAACCTAACTTTCACACATCAACGTTAAAAAATATGAAACCACCTTCATAAAATAAATTATAAAAAGTTATCTACAATTAAAGATGATTTTATACATTTTGAGTTTTTATTTGAGAGATATGAGTCTGGAAAGTTGGGATTTTGGAATCTTATTTAAAGTATAATGTGTATATTGTATATTATTTTTGCATGAAATTAATTTTGTATTTTTCTATATATCATTATCTACAAATTTCATTTACAAAGTTTATTTATTTGAGGTATAAAAAGTAGAAAAAATAGGCTTTAAAAATGAATAAATACTGAATTAATGAATGCAATTTTTACTGTATTATTGGCCCTTATCTCTCCCTACTTTATTCCATATCGGCCTAATCATCAAGATGCCTAGGTCTCGGGGTTTAGGATCATAAAATACCTTTAACATTTTATTCTTTTCTTTTCTATTCTTTATTCTATAATTTTAGCATTAACAGTAATATTTTATACAATATTTATACAACAAAGAATGAATGTTAATTTAAATAAATTAGAGGTATTTACATGCATTATCTAGGTTTTTTAAGGTAAAAATGATAGAATAAAGGAGATGAAATGAAGATTCATCAAAGTCCTAGTCATACTGACGGTTACTTACTGCATCTCTCCAGACCGCTTGATACGAATGAGAAAAAATCCAAATAAATCCCATGAATAATAAAAAAGAATCAGAATCTCTGAATGTCGAGCACTTGCTAATCTTGTAAGAATATCGCAACTTTCATCACATGCACCAACTAATTAGACTAACACGCTGGAGTTTTATAAAAATGGAGACATCACGCATTTTGCAATGCAAACAAATACACCTACTAGTATATAATACTAGGCAATCAGGGAAGCAACATCCGCGACTTGATTTTATAACTAGCTAGAATGTAGATGATCACTTGAGAAGATCCAAACTCGACTCATGGGTGTTTGAGTATGAATCGACCATAATTTGAGATATTGGCATTGGGATCTGTGTGTCCTACAAGGTAGATCTAAATCTCCAGTAGAAGATTTTGTTGAACTCACCCCAGATACTAGTTTCTCAATGAAACCAACGGAGACCCACTTGGGCAGTATGCAATTCAGATCAACATACGAGAGCGAATACCTAGAGCCATTGTGATCCAAAAAAACACTAATCTTCTGCATCTTGAAGCTGTATCAAATGAGAACATTGCCTGTACCGGAGGTGGTGAACCTCCCTATTATATTCTTGCAAGCACCAGAGCTTGCAGAATTGATATCGATGCCCACATGGTAGTATCTTGGGTTCCATACATTCTTATAGTTTCCGAACTCGACCGCAATGAAGCTGAGGTCCCCGAAGGCAATAAATGGGTTCCAAGGGCTCATCAGCCCCAAGTAGCCCTGGAATGAGCTCTTCACAATCTCAGAAGGGTACTTGGAGAGGAAGAACACGATGTTGTCAATGATATCTATGATGTTGTCGATGATGGCAAAGGAGAAGCCGGTGGTGAAGTCAGTGACTGCATCTCTCCAGACCGCCTACTACTGCTTGTGCAAGGAAAGGGGAGGTGGTCGATGAGAGGGGGCTGGAGGAGGAAGGGAAGGAGGAGGAGGTTGGGGGAGGTGCTGGAGGAGGAAGGGGAGGGGGAGGTGGTCGACAGTGGGTGGGGGCGTGGTGTTAGGATTAGAATCAAATTAGGATTACGAATCATAATGGGATTGGACTCCTGATCCTAATAGTAGTTGAGTTATACTATATTTATAGTCCTATTGGGAATATGACTATGGGGTTGTAATTGGACTATATATAGAGGGTGTGGGAGGCATTGCCTCTACACCACCACAAGAATAATGTAACCCCTAGAGAGAAAGGGAGAGAGAGAGAGAGAAAAGAGAGGAAAGCGAGGGAACGGATAGAAAGTTGTACTCGTTCTTCTTTTAGTGATTTTTCTTCTCCGATGGTCGCGAGAGGTGACCGACCACCATTATACCTAGTTGTTCTTTTCTCAATGTGCTTATGTGATGGTGATCAATTGTGCACCTACATTCATATCCGTATATGCTTCCGTATCCAGGGTCAAGTATCTAAGAATGGACGATACCGATGGGTCGTGTTCCCGTCAACTTGTATCAGAGCAGAGCTTGGTTCGATGACAATGACGGATACAACAAGTGTTATCAGAGCAGAGGTATTATCGCTTCCATTCCCAACAAGTGGTATCAGGGTCGGGTTCAGCGTTGTTAAAGGGACACGATGCAACGGATCAGAGCGAAGGTTGACGTCAACGAGATGACGTGATGCAATAGGTGCACAATCCACGGAAGCCATGATACGGTGGTCTCTTGAAATCGACCAGAGGCGTCGAAGAATTCTGCTAGCGATGGTTGGCAGGAAATCGTGCAAGGTTGCACGTTGAGGACACCGTGTGATGGGTGAATCAATCGGAGGCGATGAGTCCCTGCGAACAAGAACTACAGATGATGAGGAATGGCCCAGTGCAGACTCAAAATGAAAAGATCGTGATGGAATTAAACTCAAGGGGGAGTTTGTTAGGATTATAGTCAAATTAGGATTAGGAATTTTAACAAGATTGAACTCCTAATCCTAATAGTAGTTGATTGTATTCGATTTATAGTCCTATTGGGAATAGGACTATGGGGTTGTATTTGGGCTATATATATATATAGGGTGTGGGAGACAATGCCTCTGCACTACCACAAGAATAATGTAACGCCTAGAGAGAAAGGGGGAGAGAGGGAGTGAGAAGAGAGGGAGAGAGAAAGGGAGGAAGAGAGCGAGGGAATGGAGAGAGTTGTACTCGTTCTTCTTTTAGTGATCTTTCTTCTCCGATGGCCGTGAGAGGTGTCCGACAACAGTTATACATAGTTGTTCTTTTCTCCATGTGCTTCTGTGATGGTGATCGATTGCACGTCTACATTCGTATCCGCATTTGCTTTCGTATCCAGAGGTCAGGTATCCGAGAGGAGACGATACCAGTGGATCGTGTTCCCGTCAACTGGTATCAGAGTAGAGCTTGGTTCAACGACAACGAGGGATACAACAAGTGGTATCAGAGCAGAGGTGGTACCGCTCCCGTTCCCAACACATGGGTGCTGGAGGAGGAAGGGGAGGGGGAAGTGTTGGGGAACCAATCGTATGCTTTAAATGCCATTTTACAGTAGGGGCTGTAATACACGATCAATGTCGGATGAGGATCCGACGACCCTCCTAGGGGGTTGGGGACAATAGACTCGTATCTCGAGTCAGAGGATAGGTGATTGAACGGTTGTATCCCCTGCAGCAGAATCTGTTGTAGCAGGGGCTACAACAGACGATCCTCTCTGGAGGTGTTGGGGTATTTTTTTCTTTCTTTTTTTACTTTAGGTTAAGTTAGACTGTTAGATCCTAGATTGGTTAGATTAACTTCGTCGTCAGGCTGAGTTAATGAAGTAAACTAACGGAGGATTATGAGTGTAAAATGACACACTTATTACAGGTTATGGTGTAATTCTTAATTATGAGGGTTCTTGGGATAATTACAAAACTACTCATAGGAATAGATGTAAATATCCCTTTATAATCTTTCCTAAAACATCCCTCTAAAATATGTTGATCTATATATTCTTATACGGATTCAATAAGAAGACACCTTTTCACTGCAACTCACTAACCGGGCATTGAGATCCCTATCTAAGAAGACTGATTCCCAACAATCCAAAATGCGATAGTCCAGTCCTACTGATACGAACATGCCTAGTTCATGATACGAATTAAGTTATCTCAGGTAAAATGATCATATCATGATTATATCGTCCATTATATCTTTGTACATGGTAATTATTATTTTTTATCCATCAAATCAATCGAAGGCGAATGAAAAATAAGCCTCATTCAATCATTCATCCATATAATATTTCTCTGTTGTCGCTTGATGAATAAACATAATGCAGATCTTTGATATTCGAATTGTGACATTAAAGGTGTCGATTTTTTTTTAAAAAAAATGCAAGGATTGCACCGAAAAGATGTGGTCCAACACAATTGAGTGGGATGGATTTAAAACGTATATCTAATTCGATCTCACGCGGTCTGCTTTGCACCACTCTTACAATGCATGTAGTTATGATTTAGACCTAAATTTGGCCATATAGATTTCTCACTGACCTGTATATTAGAGGTGGTGATTTGCTAATCGTTGAGGCCCACGCGTTTTGGTTCGTAGGAAAACAGATCATCGTTTTGTCCAAATCCAGAGGACGCGTATTGTTGAATCAGGACGGTACACGTGGCGAGGGTGCTCGTGCCTAAGATGTTCGGTGGAGATTAGCTGTCTGCCAATGCTATAATGCCGATATTGGAAGGTGAGGATCAAATGTATCACGTCCTTGTCTTGTATGAATCTGATGATAAGATGCATGTTTGCATATTTATTCCTTTATTATATTCAAAGGAATGAAAAACTGATGGGTATGAATTAAATAAATATATTTTGGAAGATTAGCTATTTTTAAAGCGATATTTACATACTATTCTTCAAAATTATGAGTTCATGCTAACGATATTTGTTGATGATCACGATGATTCGGTGCAGAACCAAGACGATGAAGAGATCGTGATGGAATTCGATTTAAGTGGGAGATTGTTAGGATCATGGTCATATTAAGATTGTGAATATTAATGATATTTGACTCATAATCGTAATACTAGTTGAGTTATATTCACTACAAGGAAAACAAGTTGTGGCCACAAAACTATGTCCACGGATGTGGAATTTGTGGCCACGGAATTGGGCTTTGCCCACAACACATCGTGGCCAGTAGCTATAGCTACGAGTCTCATCCTGAGAGTTCTTTAACTACGAATATGTCGTGACCACTACAAGTGACTATAGAACTTGTCGTGACCACAACTCTTGTATGAAGACTTCGGCCACGGATTGTAGCTACGTGAAACTAGTGACCACAGAATTATCGTAACCACAAGTTTCTGTAGTTACATTCCGTGACCACAACTCATTTTTCTTGTAATGATTTTATTTTATAATCCTATTTTGGAAATATGACTATAAGGTTGTAAATGTGCTATATATAGAGGGGGTAGTGACATTGCTTCAATACCACCACAAGAACAATATTACCCCTAAAGATTGGAGACTCGGAGAGAAGAAAGAGATGAGAGAGAGAGAGGAATCAGAGAGAGTTGTACTCATTCTAATTTATAGTGATCTTTCTTTTCTAGTAGCCGCGAGATGTAACCGACCACCGTTATATCTGATTATTCTTTTCTTCATGTGCTTATGTGATTGTGGGTGATTACGCATCTACATACTCATCTATATAAGGTGATTTGTATCTCTAACAACCAGTATCTAAGAGGAGACGATACCGACAGGTCGTATCCAAATAATTTATCGATATTAATTTATTTATTAAGCATTGTTGGCATGCGCTTTTCGCATGAATATGCCTAATAAAATCTTGCTTTCCCAAAACCATCTTTGATGAAAAAAATCCAAATCATCCAAAAACTAACTAGGAGATATATATGTGTGGCCAGATTATATGATAATAAGCAGGACGAGGCCGTCGATTTATTGGACTGATGTGAACCCCAAACAATGCAAATAATGAAGTGGGTTCGGATCGGGACCCCCTCAGATGTGGTTGGCGCCGCTCGTTGATGGATGCCTTCTTATTCTTCTGGAACATGTCATGTGCTTCCTATCTCCTGTCTTATTTTCATTATATAATATCGAGTCTTTTTATTTTATTTTAATAAAAAAGAGAAGCTGATTACGCAACGATAATAGATAAATAATAATGGCGTTGTTGTTTCAGATCTCAAGATCGTGTGATTAAGAATGCTCATTTCTCACTGTGGTTGTTGACCCAAACCGAACTGTCATGGAAAAGAGTGAGAAAACGTGTACGGTCTTATAATAAGATGAATTGGATTTATCATGTGAAGAACATTAATATAGGAAGATCTCCTTCGATTGCTTTTATCAAATCCTGGGTTAAAATTGACGGTATGGGTCCCATATTTCCTCAACTATAATATTTCAACCTACTTTCGGATCAGAAAAATATTATAATAAAGAATACGATCAATACAACATATGAACAATACATTTCAAAGATCTACCTGTCTTCTTGATTCTTTGAAATGAACGTACTCCAACCAAACACTGCTTCATATGGGCCCTTACATTTGGATTATGGATTACTAGTGTGAGTCCCACGTTTCTTTTGCTATGAATAATCAAATTTAAACAAAAAAAATCAACAATGAATGCACATTATTATCATAAAAATATAATCAATAGAACACGTAAAAAATAATATCATGTCACATCACATTACTATTCCAAACTCGAAACAGTTAATATTGACGAAAGGATTACCCCTTCGAAAACACTCAAGACCTCATTCGGGGGGTGGGAAGTTTACCATTCTTAACCAATTTTTTTCTCTCTCCCATATGGGTTCCCGTTTTTCTCCTTTGTAATACATTAAATAAATCAATTCACTTTCATCAATTCCGCCAAAAAAAATTATTATACCATCATATCATATAAAAATTATAAACAACACCACTTCCACTCACTTTTCCAAACTTTAATATAATCACATCATAATAACTACTTATTTTTCCAAACTTCAATACAATTATATCACAACAAATACATACTCAATTTAACCCTTTATCCAAACATCAAAACACAAAAATGAATTACCCTTTACCAGTTTAACCCACCCTAACTCGCATACCAAATGCATCCTTACTACAACCCAACTTTACCCTATAACCAAACAAATCCAATTGATGTCTTATCCTACCAATTTCATAGGGATATTTTGGTAGAATAAAATGTGTTTATGTCTAGGAAAACAATTAATCAGTTGGTAGGACTTGTGAATCAACGTGTTCATTTCGAAAATCGACTATATGATGAATTTTGAAACTGTTTATGCTCCAAAGGAATGATCGCTTGCACATGTTTATCTCGAGAAAGATCAATGATTGATAGAGGTGTGTAGATGAACAACATGCTCCCTTTGACTACCAGAAATGATACAAACTCCCAAGGAGTATAAAATGATGGAGATCCTCCATGCTTGACAATAGAGTGCATTGTAATTCATTAGGACCCTTCAACATATGGCACAACTGATGGTCATTAGGACCCAAATAGAATAAATAAATAAATAAAAATGTCCATGTACCTCCACATGGAGCAAGTCCATGACTATTTGGGTGTGGGCACCCTTATTTTCTCAGGAGGGCATGTGTTGGGTGTTGTCCATAAATCATAAATCATGCTTTTTTTTTGTTGAAGGAGAAGGGACAAGCCATGCATGTGTACATCAATCACTTGTGGAAACTCCCTTCCCCACAAGACTCCAAAAGAGTATGCTTCCATCTACACCCCCACCAAGACTCTAATTTCACTAAACTTTTCTACATATGCTTTGTTGGTTTACATGTACAGAAAGCGGCATCTTTACTGATGATGACTTTGGATGATGCATGCATGCACCTCATTGTCAGTTGCATCTTTAAACAACCATTGGCTAGCATATAAGTGCTGCTTAATTAATTAGATCTACCTCTCAGTGTATATTTACTTTTATGATATTATATGACTATACATATTTTTGAAAAAAATGATTTTTGAACTACAGTAGCTTTCTATATGCTTTGATGCATCATTTGCCCTAAAGGAATGTTGAGAAATTTTAAAGGTCAAAACTTCAAACGTTTATAAAAATGCATGGAGATAATTTGAATTTTCATTCCCAGTTTGGTTTTGATGCTTCATTGTATGCTTTGACATCTATAACTCATCTGCATCTATGTAACTATAGTAAAGCTGGGTTTTTGACCCGGCCACTGCTACATGGGTGGGCTAAAAATCCAGCTTTTGTTCCTCTTCTCTCGACGTTATGTTTTGAGAATTTTACGATATTACCCCTAAACTTTTGTGCAAACACAAAAGTGTGATAAACAACTGATATTCACATGGATTACCATGTGATCCGTGGAATATTTGCATAGGACACCCCTCTAATATCTTTCTTTACAAGCAGGTTCTCTACATGTGGCTACATGTGAATCACACAAATCGGAAATTATGATGTTAGCCCTGTATTTTTGGATTTTTTATGCACCCTCTATATTTCCTGATATTAACACTTACACTCATGTGTTGTTAGCATTAAATTGGTATATCTTACTAAATCTATAGTAAATAATCTACCTAATTTAAAAATCCAACAAAAATATTTTAAATTCTTAATATTTCATCATATACTATATCAACTCAATTCACAAATTTATTTTGTTTTAATATTTTAAAAAAATAGTTTGAAAAATGGATTTCTGAATTTGAAAAATCGTAAAAAATTGCACATCTTTAGAAAAATTTCAAAAAATTATATTATATATATATTCATATATTTTTATAAAACATAAAAATATCAAAAAATGTCAAAAGAAAACTATAAAAATCGAATATATGAAAAATCATAAAAATATTGATTTATATGGTAAAAATAACTATTTAATACTTTCATTACCATATAATATATAATATAAAAAATTGTATAAAAATTATTTTATAATACCGCATAATATATATAAGAATATTTAAAAAATAAAAAAATCTATTCTTAATAAATATAAATTATTTTTAAACTTTAAAAACCACAAAATTTTAATATATTCCTAAAGTTTTTAAAAATTGTATTAGTCAGATTATTATTATATATTTGACCATATTTAAAATAAAATAATATAAAATAAAATATAAAAATGAAATACTATGAATATATTGAAAATATTATATAAAATCCTACAAAATTCTAATAATACCTTTTTCAAGCAAATAAAATCTTCCACAAAAACAAAAATATATAATTTTACTTACGGTATAGTATTTTCAGAAATAATAAAAATAAAATTTGTTGTTCTTTAAATTCTTTCCAAATGTAGAATGATTTAAATTTCACAAAAAAACTAAAAATAATAAACAACATCAAAACTATATAAAAATGGTAAAATACAAACATTTGAATTTTTAATTTTTAAAAGTTTCTCATATATTTTTAAAATATAATGAGGTTCTTTTACATAAATTATATATGGTTTTTACTACTAAATACATTTCAAATATTGAAAATAATAAAAACATGCTTATTAGTGATTGACATATAAGTCGCATGCATTACAGTTAACTATTGCAACTTGACGTGATATTTTAGGCACTCATCTATCTCTCCCTCTCTCCTTCTTTTTCTCTCTCCTCTAATATATTTGTTAAATTTAAAATTATAAATATTGTATTTTTTTCTTTATATTTATTATATAATATTTTGATATACATATCTGTTGTCTTTATTAAATTCCATTACTTCAGAGTTACAACTTTTTTCTAAACTTAGTAAATTATTCAAATACAAAATTTGTAATAAATGTAGGCAAAATCTCGTGTAGATAATTTGTTATTGTACTAAAATAAATATGCCACTTTCTATCCCTCTTTTTTACCCACTATTCCCTCTTTCTCTCTCAATTATTTCAGAGTTATATTTTTTCCAAATGTAGTAATTTATTCAAATTCAAATTTTATTATTAATGTGAATAAAAAGTAATGTATATTTTTCTATTATTGTACTAAACTTAAATTATAATTTTATGTGATGTTAAAATTATAAAATACAACACTGATTAAAAATAGTTTAAAACAAATTTAACTGTGAAATACAAAACTAATTAAAAGATAATTTAAAACAAACTTAAAATTATAGATATAAATCATATAATAAAGCAATAAAAAAATATAATTGAAAATAATTTTAAATCGATGCTTAATTTATTACTTAATACAATAATTCAATAAATAAAAAAAATTAAAATTAACTTATGAATATGATAATGCTAGAATTATATTATATCAATAGTTTACTAATAAAAATTTTAAAAATAATCTAAAATTATAATAGTAAAAAAATTGAACTGTAATACAAGCATACCTTATTTCTCCTCATATTTTTTTAAACTCTGGTGACATACAAATATTAGATTTTATTTTATTTGTATCCATAAATCAAATGGATTTGAAAACTTTTTACTTTATTTATCATACATTTTATAAGTCTATGGATTACTAAAGTATATTTTGGTAATCATAGATTGATTAATTACTATATAATAATAACTTAATTATAATTAATATCGAACATATAAAATATAACAAGAAAAATGAATGAATATTTTTGTCATAATAATTTCAATAAAAGTATAGATTCAAATAACACTTTAATCCATTAATATTTTAGTAAAATCTATTTAGAACTTAATCAAATATATAAATACGATAACATAATAGTTTATAAATATACATGTTATATGATTTTTCTTATTAAATTTTTTATTATTTTTAATTAAATTCTTTCTGTTGTTTTATTAGTTACTTGTCGAATAATTCCTATGTAAATCATTAGCTTTCACTTTTTAACTTGATACATATTCACACTTTTTTGCACCCATTATTTGCTTCTCAAAAATTTTACTTAAATTATACACATGAGTTCGATACTATTCTATTTTAAAATCAACATCTATAACCTTCATTCTTAGTAATTGTATTATTAAATTTATTTACCATTAAAATTTGTAGTATTTATTAAATTTCTCTGTTGCCATCTTATCCCGCTGAGAAGCGCAAGTATGCTCCCTAGTATATTATGTAAAAGAGTTTCACGATGAATATAACAAAAACTATTATACCGATAACGCGGAACGTTTTTGAGGTTTGGGAAGCATGTTCTAGTTTGATATAGGTACCATATTATAGGATATTTAGTAGAATTTGATCTCTTATCTTGAATAAGATGTGAGATTTTTTTAATAATTCATGTGTGAATATATTATAAAATGTTGATTCTAATTTGTAATACATAATCATGTTATGTGTATCATAGTAGGTTAAAAAATGTCAACATTATTTCTCTTACAAGATGATGAATCTTATTCTTAACATTATATTAACACCATCTATAAAGCTTGAATAGTATGAGTATTATAGTATGTTTTGTGCTTGCAATTTTGTTCCCACTCATGTCCTAGTCAATTATGTTGTGATTCTTTTTAAGACAACTCCCTTTTTTATTATTGACATCACTTAATTACCCCTAAAATGCTAGCTAGGAAAAAGTGCAATACCTAATATGAACTGCTACACTAATCATCCAGAGCTATGCACAAGATCCATCACTTGGTATGAATATGCAGCTAGTCTAGTTGAAAGTAGTATTTTTCATAGAAAGTGTAAAGCCATCAGAACACGCTTAACATCACTCAAGCATTTAAGGGTTTAACTCACCTCAGTTATCATTTGACCTAGTATGGATCCATATTATAATGTACAAGTGAAGTACATACCACCTCCATCATACTTTGAAGCTCCATAAAATATTTTTCACATTTAGAACTTACGAAGTTTAGCAATCGGTTATAAAAGTGGGGATTTCTCTTTGACAACTTGAGATTAAACATTTTGTATGGTTGTCGACAGATCTATTTCGGCTCGAACCTAACAAATTGTCACTTCCAATTTTCTCGATAATTGCTCTGCGACATATGCTCATAACGTTACAAAATCAAGAAAGATCCCACCTATTGGATTTTCGTATCTCTCTCTCTCTCAACCATGTCTCTCTCTCTATCTACCTATATATATCATTAAGATACTTACATAATTATAATAATGTAATACATTTTATGTAAACAATCGATGCTCTCAAAGCACAAGGCATATTGATTGTTTGTTTATCTTGAAAATATAATTTCTAGATTATACACATAAGCAAGCCATGTATCTTACCCTACCAGTAGTCCTCTTAGCATCAATAATTCTCTTGTACCAAGAAAGGGTGAAGAAGAAGGGAGGTTTCATTAGTTATAAATTATGGAAAAGCAAGTAATTTGTCAAACCATAATGGGGAATAATAATGGATTACTTTGAAATCATATTGGTTGAAACATAAAGTAGGAAACAGTTATCTTCTATTTCTTGCAAAAATCTAGTACATCACCTTTATCGATCACCCTTAATGGTTGATTCAAACTCACCTGCTTAAAATATAGGATTAGATCACACAAGCTATTGACTAACTAGTTAGATAAGATTGCTTTAAGTACATGATATAGATCATCTTGGCTAGATGATCGATCACATGACATCTGTATGAGGATCCCTATAACGCATAACGATCAATCTAACAAGCATGGCAAAACAAGGATTAATATGTAAAACATTACAAACTAAAACACACATTTCTTATTTTGGAATCTCATTCAGTAGCATGTCAATAATAAATTCCTCATCATCGTGATTACTTTTTGATGTCTTTCTAGATTAAGTCTCTCCAATAACAACCTGCCGCCAGTCACAAGCGGATGTACACTCCAATATAGTCTCACATGGAAAACTCACAAATGCAAGAATACGTTGTGAGAAGTGGGTTAATACATGACAGATTACAACAAGTTATCAAGATCAATTTTTCGATTCAAATCTAGATCATCACAAGTAGTGTCGGACCAAGATGCACAAGCCATCGGTGTTAACTAGTTCCAATAATTTTATAGGGCAGGCGGTGGGGACATGTGTTGATGACAAGCTCTGTTAGGTACAAAGCTCACTCATGAATGTGATGACCCAAGTTTTGACGAATCACTTTCAACTTGCATGCAGGAATTCAAAAGCCAGGTATTAATAACAGCAGCACCAACTCCCCCCTCACCCCTACCTCCTATCGGACAACTATTCTCCATAACTATGCATTGCCTCTCCGTTCCACTTTAGCTGCAGCAGCCTATTTTCTTTAACCATCACCAATCCCTCTTGATCTCTTGGCTCCTCTCTCTGTTTTTTTCAGAGGTGAGTTCTTTATTCAGATTCGCTGTTCACTCGGCGAGAATTGGAGTTCCCGAGGAGAACCCATAAAAAAAGAGAGGAGACGCCTTTTATTTCGGATTCCGCAGGTACCAACCTTGCAATCGTGCTTTGGATCTCGCTGTTCCGGTAGGGCATTGCTGGAAGAGCAGTGAGCAGTGTGAAAGTGAGAATCTGGTGGAATCTTCGACTTGTTTTGGAGATAAAGGAGCGGTCTTTGTGGTGTTTGGGGGTTCTTTTCTCTCATTTGTTGGTGACCCAACTACAGTTTCAAGGAGATTTGGCGTGTAGAGGAGACGTAGAGCTGCGGGAGGAGCGGAAGGTGTGAGCTTTGGCGAGGATGAGGTCGCTGGCGCTGTCTCCGACGTGGTCGGTGGCCACAGTGCTCACGATCTTCGTCTTCGTCTCTATTGCGGTGGAGAGGGGCATCCATCGGTTGAGCAATGTAAGCATCAACCTCTGATCTTACTGTTTCGAGTGCTTTAATTTGTGATTTGAAATGGATTCCTTGGAATCTATCTTGTATTTCGCGTCTCAAGAAAAGCTTTGTTTTTTTTTGTTTGTGTTTGTCTTCACTTCGCTTTTTATTCAATGTAGGATTTGGGGATTTTTTTAAATTAACGGACAATGATTTGCTTCTTTCCTGTTTGTTTGCATTTGTCTCTGTTCGTCAATTGTGTTTTTTTCCTGGAAGAAGGGAAAGTGCTCCTGTTTTGTTCAGCCAGAACTAGCTGTATATTATTTTATGATATATAGAGGATATGAAAGTGCTTTATAGAATAAAAATAAATAAGCTTTTGAGATGGGTAAACAAATTATTAGAAGCAGTATCTCAAAAGCTGGAACCAAAACTTATCTAGAGACATGGAACCATGCTGATGCCTTCACATTCATGCTCTCCTGTTTTCCGTCTTGACACCATGATAAAATTTTGTTCTGGTGATGATCTTAATGCTCACTAAAGAATTTGTAGAAGAGTCAGGAAGAGGTCAGTGGACAAACTGGTATAGATAAAAATTCAGAAGATTTAGGACAAAGATGCTTGAGAACTGAGATCCTCTCTTTTTCTTGTCAAGAAACATGAGCATCAAAGTGATTCGTGCCACATCGTTTTATTTATATGGCACACTGACTTTTTTGATGGACACTCCGCTTACTTTATAAAAAAAAACATTGATCGAAATTCGTTAAATGGACTCTCATGCTTACTATATCAAAAACACTGATCAAAATTTCCTCATGTAATTATGTTCATGGGCACTTAATGATTATGCCTTTCACATGTGGGAATTCTATTCAAGACAACAAGGAATGATACTAAGAAAATGGCTCCTAACCTAAAAACTACTTTCTTGCAGTGTACCTTCAATTTTAAAAAAAACCTGTTTAAGTAGATCATCACAGATTTCATAATTTTAAACATTCATAAGGGTCACTTATGTAAACTGATATGATTTAGCGTGTGTGTGTATGCATCAGTGTAATAATCAATACTGATTTTCCTAATTGTGAGTTTTTGCTTGTTGTCTCAGTGGTTGAAGAGAACTCGTAGAAACCCTCTATTTGAAGCTGTTGAAAAGATGAAAGAAGGTATGATCTTATACCAATTACTTCTCCAAAAATGTATCATCTTTTTGGTAATAAATGATAGTGCTATATTGCTTAAAGATAAAATCTTTTCCTCCCTGATGCAGAGTTGATGCTCTTGGGCTTCATATCATTGCTTCTGGCAGCCAGTTCGAGAATTATCTCAGGCATATGTATCAGTTCTGGTTTATATAGTGGTAAACTCGCTCCTTGTAATCCGTCGGAAAGTGAATCCTCATCAGAAGATGAAGCTGGTCAATCGAATTGGCGTGGCCATTGTAAAGAGGTGAACCTCTCTATCAATTTCATTCCAATTTTTCTCTTGTGTTCCCCAATATACTTATACTTTTCTCTCGCTCCATTGCAGTTTTTATCTTGTTATCGCCACGTAAACATTTTCATATGAACGTGAAAATTGTCTTTCTTAGTTAATTAAAATTGTTCCTTTTTTACTTTGCAGGGATACGAACCATTTCTTTCATATGAAGGCCTCGAGCAACTCCACCGGTTTATCTTTGTCATGGCCATAACTCATGTTTCTTACAGTTGCTTGACAATATTATTGGCTATTGTGAAGGTCAGTAAACTCTTGAATCATTCAACTTGCATTTTAGATACAAAAGAGCATCCATGATTACTATTTAGCATCGGCATACTTTTCACTTATGAAGTTTAAGGTCTGAACTTTGAATGAATTCAAAAAGGTACATAGTTGGAGGAGATGGGAAGAGGAGGCTCGTCGAGATCGATACGACGGGTTAGCTGGTAAACTTGAATCAATTTCATCTTTTAACGATTTGAAAATATTTCATTTTTGCGACATGAAGACCTCTGTTTATTGTTATTTGTATGCATGTCAACTCTTTGTCTACTTGCTTTTCACAGAGGTCAGCAGGGCATTAACTATGAGGAGGCAGTCGACCTTTGTAAAATATCATATTTCTAGCCCTTGGAGTAGAAATAGATTTCTCATTTGGGTGGTAAGCATGCACCCTTTCATGAATAGCATCACCAAATGATAAACTATGTAGGACACTTTATTGAATCTCTCAATCCATGTTTTATTTTGGCAGACTTGCTTCTTTCGTCAGTTTGGAATCTCGGTTGTGCGTGCTGATTATCTGTCTCTTCGCACTGGTTTCATCACGGTATGAAACATTTTTAGTAATCTATCTTATGTTTTATAATACAGTTCTTTTGTGGAACTAAATGATTTCAATTGCATTCATTCATAGAAGGATGCATAATCTACTGTATTTGTCTTTTATATATTTCATCGCAATTTGCATGTTTGGTATTTTTAGTGTGGATCTATGTATCAATTGCAGAACCACAATCTTATGCCAAAGTACGATTTCCACAGCTACATGATTCGGTCTATGGAAGAAGAATTCAAGATGATTGTTGGTGTTAGGTATGATTAAGTAACTTCATAAAATACCACTCTTCCACTGCATGCACCTCTTACATAATCTTATCTCTGTTTCCAGTGCACCACTTTGGGGATTTGTTGTTGCTTTCATGTTATTTAATGTAGATGGTAAGATTTCTACAATCCACATTTATAATGATGGTTTATTAATTATAATATAATTTCTTATTTCCAAACAAAATTTAAGTCTCTCAACTGATAGGTTAATTTTATTCTGAAATTTTAATTTACTGCAGGATCAAATCTCTATTTCTGGATTGCGATTCTTCCTATCACGGTAAGCATCATTCATTTTAATACTATGTGCAAAATTTTGAGGAAATTTGAAATGCAACCAAATCAACTAATGATAATAATGGAATACAAATATCCAAATAGGCTGATGTCCACCAGAATCAATAGAAATTTGCCAAAGCCAAGTAAGACGTGATGCAAAAAATCATATGAAATTACACATACTAATGAAGGAAGGTTGATCTTTAAGAGTTTTTTCCCACTTTTCTTTCTTTTGATAAAAATGTGATGTTCTATTCTCAGCTTGTGCTTCTGATGGGTACAAAATTGCAACACGTTATCGCAACACTGGCGTTGGAGAGTGCCAGCATGGACGGGTACGAGAACGAAGTGAAAATGAAACCCCGGGATGAGCTCTTCTGGTTTAACAAACCAGAAATATTGTTGAGGTTGATCCATTTTGTTCTTTTTCAGGTTTGCATTTCTATATGAGACATGTTTCTACTATATTTTCTATGCAAATTCTGTGTGGTCTGACTTCTTTGAATTTGGAAACATGTAGAATTCTTTCGAGCTGGCATCCTTCTTTTGGTATTGGGTATTTTTCTACTCCCTGAATCCTCCCTTTGTTTTGAAATTTAATTTACATTCTCATACTAGATTAGTTGAATCTTACTTGAAATAATTTGTTGCAGTGGCAGTTCGGGTATGATTCATGCTATATAAACAAACATTGGCTCGTGTACGCGCGTTTGCTTTTAGGGTATGTTTGAGGGATATTCGTCTCTGATGCTAAGTGTGACATTTTGTTTTTCTCTTGCCTTTGTTTCACCACTTAAACAATTAGCTTTCTTAAAAGCTGATTATGAACTATGTTTTTGATATCGTCCTCAGGTTCGCAGCGCAATTCCTCTGCAGTTACAGTACATTGCCTCTGTATGCTCTGGTTACTCAGGTATTCATAGCTAATTTTTTGCACCATTACTTTTTGATTGTCTTGCGTCTTGAAAATGCAATTTTTAACCTTCTATGGTACTCAAGAATGCAAGAAACGTTTAGCACGAACTATTTCAAAAGATCATTTAATTGCATTTTCATTATGGAAATGTGAGGCATCGATAATTACATGGCTGATGTCTTCCTAACTGTAACACTTCATTCCTAGATGGGAACGAGATATAAAGCCGCATTGATTCCTCGAAGAATTCGCGAGTCGATCCATGGGTGGAGGAGGGATGCCAAGCAAAGAAGAAACAGGAGGAAGCGTCATGGTTTCACAGATGACTCCACCATACGCACTGAGACGAGCACAGTCTGCTCGTTTGATGCAGACGACCAAGTGATTGATGACCCAATCACTCCCAACCACACCGAGATCCAGATTGACATGCCAACTGATGTAGATGCAGCTACTACTACAACTGCAACCACTACTGCAAGCCCGAGTGATGATGAGAGGATAAGGAACGAGATTTCAAATGCGAGCTCCCTCGGCCTGTCAGTTCGCTCGGTTTCTGTCCCAGCATCTCCTTCGATGCCAGATTTTCATCAGAACGCGGTGTGCAGATCCTTTTCGATGCCAGTTTGGAGAGGGTGATGGAAAGGTTTATTGAGGTTGCATTAGGATGAAGAAGTTGTTTTGATGCTCATGTAAATAACATTTTTTAGTGCGGTGGATGTATAATATGAAAAGAGGAAAAAAGGAAAGAAGAAATATATGCTTATTAGGCATTTTTGTGCACGAGGTGCTATCCCCTCAAACTTGTGATCTCTACTAGGTTACAGTGTGATAAATTTAAAGGCTTCTAATGTAACATAAATCGATTGAACGAACTCGTCATGTGGTTAATCTTTGTCTTTTGAGCAGGCAAGCTGAGTCATGTCCTTGGGTGCAGGTCGGTGCGTTTAATTAGTTCTTGTTTGTAAAGGAAAGATGCATAGCAAGGACACTAACACAAATGGTAAGGATGTAAGATCTTTTGTGGTTTTGAGATGTGTGGTCAAACATGAACTTTGCATCCTTTGCAATATTTGAGGTTGGATGAGAGATATCCTAGTATGTCCTTTGTACACTGCTCTTTCCAAATCAACCACCAAACATATTCCCACTGGCTTTTATCTGCAAATAGGAAGGGGAGTTCGGTCAGACGTATGGGATTCTAAAAAAATGTAAACAATTCTCAAAGTTATCAATATTAAGAAGCATAGGAATATGCTTGGTATAGGAACATTCCAAGAATAGATGGGTGCCGTTTCAACGGCTGATAAGCAAAGGATGCAACAATTTGCTGAGGAGATATTGAAGATGTGTAGCTTATCATGGGTGATTGATAATTGAGTGGATCACATACAACAAGAAGAAGACCCTTGTGTGGAAAGGTTTTGACCGGAATTTGCTGTGAAGTCAGGCTAATATTAAGTTGTTTATTGAGCTTCTGTGGACCATGTTCTCCAGGAAAAAGAATGACATCGGGGATTTCTTTTTAAAGCGAAAGTTGTTAGTAAATTAAAATATCAAATCTTTATCTCAAATGATTTTGTCAAGATCATCGATTTTAAATTAGAAAAGAATACTTGAATCCATACGTAAAAGTTGCAGGACAAGGTTTCAACCAGGAGTCCCCTCGTGCTATTTTTGGAATGCAAAAACCAAACGTAACACACTCTCTCCATGGATGGGGATATGGAGAAAAGAGGGAAACCGTCACCCCTTGTACCTCGGGGACCACAACTCATTTGATAATTGAATTGACAATTTACAATTATGCATATCAAAGAATATGTAAACTTTTATATCTATTTATATTATAACTATACAATACAAGATATGATAATGACATCTTATATTAATGGATCACTTTTATTTGTCATTATAATTTAGATAGCACAGAATGAAAAATATATATGATGATTGATGTTGGCACATTGATAAATCTTACATTCTCCCACTTGGGCCTACAAAATCATCTTACATATACAAGTTCACGTTCTAACTTTATGAGCTCAAGACCACTATCTCGGTAAAATAATCTTCACCAATCTTGTCCATGATCATATCAATATAGAACCATGGTGACCTTAATCATACTTTTATGATCATACCAACGGTGACCACACATATAGATATATTTAATGACATTGATCAAGTATGGTTGCATAGTATGAAAATTTTACTTGTCAAATGTGATCAAAACATGCCTATTTTCAAGTGGTCCAACTGGAAACTTAACACAAGAGTTCAAAATCAAATTTAAACTGTATTCTGCTGAAATAACAAATATGTCTATGACAAAAGAGCATTACGAACATCTCCCACTAAATCAAAGCATCATCTAGTGGTGAGGAATCGACGTTTCATCATCTTTATTCTATCATTTTGGCCTTAAAAACCCTAGTAAATGCGTGTAAATAGGCCTAATCCATGCATTTTAGCATTCATGCATTTGTGTGTAAATATTGTATAAATTGCGGTTTTTAAAGCCAAAATTATAGAATAAAGAAAAGAAAAGAAAAAGAATAAAATATTGTAAATATTTTATGACCCAAAACCCCGAGACCTAGGCATCTTGATGAATAGGTCGACAAGGAATAAAGTAGGGGGAGATAAGGGCCAAAAATACCAATAAAATTCCTTTTATTTAATTCATTCTTTATTCATTTTGGGACCTATTTTTGGTTCCACTTTTTATACATCAAATAAAGAAACTTTGTACATGAAAGTTGTAGATAATTTTATAAAGAAAAATACAAAATTGATTTCACTCAAAAATAGTGTACAGATAAAAAGTTATGGTCTGAATAAAATTCCAGAATCCCAACTTCCCAGACCCGTATCTCACAAATGACAACTCCAAATCATCAAACTCACCTTTAATTGTATATAGAATAAAATAAGCTATTTATTGGCGGTGGTATCGCATTTGGCGGAGCTACGGTTTGAAAGTTGAGTTTTGGACCCACATTGTACAGTGTACTGAATAAAATATTCAATTTATTATTTATTTATTATTTTTATAATTTTATACTTTTATAATTTTGTAAATATTACCTATAATAATTATGTGCATTAAAATCAGAATAAAAATGCAAAGAAAACTCAAAATAAAAATACTTGTATGTACAAAATCTAGGTATAATACATATATACATAGTTGTATAATTACTAATTCTATTTTATTAAATATACAAAACACATCAATAAAATAAAATGAAAATATAATTATGTGTATAAAAGTATGTTTTAATTATATAAATTAATAATACAAAGTAAATAAATTAGATACATACAATAAAAATAAAAGAACACAATGTATAGAAGAATATACCTATAAAGGGTATAATAGGCAACTTGTAAAAATATACCTCTAAAAAATAAATAAAAATCATAATAAAATAATTTATAAAATAATAAACATTTTTTATTTTGTAACCAAAAAATAATAAATTGATTTGCTATTTTTAATTGATTTTAGAAATGTTTTTTCCCAGGGATTTTCCTGGTTGGTCCACGTGGACCAACCAGGTGGAAGTTGGCCCGCTGGTCAACTCCCTGGTCTGCACCTGCAGCCTGTCAGCTGCGTTTTTCAGCCAATTTCTCCTATATTTCTAGGCCGCATCGTTCACATTTTGACCTCGGTCCCTTCTTCACTTTTTATCCCCATATAACCACCATACACGCCCAGTACTTACATTGGTCTTTGGATCGAAGATTCGCTCGATAAACCTCGATCTTCATGCCATCTCTGCCACTCTCTGCCCAATGTTCTGAAGCTTGTTAGACTGCATTTTTTTGGCGTTTTCTCCTAATTTTAAGGAGCGCGTCTTTCACCATTTGGCATTGCTTCCTTCTTGACTTTTGTTCACCATATATTAAGGATACACGCCCATGGTTGTTTTCGGGGAGTGCATCACCAGTGTGCTCCAGAAGCACTGTTCTTTGTGCCCCATCGACCACTCTTTAAAAAATACCTCCAATCCTCCATTTCAATTTTGAACTCCTTTTCCCCCTTCTTCCTCCCTTCTTTCATGTGCTGAGGTTAGAGGAAGGTGACAGCAACCTCACCTCACTGTTAGGAGGAGAGGAGGAGCGGCGCGGAGGCGTCTCCACCCATCTCCGGCCAAGCTTGGCCGTGAGGTCCCCATCTCAGGCAACCCGCCTTCGAGGTCGTTTTCTTTCCATTTTATCGCTGATTAGTTAGTTCTTAGTTTCAGTTTTTAGTTTGCACATTTAGTTTGTTGATTCAATCATTCACTAGCCTAGATTTCTCGATCAAACACCTCGTCGGAGCTCGTGAGCTTCGACGTTCATCTCCGCCACCCACTCCATTCGTGCACCCACGTTTGCCCTTGGACCTCTTGTTGTGGTCGTGTGTTTTATTTTTGCAGGTCTCAGGGGCAAAAGACCCCCTCCTGGGGTCGATTTTTGTTTGAGGACGAACCACTTGGTGCACCCCTCCCTCCTTCAAGTTGCGGCGGACCTCCGGCCTCTTCTAGGCCATTTTGCGGCCGCCTATCAGTTTTGGGCTGTTCCTGGAGGTTCGTGGAACCATCAGAGGGGCATTCGAAGCATCGTGCGTGGAGATTTTGGAGCTCCGAATTCATCCCGACCGAGTTCGTCGGTCGTTCTTCCTCCACGCCTCCGTAGCCGTCGATCGCCTCGGGCGTGGGTATTTTGTGCCATTTCCCCCGCCATTTTGTGTAATGTTTATTTAGGGACTGAAACATTCATCTGCAGTTGTGAACTTTTGTAAAATTTGCAAGTTGCCCCCTGGATTCCTGTCTAATTACATATATGCCCTTGCAAATAGTGTAGTTTCTTGTTGTTATCTCTATTTATTGCATGCATTCATAAAATCTCAAAAATTCCCCACAAATCAAGTTAAGCTCCTGATGCATTGTAGTTTCACGTCATATTTTTATTTTGCATATTTGTTGCATTTTAATATTTTTAAAAATTCAAAAACATGCATTTTCAGCATTGTTTGCATTAAAAAATCCCTAAAAATTATAAAAACTACCCAGAAAATTCCCAAAAAAATATATTTTGTGTATTTTAGTATCATTTAGCTCCATACCAAAAATCTTTAAAAACACCAAAGAAAACTCCAAAAAATGATAAAACTCTAAAAACCTTCAACAAAATATATAAAATTCATAAAAAATCTAAAAATTGTGTTTTCTTTTCCTAAATTTTCTTTACTCTGTTATCGTTAATATAAAATTATTTTGGGAAAATTTTGTTGCTGTTTACTATTTTTCATTCCTATTTTGATTTCGGCCAGCATTGATATTCACTGTTTTCTTGTATTTTGACATTTAAAAATACCAAAAAAATTCTGAAAATTTCCCAAAAATCACAAAAACAGTAAAAAAGTATAAAAAGACCAAAAAGACTTTATTTTCTAATTTTGGACATTTTTATCTATTTTTATAAATATCTCTTTCTCCCTTTTATTACATAGTTTTTACATTCCAATATTGAAAAGAAAATAAAAAAATATAAAATATAAAAAGAAATTAAAAATCAGTAAATTAAAAAATCAAAATACAAAAATATAAAATCAAAAATTAAATAAAAAAATATAAAATTAAAAACCCACAAAAAATAGCATAAGTAGACAACTTGATCACAATTACACTTCTGAGCAATTTTGCCCTGATCTATCCTTTCTGCTCCCTGTGTTCGACCTCTACACATACTTGCACTATACACATCTTTGTTGTAGAGTTATAATAAATTTTAACTCCACATTCACCTTCATTTCCTTATTTGATTGTTGTGGGTTAATTGTTGTTTGAATTAGGATTTCTCGCGGGTCGCCTCAGCGACATTGTGATCCCGCCTTGTGTGGATTACTTTAGACCTGTGAAAAATCTTGTTCAACAAATGGCGCCGTTGCCGGGGAGCAACAGCGCGTAGATCAGTTTTTGCTTTGTACTTGTGATTGGTTGTCTACTCTGCGGCTTTTCTTTTCACTATTTCATTTTTATTTCTATTTGTATTATTTTTGATATATCTTTTTAGCTGTCTAATCCCTCTTTGTTGACTTTTTGCGAGGTACCGCGGACCGAGGGAGGCGCGTCACTCAAGGCGTCAACACACCCACGTGAAGACGGCTCTAGCCCACCTAGCACCAAGGAGACGAGAAGAGAAGTTTTGAAGATCGAGCTCGACTTTATTTGCATTTTCTTTTATTGCATTTATTTTTGTAATTCGTAGTGAGAGAGAGACTATTTATTGTAATAATACAGGTACCCCCGAACACTTGGACATTCGAGCCTAATTTCCAAGTGATTGTTCACTTGGGGGCTCGTCGCGGCTTTTCTCGCGTTTTCCTTCGCATTCTTTTATTTTGTTTTGTTTTTCGATTTTAGTTATTTTGTGTGATTGAGCCCCTAGCTTTAGGAGTTGCTTGCGATAGACTAAGGCCAAACATCTAATACTTTGCATGCACCTATAGTTTCGTTTGGACTTACTCAAAATTTTAAACAGTTGATCATCACCTTCAATCCGTCGCGCCGCGAGCTCTCCCCGCAAAGCGCTTTCTCCTAAACTCAAGTGTGTTGAGCAGAGGAGGGGTGAGCCTAGACCGGACTCTAGGGTTGAGGATTGGTGGTCGGCTTGTGGTTCTTCCCGCTAATAGAAATTTCTGAAACTTAGGGCGATTTCATCGGTTTTGCATTTGCATATAGATAGGTTTCAATTCTGCTAAGCATCTTTGCATGTAGAGTGCTGGAGGCAAGGTGAGCATTTCTCTTTAGCATTCATCATTGATTTGCCGCTTGCATTGCTTTTCCGACTCTCCCTCTGATTTTGATCACCTAGGTGCTTAAAGGAATTGACTCCTCGTTAGGCGCGTGCATTTCTCACTAAAAAAACCAAAAAAAAAGTGATAATCAATAAAATTGGGACTGCTAATATTACTTGGCCCTAAAAACCGATCAAAAAGAAAATTTTGTATTGGGGCGAGTAATCCCCTCATTGTCTTCGCTTTTACTTGCCCACGCACACACTAAGGTTAGAGCCCAAATCCCATTTTCAGCCCCCTAAGTGTTTGTGTGCAAATTTTTGACTTCTCACCTAACTCTAAAACAGACAAGATAAAAAGACCGCTCTTTGCGGTCTCTACCGAGTTGAGTAGGTGAATTGAGGGTTTGACTTGTTTCCATTTTTATTTGTGATTGTTTTATGTGTATCCTAGATCGTCCCTGCGCATTTGCGCCTTCTTTTCTACTCTCTTGACTTGACCGTCGTGCTCTCCCGATCATTTTCTTTTGTTTCGAGATGGCCGACTGGAGCGTATTTTATCCGGACTTTGCGGATCCCTCGTTCACTCCAGCCGGTCCACCTCCTTTTTACCAGGAGGACTTTGCTCCTGATTTTTGTACATATCCGACCAACCCACTATTTCAGGATTCGGACTTTGACCTTCACCAGTAATTTCCACCACCATCACCTACACATTTCGACAACCCGCTCTTCCTTGAGTATCCTGATCCGGAATGTGATTTTTGCCCACACCCACCGCCCACATTCGACACACCCGATCCTGAGATTTTGGAGTCACCTTTCATGATATCAACACTTGAGACCTTGAATCAAATGATAGAGCATATGAACTCGAGGATCACTGATCTAACTAGTTTAAATAAGAACCAAAATGCCGCTCCAGTCTTTGAGGATATGGAATCATTTGAGGATTACCATGAGAGCTTGCAATCACCCAAAATACAAAAAAATGAGAAAAAATTAAAAATACAAAAAGAGTTCGGGAGACACATGATCGAGTCAGACTGTGAGGAGAGGTACCACTTGCCAGATCCTTTGACCACACAGCCTCTCACACTTTGTCCCACCTTTGACCCTGAAGATGTCGCTGTACAGACTGCTCTTGGCATGCCTCGTGTATACGCTGATTCCGACTTCCTCCCTTGTATGGAGGAGGTCCAAAAATTCAAAAAAATTCTGACTGAACTCGAAGTGGTGGCCACCATTCATGAGATCGTCCGTGCCCCACTTCAACAGGCCATCACCGATTCATCTGCTCCTCTTCCCAAGAAGAGAAAGCGGAGGAGCAGATCTGAGCGTCATATCTTGACCATGGCCACTGCCCACACCATCACTCACCGTCCCATTCCTCGGAAGAGGAACACTGCCACACCATTCATTAGCTGCACCATCTCTGACCACACATGTGATCACACTCTCCTGGACGGCGGTGCATCGATCAGTATCATACCCTTCTCGCTGGTACAGTCTCTTCACTTAGGGCCTCTCAAGAAGACCAGGATGATCGTACAGTTTGCTGATGGATCAATAAAGAGGCCGAAGGGTATCCTTGAAAACGCCGTCATCTCGATTCAGGGCACGAGCTACACCGTTGATTTTGTCGTATTGCCCATGGAGATCTCCACAGGAGAGCACTCTCCAATCATCCCGGGACGACCATTCCTCGCCTCTGCGAGGGTCGTTATTGACTACGGATCAGGAGAGATTCGCTTCCGTCCTGCTGACGAGAGCGAAGCGATCACCGCACCCACTGCTGACCAGAGACCTGCACCTAATGTACCCAAACCTATCTTGGCTGACCTTGAGGACCATGACCTTGATGATACTATCAGAGAATTTTGTTGTCTATTGGATTCCATTGAGACCCGAGAATTCCTCCCGGTTGAGGAAACCTCAGAAAGCATGGACCTCGACGTTCCGTCTTCTGGGACTTGGCGGTGTGTTGATGACATCCGCGGGATTTACACGATTGACACCATTGAGCGGAGGGCAGATATAGAGACCATACAAGACGGACATGTTTCGACTTCTTTCACCGATGGGTCCGTCCCTGTTCACTTAGATATTGATGAGCCAAAGGCCGAATTTGATTTAGTTGCTTTTCTTCGGAAATTCGTGCCTTTTGATGAGAAAGATGATCCGGTTGAGATTATAGAGGACGACCAGAGTTCGACTACTTCCACCGATGAGTTCGTGCCTTTTGGTTTTGACCCGGATGACACCTCGCAGGACGACTCCGAGTACACTACTTCCGATGATGATGAGTTCGTCCCATTTCACTTTGACACTAGCGAGACTCCCAAGGCCGGACCTAGTCACACTTATTTCACTGATCCGTCTGTGCCTTCACACCCTAGGGCCCCTGAGGACCTTCACTCTGTCGACCCTGATCGGTTTCTGTCATTTGAGGACCCCGATGTCGACCTGCACCACACTAGATCTATCCCTCAGCGGTCCCGCAAGAAGGTTCGCTTTCTACCTTCTTGACCCTCTATACATTCATCCTGTTGTACATTCCTGTTGTGTACCTCCGTCGCTCTTCCGTATTGCTCGTCCACCCATTCTCGTGTTTGCCTAGCTTAGGACGTACTTTGTCCTAAGTATAGGGGGGTGGACGAGCCGAGTGTTCTTTCATCGTTCCGTGTCATCACTCCTGTTGTTGCCTATACTTAGGGCTTCTTTCACCCTAAGTATAGGGGGAGCGATGCATACATCCTCACGATCTCTTCTTCCATTGTAAGATATCTTTTCTTCTTTTCTTCTTTTCTTCTTTTCCTTTTCTATCTTCTTTATCTATAAAAAAGGTGCCGCCCTTGTAGACAGTTTTCCATACTTAGGACGTACTTTGTCCTAAGTATAGGGGGTTGGCACCCCGAGTTTCTTTCATTTTCATTTTGATCCTCTCCATTGTCTCCTCTTCTTGTCTATACTTAGGGATATTTTACCCTAAGTATAGGGGGAGACAATCTGAGTACGATCTGTTCCTTCCCACCCTTGACCCTCCCTGCGTTGTGTACAGTCTGCTATACTTAGGATTATTTGACCCTAAGTATAGGGGGGACGGTCAACTTCTCATTCATTGATTCATTCATTCTGTATTTATTCTTTAGACTTGTCTATACTTAGTACGAGTTATTTCTTCTCTTTTCTCTCTGATCTATGAGGACATAGCTCAAGCTAAGTATAGGGGGGTCGTATATACTGCGTATATACTTTAGCTATAACTCGTACTTTTGTCTTTTCCTAATAGTATGGCTAATAATCCTTTAAAATTCATTAAAATTCTTAATAAAAAGATGTGATTATTCCTCAAATTCTTTTTGTATTTACTGATTAATAAATCAGGTGAAAATGTTTTTTGCAAAATGTTTGAAAAATAGTTTGAAAATCTTTGTCAACATCTATTGAAAACTATTTTGAAAATGTTTTGTTACATGTTTTCAACCTGTGAAAATGTGTGTTTTGCCAAATTTATTTTCTTTGTGTAAAATAAAATGTTTGAAAAATGAGTTGCAAATGGTTTGAAAAATGATTGCAAAAATGTTTTGAAAAACCTATATATACTGTTTTGAAAGCCTTTGGAAAATGATTTTCAAATGTGTGTACATGTTTGCAAAAATGTTTGTAAAAACTGTTTTGAACTATAGTTTTCAAAAATTTGTGTGAAAAGCTTGTGTCAAATAAGTTTGAGGAATACAAACATCATACCAAAATCCACTACTTATATAGATATGTATAAAATTGACCACTTACCCTTGTAAATTCTTAAAATCCACTTCTTGTAGATATAAAGAAGCACTCCCGTGTACATATTTTCACCTAATTTTCAGCCAAAAATCTCTTTGTTTTCAAAAATCCCAAAAGCATTTGCAAAATTAAAATTCCAAAAACATTTGAAAAATCTTCTGAAAAATACAAAAAATGCATTTGCATATGCATCATCATCATCTTTTCAAAAATCCATAAAAAATTCAAAATCTTTGAAAATTGCATCACAAAAATATTTTCTACATCGCACTGCATAGCATTCGCATTTTTCGGATTGAATTTGATAGTTGAACAAGTCTAAGTAAAATCCGGAGATTGGAGCTTGATTGGACCTTAAAATCTATCTAATAACAGGAACCTTATAGGAACTGGGTTTGAGGTACTTCAGGTCTAGTCGACTTAATTCTTTGAGGATCATGAGATTAGGTTCAATGGATTCTTGACTGCCTAAGTAGAGTATTTCGGAGCACACGCACGATTCTTGTTGATAATGACCTAACTTGGACACCTGCACCTTTCACATGGCTCAACTCAATTGGAGTGGTGAGGGGATCGGATTTGCCGATATGAGACGCACACAAGTGGAAACATTTGTCCTCCTCTAGGGAGGGAAGTGCACCCCAACCCGTCCAGTGATTAGGATGTCTAAAGACAGGAGGCTGTGGGTTGCGATAAAGCTTCAAAAGAGGGATAGTCTACTGGCTCAAGAGGAAAAACTCCTTATGTAAATGCTGCTGTATATAGTATTTCAAAAAAAAAAAGAAGAAGAAGGAGAAAAAAAAGAAAAAAAGTTCAGGCATGTACAAAAATAAAAAGCCTGCAAAGCATGTACATATGTTGTAAAGTCAATAAGCAAGCTTGAGTTCCAAAGTCAGATCATGTGAGCCTGCAGCTGGATGACTTGACTACACTGGTCTTGCATCCCGGGATAGGTAGCTACACTGGCTACCGTCCATTCTTCTCTTCACCCCCTCCTCTTGAGCTGGTTGCCACTTGACCTTAGAAGGGAATACCCCGCTCCTCGAGGATGGAGTTATTGGATTGGGGAATCATTGGGTTGTCGTACTGGAGAAGTCAGTCTCTTTATCATTCTAGTTGGGGAGAGCCACCATCACTTACACTGTACGAGTCAGATTCATAGTCGTAAGAGTTTGCGTATGAGTTGAAGTATTTCTGACCTGGCTATTGAGGAGACTTGGACAGAGTTTGTGATTCTCAAGGACTGTTGGATTTCTGACACGGTTCTCACTAAGGTTCCGCCCGCACTAAATTTCCAAAGGTCCGACTTAAGCTCCAAACTTTGATTTTGTGAAGACAAGTTTGATAATTACACTTAATCCACCTTCTTTTTCTTTTCTTTATTTTTCTTTTCTGCACTTATTGCATAAGTGTTTGCTAGGGACTAGCAAAGGCAAGTATAGGGGGATGATGAATCGACGTTTCATCATCTTTATTCTATCATTTTGGCCTTAAAAACCCTAGTAAATGCGTGTAAATAGGCCTAATCCATGCATTTTAGCATTCATGCATTTGTGTGTAAATATTGTATAAATTGCGGTTTTTAAAGCCAAAATTATAGAATAAAGAAAAGAAAAGAAAAAGAATAAAATATTGTAAATATTTTATGACCCGAAACCCCGAGACCTAGGCATCTTGATGAATAGGTCGACAAGGAATAAAGTAGGGGGAGATAAGGGCCAAAAATACCAATAAAATTCCTTTTATTTAATTCATTCTTTATTCATTTTGGGACCTATTTTTGGTTCCACTTTTTATAAATCAAATAAAGAAACTTTGTACATGAAAGTTGTAGATAATTTTATAAAGAAAAATACAAAATTGATTTCACTCAAAAATAATGTACAGATAAAAAGTTATGGTCTGAATAATATTCCAGAATCCCAACTTCCCAGACCCGTATCTCACAAATGACAACTCCAAATGCATCAAACTCACCTTTAATTGTATATAGAATAAAATAAGCTATTTATTGGCGGTCTTTCGCATTTGGCGGAGCTACGGTTTGAAAGTTGAGTTTTGGACCCACATTGTACAGTGTACTGAATAAAATATTCAATTTATTATCTATTTATTATTTTTATAATTTTATACTTTCATAATTTTGTAAATATTACCTATAATAATTATGTGCATTAAAATCAGAATAAAAATGCAAAGAAAACTCAAAATAAAAATACTTGTATGTACAAAACCTAGGTATAATACATATATACATAGTTGTATAATTACTAATTCTATTTTATTAAATATACAAAACACAACAATAAAATAAAATGAAAATATAATTATGTGTATAAAAGTATGTTTTAATTATAAATTAATAATACAAAGTAAATAAATTAGATACATACAATAAAAATAAAAGAACACAATGTATAAAAGAATATACCTATAAAGGGTATAATAGGCAACTTGTAAAAATATACCTCTAAAAATAAATAAAAATCATAATAAAATAATTTATAAAATACTAAACATTTTTTATTTTGTAATCAAAAAATAATAAATTGATTTGCTATTTTTAATTGATTTTAGAAATGTTTTTTCCCATGGATTTTCCTGGTTGGTCCACGTGGACCAACCAGGTGGAAGTTGACCCGCTGGTCAACTCCCTGGTCTGCACCTGCAGCCTGTCAGCTGCGTTTCTCAGCCAATTTCTCCTATTTTTCTAGGCCGCATCGTTCACATTTTGACCTCGGTCCCTTCTTCACTTTTTATCGCCATATAACCACCATACACGCCCAGTACTTACATTGGTCTTTGGATCGAAGATTCGCTCGATAAACCTCGATCTTCATGCCATCTCGGCCACTCTCTGCCCAATGTTCTGAAGCTTGTCAGACTGCGTTTTTTTGGTGTTTTCTCCGAATTTTGGAGAGCGCGTCTTTCACCATTTGGCATTGCTTCCTTCTTGACTTTTGTTCACCATATATTAAGGATACACGCCCATGGTTGTTTTCGGGGAGTGCATCACTGGTGTGCTCCAGAAGCTCCGTTCTTTGTGCCCCCATCGACCACTCTTTAAAAAATACCTCCAATCCTCCATTTCAATTTTGAACTCCTTTTCCCCCTTCTTCCTCCCTTCTTTCATGTGCTGAGGTTAGAGGAAGGTGACAGCAACCTCACCTCACCGTTAGGAGGAGAGGAGGAGCGGCGCGGAGGCGTCTCCACCCATCTCCGGCCAAGCTTGGCCGTGAGGTCCCCATCTCAGGCAACCCGCATTCGAGGTCGTTTTCTTTCCTTTTTATCGCTGATTAGTTAGTTCTTAGTTTCAGTTTTTAGTTTGCACATTTAATTGGTTGATTCAATCATTCACTAGCCTAGATTTCTCGACCAAACACCTCGTCGGAGCTCGTGAGCTCCGACGTTCATCTCCGCCACCCACTCCATTCGTGCACCCACGTTTGCCCTTGGACCTCTTGCTGTGGTCGTGTGCTTTATTTTTGCAGGTCTCAGGGGCAAAAGACCCCCTCTTGGGGTCGATTTTTGTTTGAGGACGAACCACTTGGAGCACCCCTCCCTCCTTCAAGTTGGCGGACCTCCGGCCTCTTCTGGGCCATTTTGCGGCCGCCTATCAGTTTTGGGTTGTTCCTGGAGGTTCGTGGAACCATCAGAGGGGCGTTCGAAGCATCGTGCGTGGAGATTTTGGAGCTTCGAGTTCATCCCGACCGAGTTCGTCGGTCGTTCTTCCTCCACGCCTCCGCAGCCGTCGATCGCCTCGGGCGTGGGTATTTTGTACCATTTTCCCCGCCATTTTGTGTAATGTTTATTTAGGGACTGAAACATTCATCTGCAGTTGTGAACTTTTGTAAAATTTGCAAGTTGCCCCCATGGATTCATGTCTAATTACATATATGCCCTTGCAAATAGTGTAGTTTCTTGTTGTTATCTCTATTTATTGCATGCATTCATAAAATCTCAAAAATTCCCCACAAATCAAGTTAAGCTCCTGCTGCATTGTAGTTTCACGCCATATTTTTATTTTGCATATTTGTTGCATTTTAATATTTTTAAAAATTCAAAAACATGCATTTTCAGCACTGTTTGCATTAGAAAATCCCTAAAAATTATAAAATCTACCCAGAAAATTCCCAAAAAAATATATTTTGTGTATTTTAGTATCAGTTAGCTCCAGACCAAAAATCATTAAAAAATACCAAAGAAAACTCCAAAAAATGATAAAACTCTAAAAACCTTCAAAAAATATATAAAATTCATACAAAATCTAAAAATTGTGTTTTCTTTTCCTGAATTTTCTTTATTCTGTTATCTTTAATGTAAAATTAATTTGGGAAAATTTTGTTGCTGTTTGCTATTTTTCATTCCCATTTTGATTTCGGCCAGCATTGATATTCACTGTTTTCTTGTATTTTGACATTTAAAAATACCAAAAAATTCTGAAAATTTCCCAAAAATCACAAAAACAGTAAAAAAGTATAAAAAGACCAAAAAGACTTTATTTGCTAATTTTTGGACATTTTTATCTATTTTTATAAATATCTCTTTCTCCCTTTTATTACATAGTTTTTACATTCCAATATTGAAAAGAAAATAAAAAATATAAAATATAAAAAGAAAATAAAAATCAGTAAATTAAAAAAACAAAATACAAAAATATAAAATCAAAAATTAAATAAAAAAAATATAAAATTAAAAACCCACAAAAAATAGCATAAGTAGACAACTTGATCACAATTACACTTTTGAGCAATTTTGCCCTGATCTATCCTTTCTGCTCCCTGTGTTCGACCTCGACACATACTTGCACTAAACACATCTTTGTTGTAGAGTTATAATAAATTTTAACTCCACATTCACCTTCATTTCCTTATTTGATTGTTGTGGGTTAATTGTTGTTTGAATTAGGATTTCTCGCGGGTCGCCTCAGCGACATTGTGATCCCGCCTTGTGTGGATTACTTTAGACCTGTGAAAAATCTTGTTCAACAAGTGGTACAATACCCGTGTGTGTAACATGTTCATGAAAGACCTTATGTACTAATCCGTTAGTAAGTGGATCGGCAACTATAAACCTAGTTCCAATATGTTCTATAGATACTTGAACATTTTGAACTCTTTCTTTAATAGCCAGAAACTTGATGTCGATGTGCTTTGACTTTAACGAACTTCTGTTATTGTTGGAATATAATACCATCGATTGATTGTCAAGAAAATCTTCAATGATATTTCAATATCATCTAAAATGCGCAGACATGTGACAAAATTTCGCAGCTATATTCATGATTTGTCACCTCATAACAAGCTATAAATTCTGCTGACATTATAGAAGTCGCTATTAATGACTGTTTAGCACTCCTCCATGATATAGCACATCCAGATCGCATATAAATATAGCCAGATGTAGATCTACAACTATCCTGACATCCAACAAAGTTAGAATCCAAATAGCCTGTAATATCCTACTGCTCTGATTTCTTCTATGTGAGTATAAAGTCTTTTATTCTTTGAAGATATCACATCACCCACTTGACCACTTTCCAATGATCTCTCTCGGGATTACTTAAATATCTGCCCAACATTCCAACAATGTATGCAATATCTGGACGTGTACAGACTTAGGCATACATTAAACTTCCCACAACCGATGCATAGGGAATGTTAGCTTCAACTTTATTCTTAGGAACTGATTGAGGCTAAATTTATCTTCCTTAGAGATTGGCGTATCACCCTATTTGCATTGTTTCATACCAAACCTTTGAAGGATTCTTTCAATGTAGCTCTTTTGTGATAATCCAAGAATACATCGAGAGCGATCACGATATATTTGGATTCCTAATACAAAAGAGGCATCATTGAGATCTTTCATTTCAAATTTATCTGAAAGAAATTCCTTAGTTTCTTGCAACATACCAATGTCATTGCAAGCAAGTAATATGTCATCGACATATAGAATCAATAAAATGAATTTGCCCTTAGAAAAATTTTGGCATTTGCCTCAAATCCAAATGAGTCAACAACTTGATGAAACTTATGATACCATTGATGTGAAGCTTCTTGAGTCCATAAATACATTTCTTTCATTTGCAAACCAATTTATCTGCATTTCCCAATGCAAAATTTTCTGGTTGCACCATATATATAATTTCATTAATATCACCGTTAAGAAACGTTGTCTTAACATCCATCTGATGTAACTCAAGATCATAATGAGCCACTAATGCCATTATGATTATGAATGAGTCTTTGGAAGAAGCTGGAGAGAATGTTTCTGTATATTCAATTCCTTCCTTTTGGGTAAATTCCTTTATAACAAGACGAGCCTTATATTTTTCCACATTACACATTGAATCCCTTTTGGTCTTATAAATCCATTTACAACCAATGGATTTCACACCTTTAGGCAATGGGACAATCTCCCATACGTCATTATCGCTCATTGATTTCATTTCCTCATGCATTGCATTAATCTCCTATTGAGATTTAGAACTATTTATATCTTCTTGGAATGTGATTGGATCATCATCCAATAAGTCAAACTCGTGTTCTTGGAGAAAAAACTATGTAATCTTGTAAACTTACACTTCTCCTCTCCCTAGTGGATCGCCTCAGAGGCGCTTCTTCTTGATTTCCTTAAGGTTGAGGTTGTTGGTTTTGAATAATGAGAGTGTCAACATTACTTTCACATGTGTCCGTTATTTGAATAGTATTTGGAATAATAAGCTAATTATTAATTATATGCTCTTTTAAAGAAGAACCAGGTTCCTCAAATATAATGTCTATATAATGTCTCTAGTCTTACCTTCTATACCCACAGCAACATCCTCAAAGAAATGAGCATTTCTTGTCTCAAAAATGTATCTAGTCTTAGGGTCATAAATTTTATAACCCTTAAATTGTTCCGAGTATCCAACAAAATAGGAACTGATGGTTCTCAAGTCCAATTTCCTTTCATTTGGCTTATACGACCTTGTCTCAGCCGGACATCCCCAAACATGAAAATGTTTCAGACTAGGTATTTTACCAGGTCACAATTCATATGGTGTTTTTGACACTGCTTTTGTAGGCACTCTATTGAGTATATAAGCTGCAGTCTTTAGGGCTTCTCCCCAAAGATCTTCTGGTAAAGTAAAATAAGTAATCATACTTCTCACCATATCTTTCAATGTTCTATTTCGTCTCTCAACGATACCATTCATGCTAGGAGTACCTGACATGGTATATTGAGGGACAATTCCACATTTCTTTAGGAAAGAAGCAAAAGGTGTTGGACATTGTTCACTTGATCCATCACATCTACCATAGTATTCACCACCACGGTCAGGTTAGACAACCTTAATCCTTTTGTCAAGTTGATTTTCAACTTCAGTCTTAAATGATTTGAACACTTCCAAGGATTGAGACTTTTCATGTATCAGATATAGGTAATCATATCTCGAATAATCGTCTATGAACGTAATGAAATATTATTGTCCATTCCAAGAGACAGTAGGGAATGGGCCATAAATATCTATATGGATTAGTTCTAAGACTTGTGAAGCTTTACTGGTACCTAATCTTCTTTTGTTTGTTCTTTTCCCTTTTAAACATTCAGTACATACATCAAAGTTTGTATAATCAAGGGAATCAAGAATTCCTATTGACACAAGCCGATCTATTCGTTGTTTAGATATACGACCTCATCGCTTGTGCCACAACACACCAGAATTCTCATTAGATAATTTGCGCTTTGTACCACCCAAATTGACATGCAAGGTTTCATTATGTGAGGTAGATGTATGAAGCAAATAAAGATTATCATTACTTTGATAATGAACCGGTCGCAACCAAACTTGAATAAAGAAACAACTTAAACATCATGTTTTCAAATGAACATTCATAACCTAAGTTGTCCAACAAGTAAACAGAAATCAAGTTTCTCCTAAAGGATGGAACAACAAAAGTATGTTCTAGATTCAAATAACAACCAGTACTTAATGACAATCTAAAATCTGCAACAGCCTCCACTTCCACAGTCTTACCATCACTCACATAGATGAATCTTTCAGCATCACTTGGCATTCAACAATTTCGGGAGCATTGTATTGAAACACTTATATGAATAGTAGTAACAGAATCTATCCACCATATGTGTTTAGGTATGGAAGTCAAATTAACCTCAAAACAAATTAAAGCAAAAGATGTACCTTTCTTATCATACCAAGCATGATATTTGGTACAATCCTTTTTCATGTGTCCTTCACCCTTGCAAAAAAAACATGCATGTTTGTTTTCTTTAGGTTTCTTACGGTTCCCTTTAAGTAAGGGTTCCTTAGCAGCTTCCTTTATCCATTTTTTTCTTGAACTTTGGACTAGTAACCAAATGAGCACTTTCAGTTCGATCTTACTTCTTCTCTCTTCCTCTTGCACACAATGATAAATGAGTTCATTAAGAGTCCATTTCTCCTTTTGGCAATCATAACTTATCTTGAATTGACTAAATTACATAGGAAGAGAAATCAAGAGTAAATGCACGAGTAAATCATCAGATAACTCTAACTTTAGTGCCTTTAGTTTTGATGCAAGATGAGACATTTCCATAATGTGCTCTCTTATGTTCCCCATTGTCATATATTTTATTAAAACAAGTTTCCCAAGAAGGATACTTGTCTCAACCTTTTCGTTCTTTGCAAAACGCTTTTTTATTTCTTCAAGGAACTTCTTGGCACTATTCTCATAAAAAATAACACCTCTAAAATTTTCTGGTATTGTACGCTTCATGATCATTAAGTACATTCGATTTAAACGTTCCCATCTCTCAAAATTCCTTTTATCCTCAATGCAACTTTCAGGTGTAAGAGAAGATGGTTGTTCCTCTCTAAGTGCAAGATCCAAGACCATGCAACCTAAAACAATGATAACACTCTCTTTTCAATTCTTGAAATTCGAACCATTCAACTCAGGAATAGAAATAATGTTGGCAGAAATTGCTGAAGCGAAGGAGTTAACTATACAAAGAATAATAAAAAAACTCACAATTAATAACTGGTTGCATATTTCAAAAGCAAATAAATTCAAATTATGGTAAGTCTAAATGTTAAGTGCCTTGTACAAAATTGATAAAAAGTCTTTGGATTAAATATCAAAATTGTTAGTGGTGTCTTAAGCAAAAATTAAGCATCAACATTTAATCACAATAATTAAATGAATCGATCTTTAGATTGATCCATAAATCACATGATAGTTCTTATAAATGTCAACATCTAATGTTAAAAGCACAATAAAATCTGGGCAACTAGAAATTTTCCTTTGGGTCAATTTTTAGTTACATGAATTTTAAGAGTGCAAACATTTCAATAAACCTAATATGTTAGTACATGTAATAGTGACTACTTTGGTAATTTGTTACATGTATCAACAAATTATAAATCAAGATATTGCCAAACTTTATTTGTGTTTATACAACTAAGGCATCAACTATATAAATATTTATAATATACATAGAGCGGAAGCAATAGTCAAATTAAAAAAAACTTACATCACTTAACCATGACACAACAATTTAATGAGGATATTTAAAAAAAACACAACCACACTTTATTCCCAAAAAATTTGAATTCAACCTCTCAAAAAATTAACGAAGCATTTTTTATACTTTCAAATTCATAACCGTATAAAAATCAATTCTATTTCTCTCTCTCTCCAAATGGCCAAGTCTTTGAAAGAGAAAAAAAACTTTGCTCCATGATCGTAATCAACAAGAGAGAAAATTTTCTTTACCCTCTTTTGTCTATTCTGAATGAGAAGTTGAACACAAAAGCACTCAATGCATATCGGAAGAAAGATAAAAAAGTAGTCAATAGTTTTCAATTTAAGATTAAAAAACTAAATACATTCAAACAAGTATGAATGAAGTATCTTAATGAAGCGATTATAACTACCATGGAGAAACACAATAGAAATCAAAACTAGATTTCAAATAAACCAATGATTTAACAAAATCTGGCTCTGATACCAGTTAGTAAATTAAAATATCAAATCTTTATCTCAAATGATTTTGCCAAGATCATTGATTTTAAATTAGAAAAGAATACCCGAATCCATACGTAAAAGTTGCATGAGAATGATCTTACAAGGTTTCAACAAGGAGATCTCTCGTGCTATTTTTGGAATGCAAAAACCAACGCATAGCACACTCTCTCCAAGGATAGGGATATGGAGAAAACAGGAAAACCGCCACCCTTTACCTCGGGGACACAACCCATTTGATAACTGAATTGAAAATTTACAATTCTACCCATCAAATAATATGTAAACTTTCATATCTTTTTACATTTATAACCATAATATAAAAGATATGATAATGACATCTTATCTTAATAGATCACTTTTATTTGTCATTGTAATTTAGATAACACAGAATGTAAAATATATATGATCATTGATGTTCACCCTTTGATAAATCTTTCAAAAGTTGGTTTAAATGATCACGAAAATCCTTATTAATGGTGTGGATTGTAGAGGCATGGTGGAATAAGACTTTTAGCCAGTTCTGTCTGGTGGTCAGGGTTCGAAGTGTTTGAGAAACTATATTCATTTTATTTGTTGCGAGATCCAAGAGCGATGAGAAGAGTTCTATGAGGGAAGGTTTATTATTAAGATTGTCCATCTACAAAATAGACTAATCACCTGCGCCAATTGCCTTGCTGAAGGTTGTCCTAATGAAGTAGGAACCATTCTTGATCGATCATTAGAAATTTGAGTCATCAGGTTTGTTGGCGTTGACAAAGGGGAGGGTGTTTGACTGGTGATAATGGGCTCGAATGACGAAGGCGATTAAAGAGTCGAGGTTTTCTTGAAGTTTTATCTCGGCCTTAGATAGCATCGAGAGATTAAGCAAATCTAAATTTGTTATACCCCATCCATCTCCTATAAATGTATTCGCAACTGGCTTTATGATGGCGCTTTTCCTTGGAGTTTCCATGACATAGGGATCTACAACAAATTTTGTCAATCTTCATTATAGCGTACTTGGGTATTTTTAGGGAGGCAAGCATGTGGGTAATATGTGGAATGAGTGAAGAATTGAGTTTGGACACTCTGAAAATGTAAGGCGAGCATATTGGTTTTCCAACCCAAGAGTTTTTTCTTGAATATTTCCATGAGCGCATGACAGTCAACTTGTGACAAGGGTTTGGAAGAAAGTGGTATGCATGGGTAATTGATAGGGAAACCCCCAATGCTCCAATCCAACATATTTATTGGAAACATAGTGTTGGTCTTTCACTGAAAGGTTTAGGAAATTGGTGATGGACTTGCTATGGTTTATGTGCAGGCATGAGATCTCTAAGAAGGTTTTTTAAGTGAATTCAAAGCGTTTAACCTCTCTTGAAAAACTTAAGGAAAATTAAGATATCAACGGCAAAAAACATGCTGGTAATACAAAAATCAGAGCCAGGAACATTATAGCCCTTGATGTCACCGAGCAAGCTAGGTTTGACAACATGCCATCCAGAATGTTAGTATTCTCCGAGACCAGTAACCAAATGAGACACACTCTATCTTGTAGTACTTGCTGAGACCATTTCAACGAGCTAAAAACATCGAAATCAGAGTCAGTACGAGGAAGCTACGAGGAAAATACGATTGGTTTACGGCTTTGATGAATCTCCATTTCAACACCTTTATTCTTCATTTTTGCCTTAAATCCCCACCTAAATGTTTGTATATAACATTAATTTGTATAAAATAACACTATTTATTGATTGTTATGTACTTTATAAATATTGATATTTAATTCTAAAATAATAGAATAAAGGAAAGAAAAGAAAAAGAATGAAGTGTTAAAGACATTGAGTGACCCTAGACCTTGATATCCAGTCATCATAATGACTTGGTCAAAAAGGAATTAAGTAGGGAGAGATAGGGCCGATCAATTCTACAAAAAAACAACACAAAATCCCTAATTCTTTTTGTCAATAATTATCCTTTTGTGTCCTATTTTTTTCTTATTTTCACACCTCAAATAATAAAACCCTCCATATGAAACTTATAACTAAAAATACAAAGAAAAATACAAAATCCATTTCACAGAAAAATAATACACGGTGCACTCAGGACACTGAGAATAAAAAGCTGTAAAGAAAACTTCCTAGACATATATCTCCTCCATACTAACTCAAAATTGATCACACACACCTTTATTGTTCATGAAATTTAATTATTTATTTAATTAAGGTGGTTTCATTTAATTTGGAGTTGAGATGCAAAAGTTGGCTTTTGGGTCCATATTGTACTGTATACATGTATATAACAATCATTATATTTATTCATTATCTTTATATTTTTAGCTTCTTTATATTTTTATATAATTGCAAATATTAATTGAAACACATGTGAATAATAAATATAGAATAAAATTATTAAAAATTTATTAAAATAAATAATGTATTAAAATATATAGGTAAACTATAGTTATATAATGAAGGTGCATAATTATTTAAGGAAATGAATAAAATCAGAAAAATAAACTAAAAATATGAAAATATGTATTTAAATAAGTTATAAATATCAGAATTATGTATATAAAATAATAAAATATACAATACAAAAAATTTTGCAAATACATTTATATATAACTATTATATACGTAAATACACTACAAGAATTTAGGCTTTTTGGGACAATAACTGGCGACGGTTCTATGATGAACGTGCCTATTGATAAGTTTCGGGGACGGCCGTATGATGACCGTCGCCAATACCCACACAGTGAGGGATGGTCAGCGGGGCACCGTCTCTTTTTATAATGATGTAATAGGGACGGTCGTTAATGACCGTCCCCTCTACCATGACCAAGGCACTGCTAGATTTCCCCTCCCAAGGAGCCTTTGGGGACGGTAGTGACCGTCCTCAAATGTCTTCTATTGGCGTCGCGAGTGTTCTGGGGCCATAGGTGGTGGACCAAAGGGGACGGTCGTTAGTGACTGTCTCCTCTAACATGACTAAGGCACTGCCAGATTTTCCCCTCTCGAGGAGCCATTGGGGATGGTTATGACCGTCCCCAAATGTCTTCTGTTGGCGTCGCGAGTGTTCTTGGGCCATAGATGGTGGACCAAAGGGGACAATCAATAACGACCGTCCCCTATAACAGGGCCAAGTCACTGCCAAAATTTTCCCCTCCTTAAGGGCCATTAGAGATGGTTGTGACCGTCCCTATGTGTCTTATGTTGGTGTCGCGAGTGTTCTGGGGTCATAGGTGGCAGACCAAAGGGGACGGTCGTTAGTGACCGTCTCCTCTGATATGACAAAGGCACTGTTAGATTTTCACCTCTCAAGATCCCTTTGGGGACGGTTATGACCGTCCCCAAATGTCTTCTGTTGGCATTGCGAGTGTTATGGGGCCATAGGTGGTGGACCAAAGGGGACGGTTAATAACGACCGTCCCCTCTAACAGGGCCAAGTCATTGTCAAAACTTTCCCCTCCTTAAGGGATATTGGGGTCGGTTGTGACCGTCCCTATATGTCTTTTATTGGCATCACGAGTGTTCTGGAGCCATTTGGACCAAAGGAGACGGTCGTTAGTGACCGTCCCCTATGACATGACAAAGGCACTGCCATATTTTCCCCTTCTGAAGGCCCCATGGGGACGGTTATGACCATCTCCAAAGGGCTTCTGTTAACGTCGCGAGTGTGTGGGGCCATAGGTGGAGGACAAAACAGGATGGTCGTTAGTGACTGTCCCTTCTTCTCGCGCGCGGCCGTCTCCTTTAATGCAGAGCACATATTTTCAATTAGACGCAAGTATTGGGGACGGTCAAAACGACCGTCCCCGATGGTCAGATCGAAAAAAACCCCTCCACCCTCCTCACTTTCCCATTTCCTGCTATTCTCCCTAGCCGCCTCCACTCGCCACCCCACCACCCGACGTTCTCGTCGCCTCCACGTTTGCTCTCGAGCTCGTCGGCTTTGTGCAACTAAATTTTGGTATTACCAGCAATCCTTCATGTTTATTTCTCTTCATTTTACTTCATTTTGCCCCATGTTTAACTCGTCTCCATGTGATCTTATGTTCTATATAACTTGTTGTGTATCTTTTCTTGTTTTTTCATCATTTTATAGGAGCAATTGCCTTATTTTGTTCTTATGTTCCATTTTTCTTGTTTTTATGGTCCATATAGCTTGTTTTGTAGGAGCAATTGCCTTAAAACATGTTTTTCCCTAAAATCATTGTCTAAAAAGGTTTAATTACGCAAATGATCTTGCTATTATCTTGATGTCCACCCTTCTAAAATTAAAACATCTTGGTGAATTGACAGTAATTATTATTCTGATTGTGAAGCGAAGTGAATAAAACATGGATGGATAAGAGATACGATGATTTCAACGATATAAGAGAGGAGTGATCACGTTCTTGGACTGTGCATTTCAATTAGAAAGTGTTAATAAAAAATTTGGTGGTTTCAAAATTTATTATCCATGTGTGAGGTCCATGTGTGAGATGTAAGAATATTAAATGTAATGTTAGAGAGGAAGTTTATAACCATCTCATACTCAACGGATTTTGGTTGCATTACTCCATTTGGACTGAACATGGAAAGTTTATAGATCATATGTGAATGGATGAGGATATGGATGTAGGTGTAGGAGCCACTACACAATCCTTGAATAATGTTAATCATGAGTTATTTGATTTAATGGACGACTTAAGATCTGAAACACAAGATATTAGTTTAGATGATAGGTCTGAGAGTAGTTTGCCAGATGCAGAGGCCATGTTGGCTCCTGGAGTGAAAATGACGCGTTTACAGTTTTTATTAGAGTTGTTTAAGATGAAAGTAAGGAAGGGATCAACCGTTGCAATGATAACAGATGTACTGTCCTTAATTCGAAAGTTATTGAATAATCCTGATAAGTTTCCAAAGGATTGAAAAGAGGCGAAGCAATGATTCCGATCGCTAGGTTTGAAATACGAGAAAATAGATGCTTGTGTTAATGATTATGTACTTTTCCGAGGAGACAGGATATCGAAGAGATAGAAATGGGATTATTTCATTAAAACAATCTGGGAAATTGCAAACAAATGAGCCTTTTACTCTTGCCAGTCAGGTAGAACACGTATTCTACATTCCATACAACTTAAGTGATGGGTGGATCATACCCATGAGGACAGTACCAAGATATTTTTTTGATGTCAATGATGATGATGAGTTGTTAGATATAAATGACGTATATCAAGCTGAGATACAAGAACATCCATCTGAAATTGTAGATGCGGATGTTTAAAATCTAAGTTTATCAATAAATTTTTTCCAATTGTTTGATTTAATATGTGACATATACAATTCTTGTTAAATCGTTTAAATGTTTCATTATATATGCAGATATGCCTCCACGTCCTAAATGCATTCGGGATGCACCGCATATACCACGTGCAGGGAGTGAGACCTCCGATCCTGACGAATCAAGTGGCTTAGCTAGACGTAGAGGCCCATCACAGTGCCGAGTGTTGGACCAACTACGTTCCAGTGAGACACTTATGGTACGGATAGTTGGAGGTGATGAAATGTGGGAGAACTCGGCTGTGTTTCAGAGTTACCTGGGGCATGTGTGCAGAGCCAGAGTTCCTATCCACATTACAGACTGGCATTTAGTGGAGCAGTCAATAAAAGATGCCATTCTTTATGATTTGGAGGTATTTAAAACTAATAACAAAGCAAAGTTGTTGTTGAGTGTATAAATTTAACTTAATTTTTTTTGCATCCTTTAGTTTGCAGTCTAGTTTTTCACGGGATTGTGACCCGGCCACGGATGCTCTAATTTTAAGACATGGCGTGGAATTACTGCATAAACATCGAGGTCATTTGAAGGCCCGAGTAAGTACAATAACTTGATTTTTCATCATTTATTTATGTAAGTATTTTTCTTACAAAATTTTCAGTACTTCAACCCGGAGCTTCCATTGGAGACACTTTTGGCAAATTATCCTCCAAATATACCCGCTGAACACTGGGGGGCATTGATATATATTTGGATGGGGGAAGAACATGCGGTATGATACATATGTACATATTATCAAATATTTGGGATTCTATTATTGAAATTATTACCTTTGTATAGGGTATCTCAAAGCGAAATGCTCAAAATCGAAGGAAAGGTTTCAAGTCTACCCATAGAATGGGGAGAAGGAATACAAATCAACTAAAGGATGACTTTGTAAGTAATATACTATATGAATTATGTTTAAATTTCATCCAATATTATATCTTAAAATCATATCGTAAGTTTTAGTTATCTTTTCACATTAGGTAGGGAGAACAATCGTGTGCCCAGCCGGATTGAAGTCTTTGAGAAGTCTAAGAGTCACGATGTGGGCGGGGAAGTTCATTGGGTAGATCCTGCCTATGGTCAAATTCATGTAAGCTATTAATAATAATTTTGCATCTATTTTTCCAATTTAAATAGATTTTGAACTTAAATAAATTTTCAGGAGGAGATGATCAGACTCACGACCACTGGCTCTCTAGACAACACTGCAACGAGTCAACCGCCTCTTACTCCTAATGCGGCCTTCCTCCAGGCGACCGATCCGGAGCATCAAGGACGAGTCCGTTGTGGTGGTTGTAGTGCCGTCATTCAGAATTGGTATGGAGTAGGGAGCGACTCGTCATCTTCCTCTCAAAAGACACAAAGGAAGAGGGAATTAGAGAGTCAAGTGTCTAGCATGAATATCGAGATTCAGGATTTGTGATAGCAAATGGTAATTTTTAATGCATTCATGCAGGCACATCAAGGTGCAACGTCGACTAGCCACCCATCACAAGTGGATAATCTAGTTGCGAGGCTAGGCGACGATGATGGAGGAGGAGAAGAAGAAGAAGAAGAAGATGATGATGATGATGACGACGACGATGACAATGCAGATGAGGACAGTGATTAGGATTACTATAGATATTTTGTTTAGTTGGTAGGATATAGTTTAGTATATTGTATAATTAATTTGTACAATTACTTTGCAAAGTAGGTTACTTTGTTTGAATAGTTTATGCTAGAGTAGTTTTATTTGAATCTCGTAGCGTAGTCGTCATTTCAAACATTTTGTCTAAATATGAATGTGGAATAAATGTTATTTTCTGTGTTGATCTTACTCTTTATGATGAAGATACAATTATTGTTAAAGGTACTCAATGTTTAATGTCACTCTTTGCATGGTAAAATGAAGAGCAAATCGGGGGTATTGAAATTTTTTTTGTTAGCAAAGGAACAAAGGGGACGGTCGCGATGACCGTCCCCTTAGTTATCGTATGAGACAGTCATGATCGTCCCTGCTTCTCAAACATTTTGGGACGATTACGAAGCTGACCGTCCCCGTTGCTCTCACTATGGGGCACGGTCATGACCGTCCCCTCTAATTGACTTTACGGGACGGTCACGATCGTCCCCTATGTATGATTATAGGGGATGGTGTCAACTACCGTCGCTTATGACAAATGGGACGCATGCTATGGAGATGGTTTTTTGACCGTCCCCTTTGATCAGATGGGACGGTCAATCTGTCAATGGAGACGGATAATGACCGTCGCTTGTTCTATACTTTCTTGTAGTGACATTAACCCCTAATTGATTACTTTGTAAAAATAAAGAAAAATTAAAATAAAATAGTACATAAAATTACAAACATTTTTTATGTTTTAATCTAAAAATAATAAAACCATTTACTAATTTAAATCTAATTATTAAGGTATTTTTGTTTTCATTTCCCGAGTGGTCCATGTGGACCAATCATGGAGTTCCAACCGGTGACCAGCGGGTCAACATTCCTTTCACCTCGCATCCCCTGTTAGAAGTCTCGTGACTTCTGACATTCTCCATTTTTCCTCCTCTCATCCGCTCCATTCCTCTTGAGACCCTTATCATTCTGCATCACTACCATCCCTAACTTTCGCACATCACTTAGCCTTCACGAACCCCCTCTGATCCACACCCCGCTCTCTTACCAAGGTCATCGGTCACCTTGTCTATAAATAAAATATGGCCACCCCTCTTTTGGTTTTTGATCCTCGTTCCTCTCTTGTAACCCCAAATAGGAGTTCCCTGTTGAGGACGTTGGTAACAACAATCGCCTCCAGTCCTTGATTGTGAGGAGAAGAGGAGGAAGCAGGCGATCCAAGCTTCACCGAGCCTAGCTTCGGCTAGCTTCTCTGCTCCCTACCCCCAGCAGGTATGAGATGCTAAGCTTAGGATCTTCAATTGCATTTCATTCCAGTAGTTTGATTATAATTTCAATTTAGTCAATTATTTTATCGTTTAGCTTAATTTTAGTATTTAGGATCTACTGGAGCTTCGGCTCCATCTTGAAATTCGTTGTGATCACCCATTTCGACCCGCATCTCCAGTCCATTTGCATTCCTCATCGCCTTCTTCGCATTTCCCCTTGCTTGCACCTCAGATTTCGCACGAATATGAGCCCCCAAGCTCCACCTCTGTCGCCTTCATAGGAGCTTCTTCATTTTGCTCATCCACACGTGCAACAGCTTCATTACATGGATGAGGATGATCGTCTCGAGCCACTGAATATTTTTGGTACAGGTGCCAACCTTACTCACCCCCTAGATCCCGAAATCAAGTCTAAATAGGAGCTCCAGGTGCCTTTCTTCACATCCGAGCTCCAGGACCCATCGATGCATCCTCGAACATCTTGAGGGTATCAACCAATGCAACAAACTTCCAGGAATCTAGAACACTTGTCAGAAGGGAAGTAGGACCCTGGACTTGGCTGGAATCAACGATCAAACTTCTCCTGAGCTGTCGTTCTTCTGAGTGCTTCGAACTTCCTCGAGCACCGTAGGATCGAGGAGCGAGCCCAGATCTAATATAGGCCTTTAAAATTAATCAAAGTGGTGCATGCTACGATCCGTCAGATCATCCATGTGGCGAGTAAAGAATGGTCTGATCCAGCACCTTAAGTGGGGTAAATTCCATCGAGGTTCTAGAGAAAATATTACAAAGTTCTATAAATATTAAAGTACCCCTAAATAGTTCTATGAAAATTGTATAGGACCCCTGGAACTTATTTCTATCCGCGTTTAGGACCATACTAGCTCACCTCACGTGACGACCCATACGAGGTGGACATTTTGCAGTTGTACCCTTACAGCCTCATGTATTTCCTTTTAGTACTAAAAATATAATGCTAGTGTTAAACTTTTGAGTACTTTGCACAGAACACCTTGTAATAAATTTTTATTGCATAAATGCCTCTGCCAACATATTAATTTATTTTTTTGCTTCTCTATTTTATTAAATTGCTCCAGAACATAATAAATAGTGGGAAATTTATAGTAGATTCTCAATATGCTGCATGTTCATGCCATTTTTTATTTTAGCATTTTGTTGCATTTTTCTAATTATTAAAAATAGAATATGAGCTAAATATTCCATGTTTAGATATAAAAATACAAAAAATATAAAACCTATTCTAAAAATTCCAAAAATATATAGTGTATAAAACTATGTATTATAACTCAGGACCAAAAATCACAAAAATAAAATAAACACCTTAAAAATTATAAAATCCTTCAAACTCTATAAAATCAGAAAAAATATATGAAAAATCCAAAAATATTTATTTCTGTTTCTTGTATATTATACTACATATTAAAACTAGTTGTGGGGAATTTCAGCATTATTATCCATTATTAAAATTTAAAACAAAATAACCTATTTATAATAACTACTATTTTGTTATATTTAATACACTAATAATATCTAAAATTTAGCAAAAATAAATATCAAAAAAATCACAAAAATAGAAATAAATTAGGAAAAACACAAAAACATTTTATTCTATATATTTTGAGCATATATAGCTATATGTAAAATATAAAATCCTATGTAGCCTATATATACATAGCATTGTCTAAGGGTAAAATGGGGCTGCCCCCATGAGGGGAGATAACTTGGCTCCCCCACGCGATTTCGCCCATTTTTATTTTTTTTGAAAAGTTCTTCCGTGAATTTTCATCAATATATCCCTATATTTGTCATTCAAATTTCGCGTGACACAGAGATTCCTACGGCCTCCATCCAGAAGGGTTGTTTTTTGCAATTATGTTACCGTTAAAAAATGATTGTATGGATGGAGGCCGTAAGAGTCTCGGTTTCATACGAAATTTGAATAGCATAATATAGGGATATAGTGATGAATATTCACGGAAGAAATTTTCATAATAAAAAAATAAAAATCGGGCGAAATGGCGCGGGGGGGAGCCAAGTTAGCTCTCCCACAGGGCAACCACATTTAACCCATTGACTAAATGCTTATTATAATTAGTATTATTATTTATAAGAACCTAAAATATATTTAAACCTTTAAAAAATAAAAAATATTGTTCTTGTATATATTTGGAAATATTTATTATATAATATATATTATCCGATATATATTTATTAATATACATATACTACATATTATACCTTAAAAGAAAAAAGAATCTGAAAATTATAAAACTAAAAAGAAAAATAAAAATTTAAAAATTTAAAAATAAAAACATTAAAAAACTATAAAAACTAAATAAAATTTAAAACCCACAAAAATAAAAAAACAAAAAATACAAAAATAATAATTATTTATTTCTATTATTTGATAATAATTATACCTGTCCCCGTAGCTCTCAGTGGTTCGATCCGTACACTTGCTTTCTATACACATCTTTATGTTGGGTATAATAAATCTCACCTCACATCATTTTATTATTTCATCTATATTTTGTGTTGATTGTTGATTAATTGGATTGTGTGAGTGCCGAGTGCCGTGAGAGCGATCGATACAACGATTGCCAGATCCGACATGTCAAACACCGCATAACCTCCAAGATCGGACATTAGATACCTCGTTCATCTATATTATCAAATGGAACCATTTCCAGGGAGCAACGTAGGATAGTGTATACCTAGTTTGCACATATTAGGCATTTTATCTCTGGTCTTTTTAGTTCTTTTTATAAATAGTTATTTATCGGCTTCTAACCATCTTCTTTGTTCACTTCTTTGTGAGGGACCACATGACGAAGGCGACTTCCTAGGAAGTTGAGGCACCTGAGCTACAAGGAGATCATCTCTTCCTTTGTGAGTCGATTGGAGAGAGCTAAGAGGAGACACAAAGAAAGAGACCAAAGCTGCTTTTCTTAGTGTGGATTTTTATTTTTATGACAGAGAGAATTTTATTTTTGCATAATTATTGTAATAGTACATGTACTTGGAAATTTTGGACATTCAAGCCTATTTCACCAAGTGTCTGTTCACTTGGGGGCCCGCTTAGTTTTTATCGCGTAATGGCCTTCTACTATTTAGTCATCCCTATTTTCCACATACTTTCTTTGTTTAATGTGTTTTGAGTTTTCCTCCTTTATTTTCTTTGTTTTATGCGATTGAGCCCTTACATTTTTAGGATTTTCTTGATTGAGTAATTTAGATCCAAACACCTAATATTTGCATGCACCTATAGTTCTAAGTTTCGATCTAGATCAAACTCAAAACATTTCTTCACGATAATAGCAATTCTTGCTTAGGATGATTTCATCGACTTTGCATTTTCATATAATGTAATTTAAATTTCGTGTCTTGCATTCCGTATGGAGAGCTAGAAAGCGTTGTAAGTCTTTTAACTGAGCACTTTCATTAGATACAATGATGAGATATCTCTCTCTCTCAATTTTGTATCACTTAGGAATTTAAAGAATTTCCAAAAATATCATTAGGCAGATTATTTTGAAAAATACTAAAAAAATGAAAATCCAATAATTAAACATGGGGATTGTTTAATAAATTTTGATCAAACATAAAATTTGTAACGAACCATCATTGTATTGGATTCATAAGCCCACGTTATTTTCAAGTACCATCCAGACAGAGTGAGGCAAAACCCTAGGAAAATATAGCCAAAATCTCAGCCTAAGTGCTCTCATGTTACTGATTGGATTTATGATGTATTGGCACCTTTATCGGTGCGTATGCGAGTAGGGTTATGTCTATTTGCAGGCTAGATATGAAGTAATGAGCATAGGGGAACTACGACGGCGGGTCCATGTCTCATCGTACTACGATTGAGTACTCCGTAAGGGGGAAGTATCGATTTTGCCTATCGCCTTCCTCCTCTATTCTATGGTCGAGTAGTGGATCCAGACCCAATAGCAGTGTTTCTCTTAAAAAGTGCATGTTATATGTTACACAGGAAGTGGAAAGTATGGGATACTTTTTTTGGCATTACTTACTCTCAGGGCTATCTCACTAAGGTCTTATTATAAGATTTTCCCGCAAAACAAAATAAAATTGAAAAGAAAAAAAACTAGTTGAACTCTTATAGCTTCACATTGTGTTGGATTGCTGAATCCATTTGCTTGGTGTTTGTTTGAAATAGTTTTAGGTCAAAGATCCAGTCCTGTGCACTTGTACCCTTTTCCATTTTATCAGCTTTCATTTCTTTTATTCTACTCACTGAGAGCCCTCTTCTTCTCTCCTTTTTTCATCTCATTATTGATCACCGTATTCCATTTCCTCATCTACTTCACTTCTCTCGAGATGACGACTCATGGATGGTTTAGTCGGGACTAGTCGATACTGACATTGACTCCATGAATTTGACATCCTCAATAATTTGAGGTGATTAATGAGAACTCGGATCGAATCTTGTGAACAGATCTCCAGACTCCTCGACTTCATCTTATTCTTCAATAAACCGAGATCACTCTTGTCCTGCCATTTGCCCCTTATGGGTGGAGATCGATTTCAGTTTATATCAAATGCTTCGTTCACACACATATGTAATTGACCTTAATTCCAGATCCATTCTTCCATGTGGTGCCATAGTTTACCTGTCTGATCGGGATGCATTTTACGGTGCAGATCAAGAAACAACATTGGACCTCATCCACATACATTCATATGAGTTTGAATCAGAGATGGATCCTAAGGGAAAAGGGAAGGGACCAAATTAGACAGATCAAGGCCCATAACTAGATCAGAATACAATGAATGCCCAGTTGTTCACATCGATTCAGTCTATCCAACATCTGATAGATTAGGCACTTGCCCCTGTCACCTTCCAAGACATGTTGATGACATGAGGAGAGACAGACAGAACAAGGGAGGAGGAAGAGGAGGAGGATGAGGGGAAGAAAATGGTGAACATAGAGATATACCCCGTGGATAGGAAGAAGAACCCAGAAGAGAGGCTCCCAAGCCCACTCTCAAAGAAACCTACAATCATGGTGCATGCTAGATGACTGAGTGGATTCAAATTCCTCGAGTCCATACATTTTGAATTGATGTCACAGTTTTTGGATCTTCTTCCCTCCTTCCATGAGAACACCTACGAAGAGCCATATATCCATCTCTAATAGTTCTCTCGCATCTGCAGTACCACTCACTACCCTAACACCCCATTATATGTAGTCAAGATGACCACATTTTCCTCCAGCCTTCAGGACAAGGCTTTATATCGGATTAATCACTTGGGGAAGGTCATGATGACCTGGGAGGAATTAAAGTCTGCATTCCTTCAGAAGCTCTATCCTTTGAGTCGTCTTAATTGGATGTGCGCCCGTATTAGCAACTTCTCCCAATGACCGTACGAGTCCATTCATGAAGCATGTGGGAGGTTTACAGATTTGCAAGAGAAGTACCACATCATGACATTCTACAGACCAATATGATCCAACATTTCTTTAGGGTCCTGACTCTAGAAGCCATAGCCTTGTTGAAGCCGCTTGTGGCAGATCACATTTCAACAAGGACGTGGATGTTGTCTGGAAGATATTTGAAGATATGACCTAAGGAGAGGTCGCCTTATCCTCATCCCGTGCTTATCAGAGACAACCCCAGATACACCACAAGCTAGTAGATATGGTAGCATCCCACAAAGCGAGCAAGGATGACTCCAACCTCAGCATCAAAGGGAGCCACCTATCTAAGGTCGATATAATTTAGAAACAATCACATGATCTCGAGAAATTATCTGTGATCGAACAAAGAACCCAAGACCTGGACAAGCTGGATCAAATTTCAAAGCAGTTGGAGCTGCTAGTTAGCACCATCAATGCCATACAGTCTGTGAGCACATCAGCTACAACTCGTGCGGAGCCGAAGGAGCCATCGTCACCACAACCTCCTCAACCAAGTTCAGGGCAGTCATCGCCAGCAAGTATACTACGTGCATGCACCAGACCAGACACCACAATCACCGCAGCAGTAGGTCCTTTATTATCCAGAACCCCAGCTCCCATCATTTGTGGATCCATTCTTCCACCTCCACCCCAAATTCAGGAGGTAAATGGCATATGGAATATAACACATAATTGGATAGTCTAGGTGAACAACAACAGGGCCAATCGTCGACTATAAGGACATACCACCAACCTTCCAATGTAGGTTTGTCCAGTTGCACCAGCCTATGCAAAAACAGTCTCCACCTTATAGAACAACTATAAGGTGACTGTTTTCAATTAAAATGGTCGTTAGTGACTGTCTTCTATTGGAAACATAGTGTTGGTCTTTCACTGAAAGGTTTAGGAAATTGATGATGGACTAGCTTTGGTTTATGTGCAGGCATGAGATCTCTAAGAAGGTTTTTTAAGTGAATTCAAAGCGTTTAACCTCTCTCTTGTAAAACTTAAGGAAAATTAAGATATCAACGGCAAAAAACATGCTGGTAATACAAAAATCAGAGCCAGGAACATTATAACCCTTGATGTCATCGAGCAAGCTAGGTTTGACAACATGCCATCCAGAATGTTAGTATTCGCCGAGACTAGTAACCAAATGAGACACACTCTATCTTGTAGTACTTGCTGAGACCATTTCAACGATCTAAAAACATCGAAATCAGAGTCAATATGAGGAAGTTACGAGGAAAATACGATTGGTTTACGGCTTTGATGAATCTCCATTTCAACACCTTTATTCTTCATTTTTGCCTTAAATCCCCACCTAAATGTTTGTATATAACATTAATTTATATAAAATAACACTATTTATTGATTGTTATGTACTTTATAAATATTTATGTTTAATTCCAAAATAATAGAATAAAGGAAAGAAAAAAAAAGAATGAAGTGTCAAAGACATTGAGTGACCCTAGACCCCGATACCCAGTCATCATAATGGCTTGGTCAAAAAGGAATAAAGTAGGGAGATATAGGGCCGGTCAATTCTACAAAAAACAACACAAAATCCCTAATTCTTTTTGTCAATAATTATCCTTTTGTGTCCTATTTTTTTCTTATTTTCACACCTCAAATAATAAAACCCTCCATATGAAACTTATAACTAAAAATACAAAGAAAAAGACAAAATCTAATTCACAGAAAAATAATATACAGTGCACCCAGGACACTCAGAATAAAAAGCTGTAAAGAAAACTTCTCAGACATGTATCTCCTCCATACTAACTCAAAATTGATCAAACATACCTTTATTGTTCTTGAAATTTAATTATTTATTTAATTAAGGTGGTTTCATTTAATTTGAAGTTGAGATGCAAAAGTTGGCTTTTGGGTCCATATTGTACTGTATACATGTATATAATAATCATTATATTTATTCATTATCTTTATAATTTTAGCTTCTTTATATTTTTATATAATTGCAAATATTAATAGAAACACATGTAAATAATAAATATAGATTAAAACTATTAAAAATTTATTAAAATAAATAATGTGTTAAAATATATAGGTAAACTATACTTATATAATGAAGGTGCATAATTATTTAAGGAAATGAATGAAATCAGAAAAATAAACTAAAAATATGAAAATATGTATTTAAATAAGTTATAAATATCGAAATTATGTATATAAAAAAATAAAATATACAATACAAGAAATTACAAATACATTTATATATAACTATGTATATACGTAAATACACTACAAGAATTTAGGCTTTTTGGGACGATAACTGGCGTGACCCAATGACCGTGGCTATTGATAAGTTTCGAGGATGGTCGTATGACGACCGTCGCCAATACCCACACAATGAGGGACGGTCAGCGGGGCACCGTCTCTTTTTATAATGATGTAATAGGGACGGTCGTTAATGACCGTCCCTTCTGACATGACCAAGGCATTGCCAGATTTCCCCTCCCAAGGGGCCTTTGGGGACGGTAGTGACCGTCCCCAAATGTCTTCTGTTGGCGTCGCGAGTGTTTTGGGGCCATAGGTGGTGGACCAAAGGGGACGATCGTTAGTGGCGTCTCCTCTAACATGACCAAGGTACTGCAAGATTTTCCCCTCTCGAGGGGCCTTTGGGGACAATTATGACTGTCCTCAAATGTCTTCTGTTGGCGTCGCGAGTGTTCTGGGGCCATAGGTGGTGGACCAAAGGGGACAGTCAATAACGACCATCCCCTATGACAGGGCCACGTCGCTGCCAAAATCCCCCCCCCCCCCCCCCGCCCTTAAGGGCCATTGACTGTCCCTATGTGTCTTTTGTTGGTGTCGCGAGTTTTCTGGGGTCATAGGTGGCAGACCAACTCTGACATGACCAAGGCACTGTTAGATTTTCACCTCTCAAGAGGCCTTTAGGGATGGTTATGACCATCCCCAAATGTCTTCTATTGGCGTTGCGAGTGTTCTGGGGCCATAGGTGGTGGACCAAAGGGGACGGTTAATAACGACCGTCCCCTCTAACAGGCCAAGTCACTGTCAAAATTTTCTCCTCCTTAAGGGATATTGGGGTCGGTTGTGACCGTCCCTATATGTATTTTGTTGGCGTCGCGAGCGTTTTGGAGCCATTTGGACCAAAGGAGACGGTCGTTAGTGACCGTCCCCTATGACATGATGAAGGCCACTGCCAAATTTTCCCCTCCTGAGGGCCTATGGGGACAGTTATGACCGTCCCCAAAGGACTTCTGTTAACGTCGCGAGTGTGTGGGGCCATTGGTGGAGGACAAAACATGACAGTCGTTAGTGACCGTCCCCTCTTCTCGCGCACGACCGTCCCCTTTAATGCAGAGCAGATATTTTCAATTAGATGCAAGTATTGGGGACAGTCAAAACGACCGTCCTCGATGGTTATATCGAAAAAATCCCATCCACCCTCCTCACTTTCCCATTTCCTGCTATTCTCCCCTACCGCCTCCACTCACCACCCCACCACCCGACGTTCTCGTCGCCTCCACGTTCGCTCTCGAGCTCGTCGTCTTTGTAAAACTAAATTTCTAGTGATTACCAACAATCCTTCATGTTTATTTCTCTCCATTTTGCTCCATTTTGCCCCATGTTTAACTCGTCTCCATGTGATCTTATGTTCTATATAGCTTGTTGTGTATCTTTTCTTGTTTTTTCATCATTTTATAGGAGCAATTGCCTTATTTTGTTCTTATGTTCCATTTTTCTTATTTTTATGTTCCATATAGCTTGTTTTGTTGGAGCAATTGCCTTAAAACATGTTTTCTCTAAAATCATTGTCTAAAATGGTTTAATTATGCAAATGATCTTGCTATTATCTTGATGTCCCCCCTTCTAAAACTAAAACATCTTGGTGAATTGACAGTAATTATTATTCTGATTGTGAAGCGAAGTGGATAAAATATGGATGGATAAGAGATACGATGATTTTCAGCGATATAAGAGAGGAGTGATCACGTTCTTGGACTGTGCATTTCAATTAGAAAGTATTAATAAAAAATTTGATGATTTCAAAATTTATTGTCCATGTGTGAGGTCCATGTGTGAGATGTAAGAATATTAAATGTAATGTTAGAGAAGAAGTTTATAACAATCTCATACTCAACGGATTTTGGTTGCATTACTACATTTGGAATGAACATGGAGAGGTTATAGATCATATGTGAATGGATGAGGATATGGATGTAGGTGTAAGACCCACTACACAATTCTTGAATAATGTTAATCATGAGTTATTTGATTTAATGGACGACTTAAGATCTGAAACACAAGACATTGGTTTAGAAGATAGGTTTGAGAGTAGTTTGCCAGATGCAGAAGCCATGTTGGCTCCTGGAGTGAAAATGACACGTTTACAGTTTTTATTAGAGCTGTTTAAGATGAAAGTAAGGAAGGAATCAACCGTTGTAATGATGACAGATGTATTGTCCTTAATCCGAAAGTTATTGAATAATCCTGAAAAGTTTCCAAAGGATTGGAAAGAGGCTAAGCAACGATTCCGTTCGCTAGGTCTGAAGTACGAGAACATCAATGCTTGTGTTAATGAATATGTACTTTTCCGAGGAGATAGGATATCGAAGAGATAGAAATGAGATTACTTCATTAAAACAATCTGGGAAGTTGCAAAAAAATGAGCCTTTTACTCTTGCCAATCAGGTAGAACACGTATTCTACATCCCAGACAACTTAAGTGATGGGTGGATCATATCCGTGAGGATAATACCAAGATATTTTTTTGATGTCAATGATGATGATGAGTTGTTAAATATAAATGACGTATATCAAGCTGAGATACAAGAACATCTATATGATATTGTAGATGCAGATGTTTAAAGTGTAAGTTCATCAATAAATTATTTCCAATTGTTTGATTTAATATGTGAAATATAAAATTCTTGTTAAATTGTTTAAATGTTTCACTATATATGCAGATACGCCTCCACGTCCTAAACACATTCGGGATGCACCGCCTGCACCACATGCAGGGAGTGAGACCACCGATCCTGATGGATCAAGTGGCTCAGCTAGACATAGAGGCCCATCACAGTGCCGTGTGTTCGACCGACTGTGTTCCAGTGAGATACTTACGGTACGGATAGTTGGAGGTGATGCAATGGGGGAGAACTCGGCTGTGTTTCAGAGTTACTTGGGGCAGGTGTGTAGAGCCAGAGTTCCTATCCACATTAGAGACTGGCGTTTAGTGGAGCAGTCGATAAAAGATGCCATTCTTTATGATTTGGAGGTATTTAAAACTAATAACAAAGCAAAATTGTTGTTGAGTGTATAAATTTTAATTAATTTTTTTGCATCCTTTACTTTGTAGTCTAGTTTTTCATGGGATCGTAACCCGGCCACGGATGCTCTAATTTTAAGACATGGCGTGGAATTACTGCGTAAACATCAAGGTCGTCTGAAGGCCCGAGTATGTACAATAACTTGGTTTTTCATCATTTATTTATGAAAGTAATTTTCTTATAAAATTTTCAGTACTTCGACCCGGAGCTTCCATTGGAGACACTTTTGGCAAATTGTCCTCCAAATGTACCCGCTGAACACTGGAGGGCATTGATATGTATTTGGATGGGGGAAGAACATGTGGTATGATACATATGTGTGTATTATCAATTATTTGGGATACTATTGTTGAAATTATTATCTTTGTATAGGGTATCTCAAAGCGAAATGCTCAAAATCGAAGGAAAGGTTTCAAGTCTACCCATAGAATGGGGAGAAGGAATACAAATCAACTGAAGGATGACTTTGTAAGTAATCTACTATATGAATTATATTTAAATTTCATCCATTATTATATCTTAAAATCATATCGTAAGTTTTAGTTATCTTTTCATATTAGGTAGGGGAGAACAATCGTGTGCCCAGCCGGATTGAAGTCTTTGAGAAGTCTAAGAGTCGCGATGCGGCCGGGAAGTTCATTGGGTAGATCCTGCCTATGGTCAAATTCATGTAAGCTATTAATAATAATTTTGCATCTATTTTTACAATTTAAATAGATTTTGAACTTAGATAAATTTTCAGGAGGAGATGATCAGACTCACGACCATCGGCTCTCTAGACAACACTGCAATGAGTCAACTGCCTCTTACTCCTGATGTGGCCTTCCTTTAGGCGACCGGTCCAGAGAATCAAGGACGAGTCCATTGTGGTGGTCGTAGTACCGTCATACAGAATTGGTATGGAGTAGGGAGCGTCTCGTCATCTTCCTCTCAGAATACACAAAGGGAGAGGGAATTAGAGAGTCAAGTGTCTAGCATGAATATCGAGATTCAGGATTTGCGGCAGCAAATGGTAATTTTTAATGCATTCATGCAGGCACATCAAGGTGCAACGTCGACTAGCCACCCAACATAAGTGGATAATCTAGTTGCGAGGCTATGCGACGATGATGGAGGAGGAGGAGGAGGAGAAGAAGAAGAAGATGATGATGACGACGACGATGACAATGCAGATGAGGACAACGATTAGGATTACTATATATATTTTGTTTAGTCGGTAGGATATAGTTTAGTATATTGTATAATTAATTTGTACAATTACTTTGCAAAGTAGGTTACTTTGTTTGAATAGTTTATGCTAGAGTAGTTTTATTTGAATCTCGTAGCGTAGCCGTCATTTCAAACTTTTTGTCTAAATATGAATGTGGAATGAATGTTATTTTCTGTGTTGATCTTACTCTTTATGATGAAGATACAATCATTGTTAAAAGTACTCAATGTTTAATGTTACTCTTTGCAGGGTAAAATGAAGAGCAAATCGGGGGTATTAATTATTTTTTTTAGCAAAGGAACAAAGGGGACGGTCGCGATGACCGTCCCCTTAGTTATCGTATGAGACAGTCATGATTGTTCCCGCTTCTCAAACTTTTTGGGACGGTTACGAAGCTGACCGTCCCCGTTGCTCTCACTATGGGGGACGGTCATGACCGTCCCCTCTAATTGACTTTAAGGGACGGTCACGACAGTCCCCTCTAATTGACTTTACGGGACGGTCACAACCGTCCCCTATGTATCATTATAGGGGACGGTGTCAACTATCGTCGCTTATAACAAATGGGACGCAGACTATGGAGATGGTTTTTTGACCGTCCCCTCTGATCAGAGGGGACGGTCAATCTGTCAATGGAGACATATAATGACCGTCGCATGTTCTATACTTTCTTGTAGTGATATAAACCCCTAATTGATTACTTTGTAAAAATAAATAAAAATTAAAATAAAATAGTACATAAAATTACAAACATTTTTTATGTTTTAATCTAAAAATAATAAAATCATTTACTAATTTAAATCTAATTATTAAGGTAATTTTGTCATTCATTTCTCGATTGGTCCATGTGGACCAATCATGGAGTTCCAACCGGTGACCAGTAGGTCAACATTCCTTTCACCTCGCATCCCCTGTTAGAAGTCTCGTGACTTCTGACATTCTCCATTTTTCCTCCTCTCATCCGCTCCATTCCTCTCGAGACCCTTATCATTCTGCATCGCTACCATCCCTAACCTTCGCACATCACTTAACCTTCACGAACCCCCTATGGTCCACACCCCGCTCTCTTCCCAAGGTCGTCGGTCACATTGTCTATAAATAAAATATGGCCACCCCTCTTTTGGTTTTTGATCCTCGTTCCCCTCTTGTAACCCCAAATAGGAGTTACCTGTTGAGGACGTTGGCAACAACAATCGCCTCCACTCCTTGATTGCAAGGAGAAGAGGAGGAAGCAGGCGATCCAAGCTTCACCGAGCCCAGCTTCGGCTAGCTTCTCTGCTCCCTACCCCCAGCAGGTATGAGATGCTAAGCTTAGGATCTTCAATTGCATTTCATTCCGGTATTTTGATTATAATTTCAATTTAGTCAATTATTTTATCATTTAGCTTAATTTTAGTATTTAGGATCTGCTAGAGCTTCGGCTCCATCTTGAAATTCATTGTGATCACCCATTTCGACCCGCATCTCGAGTCCATTTGCATTCCTCATCACCTTCTTCGCATTTCCCCTAGTTTCCACCTCAGATTTTGCACGAATATGCCGAGCTCCACCTCTGTCGCCCTTATCGGAGCTTCTTCATTTTGCTCATCTACACGTGCAACAGCTTCATTACATGGCTGAGGATGATCGCCTCGAGCCTCTGAATATTTTTGTTACATGAGCCAGCCTTACCGACCCCCTAGATCCTGAAATCAAGTCTAAATAGGAGCTCCAGGTGCCTTTCTTCACATCCGAGCTCCAGGACCCATCGATGCATCCTCGAAATCTTGAGGGTATCAACCAATGCAACAAACTTCCATGAATCTAGAACACTTGTCAGATGGGAAGGAGGACCCTGGACTTGGCTGGAATCAACGATCAAACTTCTCCTGAGCTGTCGTTCTTCTGAGTGCTTCGAACACCCTCGAGCACCGTAGGATCGAGGAGCGGGCCCAGATCTAATATAGGCCCTTAAAATTAATCAAAGTGGTGCACGCTACGATCCGTCAGATCGTCCACGTGGCAAGTAAATAATGGTCTGATCTAGCACCTTAAGTGGGGTAAATTCCATCGAGGTTCTAGAGAAAATATTATGAAGTTCTATAAATATTAAAGTACCCATAAATAGTTCTATGAAAATTGTATAGGACACCTGGAACTTATTTCTATATGCGTTTAGGACCATGCCAGCTCACCTCACGTGGCGACCCACATGAGGTGGATATTTTGTAGTTGTACCCTTATAGCCTCATGTATTTCCTTTTAGTACTAAAAATATAATGCTAGTGTTAAACTTTTGAGTACTTTGCACAGAACACCTTGTAATAAATTTTTATTGCATAAATGCCTCTGCCAACATATTAATTTATTTTGTTGCTTCTCTATTTTTATTAAATTGCTCCAGAACATAATAAATAGTGGGAAATTTATAGTATGTGCTCAATATATTTATAGTAGATGCTCAATATGTTGTATGTTCATGCTATTTTTTATTTTAGCATTTTGTTGCATTTTTCCTAATTATTAAAAATAGAATAGGAGCTAAATATTCCATGTTTAGATATAAAAATACAAAAAATATAAAACCTATTCTAGAAATTCCAAAAATATATAGTGAATAAAACTATATATTATAACTCATGACCAAAAATCACAAAAATAAAATAAACACTTTAAAAATTATAAAATGCTTCAAAATCTATAAAATTAGAAAAAATCTATGAAAAATCCAAAAATATTTATTTCGGTTTCTTATAATTATACTACATTTTAAAACTAGTTATGGGGAATTTCGCCATTATTATCCATTATTAAAATCCAAAACAAAACAACCTATTTATAATAACCACTATTTTGTTATATTTAATACACTAATAATATCTTAAAATTAGCAAAAAAATATCAAAAAAATCATGAAAATAGAAATAAATTAGGAAAAACACAACAACATTTTATTCTATATATTTTGAGTATATATAGCTATATGTAAAATATAAAATCCTATATAGCCTATATATACATAGTATTGTCTAAGGGTAAAATGGGGCTGCCCCCATGAGGGTCGATAACTTGGCTCCCCCCACGCCATTTCGCCCATTTTTATTTTTCTGAAAATTTCTTCCATGGATTTTCATCAATATATCCCTATATTTGTCATTCAAATTTCACGTGAAACAGAGATTCCTACGGCCTCCATTTAGAAGGGTTGTTTTTTGCAATTATGTTACTGTTAAAAAATGATTGTCTGGATGGAGGCTGTAAGAGTCTCTGTTTCGTACGAAATTTGAATAGCATAATATAGGGATATAGTGATGAATATTCACGGAAGAAATTTTAAAAATAAAAAAATAAAAAAATCGGGCGAAATGGCACGGGGGGAGCCAAGTTAGCTCCCCCAGGGGGCAACCCCATTTAACCCATTGACTAAATACTTATTATAATTAGTATTATTATTTGTAAGCACCAAAAAAATATTTAAACCTTTAAAAAATAAAAAAGATTGTTCTTGTACATATTTGGAAATATTTATTATATAATATATAATATCCGATATATATTTATTAATATACATATACTACATATTATACCTTAAAAGAAAAAAGAATCTGAAAATTGTAAAACTAAAAAGAAAAATAAAAATTTTAAAATTAAAAAATAAAACCATTAAAAACTATAAAAATTAAATATAATTTAAAACCCACAAAAATAAAAAAACAAAATAATACAAAAATAATAATTATTTATTTCTATTATTTGATAATAATTATACCTATCCCTGTAACTCTCAGTGGTTCGATCCGTACACTTGCTTTCTATACACATCTTTATGTTGGGTATAATAAATCTCACCTCACGTCGTTTTATTATTTCATCTATATTTTGTGTTGATTGCTGATTAATTGGATTGTGTGAGTGCCGAGTGCCGTGAGAGCGATTGATACAACGATTACCAGATCCGACATGTCAAACACCGCATAACCTCCAAGATCGGACATTAGATACCTCGATCATCTATATTATCAAATGGAACCATTTCCAGGGAGCAACGTAGGATAGTGTATAACTAGTTTGCACATATTAGCCATATTATCTCTGGTCTTTTTAAATCTTTTTATAAATAGTTATTTATCGGCTTCTAACCATCTTTTTTGTTCACTTCTTTGTGAGGGACCACATGACGAAGGCGACTTTCTAGGAAGTCGAGGCACCTGAGCTACAAGGAGATCAACTCTTCCTTTGTGAGTCGATGGGAGAGAGCTAAGAGGAGACACAAAGAAAGATACCAAAGAAGCTTTTCTTAGTGTAGATTTTTATTTTTATGACAAAGAGAATTTTATTTTTGCATAATTATTGTAATAATACATGTACTTGGACATTTTGGACATTCAAGCCTATTTCACCAAGTGTCTGTTCACTTGGGGGCCCGCTTAGTTTTTATCGCGTAATGGCCTTATACTATTTTGTCATCCCTATTTTCCACATATTTTCTTTGTTTAATGTGTTTTGAGTTTTCGGCCTTTATTTTCTTTGTTTTATGTGATTGAGCCCTTACATTTTTAGGATTTTCTTGATTGGGTAATTTAGATCCAAACACCTAATATTTGCATGCACCTATAGTTCTATGTTTCGATCTAGATCAAACTCAAAACATTTCTTCACGATAATAACAATTCTTGCTTAGGATGATTTCATCGACTTTGCATTTTCATATAATGTAATTTAAATTCCGTGTCTTGCATTCTGTATGGAGAGCTGGAAAGCGTTGTAAGTCTTTTATCTGAGCATTCTCATTAGATACAATGATGAGATATCTATCTCCCTCAATTTTGTATCACTTAGGAATTTAAAGAATTTCCAAAAATATCATTAGGCAGATTATTTTGAAAAATAATAAAAAAATGAAAATCCAATAATTAAACATGGGGATTGTTTAATAAACTTTGATCAAACAAAAAATTTGTAACAAACCATCATTGTATTGGATTCATAAGCCCACGTTATTTTCAAGTACCATCCATACAGAGTGAGGCAAAACCCTAGGAAAATATAGCCAAAATCTCATCCTGATTGCTATCATGTTATTGATTGGATTTATGAAGTATTGGCACGTTTATCGGTGCGTATACGAGTAGGGTTATGTCTATTTGCAGGATTGATCTGAAGTAATGAGCATAGGGGAACTACGACGGCGGGTCCATGTCTCATCGTACTACGATTGAGTACTCCGTAAGGGGGAAGTATCGATTTTGCCTATCGCCTTCCTCCTCTATTCTATGGCCGAGTAGTGGATCCAGACCCAATAGCAGTGTTTCTCTTAAAAAGTGCATGCTATATGTTACACAGGAAGTGGGAAGTATGGGATACTTTTTTGGCATTACTTACTCTCTGGTCTATCTCACTAAGGTCTTATTATAAGATTTTCCTGCAAAACAAAATAAAATTGAAAAGAAAAAAAACTAGTTGAACTCTTATATCTTCACATTGTGTTGGGTTGCTGAATCCATTTGCTTGGTGTTTGTTTGAAATATTTTTAGGTCAAAGATCCAGTCATGCACACTTGTACCCTTTTCCATTTTATCAGCTTTCATTTCTTTTATTCTACTCACTGAGATCCCTCTTCCTCTCTCCTTTTTTCATCTCATTATTGATCACCGTATTCCATTTCCTCATCTACTTCACTTCTCTCGAGATGATGACTCATGGATGGTTTAGTCGGGACCCGTCGATACTGACATTAATTCCATGAATTTGACATCTTCAATAATTTGAGGTGATTAACGAGAACTTGGATCGAATCTTGTGAACAGATCTCCAGACTCCTCGACTTCATCTTATTCTTCAATAAACCGAGATCACTCTTGCCCTGCCATTCGCCCCTTATGGATGGAGATCGATTTCAGTTTATATCAAATGCTTCATTCACACACATATGTAATTGACCTTAATTCCAGATCCATCCTTCCATATGGTGCCATAGTTTACCAGTCTGATCGGGATGCATTTTACGATGCAGATCAAGAAACAACATTGGACCTCGTCCAGATACATTCATATGAGTTTGAATCAGAGATGGATCCTAAGGGAAAAGGGAAGGGACCAAATTAGACCGATTAAGGCCCATAACTGGATCAGAATACAGTGAATGCCCAGTTGTTCACATTGATTCAGTCTATCCAACATCTGATAGATTATGCAATTGTCCATGTCACCTTCCAAGACATGCTGATGACATGAGGAGAGACAGACAGAATAGAGGAGGAGGAAGAGGAGGAGGAGGAGGGGAAGAAAATGGTGAACAGAGAGATATACCCCATGGATAGGAAGAAGAACCCAAAAGATAGGCTCCCAAGCCCACTCTCAAAGAGACCTACAATCATGGTGCATGCTAGATGACTGAGTGGATTCAAATTCCTCGAGTCCATACATTTTGAATTGATGTCACAATTTTTGGATCTTCTTCCCTCCTTCCATGAGAACACCTACAAAGAGCCATATATCCATCTCTAATAGTTCTCTCGCATCTGCAGTACCACTCACTACCCTAACACCCCATTAGGTGTAGTCAAGATGACCACATTCTCCTCTAGCCTTCAGGACAAGGCTTTATATCGGATTAATCACTTGGGGAAGGTCATGATGACCTGGGAGGAATTAAAGTCTGCATTCCTCCAGAAGTTCTATCATTTGAGTCGTCTTAATTGGATGTGAGCCCGTATCAACAACTTCTCCCAGGGACCGCACGAGTCCATTCATGAAGCCTTCGAGAGGTTTAGAGATTTGCAAGAGAAGTACCACATCATGACATTCTACAGACCAATATGATCCAACATTTCTTTAGGGTCCTAACTATAGAAGCCATAGCCTTGTTGAAGCCGCTTGTGGCGGATCACATTTCAACAAAGACATGGATGTTATCTGGAAGTTATTTGAAGATATGACCAAAGGAGAGGTAGCCTTATCCTCATCCCGTGCTTATCAGAGACAACCCCAGATACACCACAAGCTAGTAGATATGGTGGCCTCCCACGAAGCGAGCAAGGATGACTCCAACCTCAGCATAAAAGGGAGCCACCTATCCAAGGTCGATATAATTTAGAAACAATCACATGATCTCGAGAAATTATCTGTGATCGAACAAAGAACCCAACACCTGGACAAGCTGGATCAAATTTCAAAGCAGTTGGAGCTGCTAGTTAGCACCATCAATGCCATACAGTCTGTGAGCACATCAGCTACAACTCGTGCTGAGCCGAAGGAGCCATCGTCACCACAACCTCCTCAACCAAGTTCAGGGCAGCCACCGCCAGCACGTATACTACGTGCATGCACCAGACCAGGCACCACAATCACCGCAGCAGTTGATTGTCCTTTATTAGCCAGAACCCCAGCTCCCATCATTTGTGGATCCATTCTTCCACCTCCACCCCAAATTCAGGAGGTAAATGGCATATGGAATATGACACATAATTAACTAGTCTAGGTGAACAACATCAGGGCCAATCGTCGACTATAAGGACATACCACCAACCTTCCAATGTAGGTTTGTCCAGTTGCACCAGCCTCTGCAAAAACAGTCGCCACCTTATAGAACAACTAGAGACAGAATCAGAATTATCAGCAGCTTGCGTAGCATTATCATCCGTACCACAATTACACATCTGCTAACAATAGTATCCTCCTCCTCCTCATCAATTTCATTAGCAACATCATCCTCCTCACTATAATTCTCTGTATTCCCATCAACAGGCTCAACTGTATTATTCCTAGTGTAGTCAGCAAGCTAAATCATCCGAGGCAGCTCCAGTGAACCTCGCTCTCAACTGCTGGCCCATCTAGTCAAAGTCATATCAGAGATGAATCAAAATCTCAATGACCTCACTGCCACCAAGATTTCCATTCAAGCGCTGGTCGAGGCCAACCCAACAACTTTAAAAGAAAAGAGAAGGTAGTTTGTGATGTATCATCTGATCCAGTAGAGTCAGATATTTTAGAATTTATGTTGTCTCATGCAGTGACTCTCAGGAGCGACATGACCTTGTAGTTGTCTACCATAGCAAAGGGAAAAAATAAAGTGTCTTTTGGCGAGCCGTCTTCTTCATCAACCGGTCTAGTAGCAAAGTTAGTTGAGGAATAAGATGGAGGGGCAGCACCGGCCATCCACAATCATCAAGAGCAAAATTACCAAAAAATCAGCAAAAATAAAATTTCTAAAAAGAAAACAAGAGCCAAAGCCAAGAAGGACCAATCTGGGATAAGTCGGCACCAGCATCAACTCCAGCACCATCCAAAGAAGTTGAAGCTCATATAGATACATTTTTACCTATTTTGAATGACGTCTTATCTTGGAGCCAGCCACCTGTACAAAATTCTATAATTAAGAACAATGCATTTCCTTATGTGAATATTCCATTTCCCAATGCAAAGAAAAATATAAAAAATAGAAATTTGTAAAATATATTTTCCGATCATGGTATTATTTAGATTATTGAAAATCTTGTTTTGAAAATGCCACTAATAAAGGCCATGAAATACATGCCAACAATCAAGAAGGGATAAAAGGAAGCATGTACTCTAGGTGTCTGAACTGTGAAAATAGATGCAACTGAGGAGAGAAACATATTCTAACCATGGCCACTGTGAATGCAATCAGTGAGCTCCATCAGAAAAAGAAAGAGAAGGGAGAACCCAACATCAGATGTCAGATATTTGCTCAAGTTTTTGAGCAAACTTTTCTTGATAGCAGGTCTTCAATCAACCTCATGCCCTCATCACTTCTCTAAGAATTCTGACTAGGTCCACTTAACCTCGCTACCAAGAAGGACCACTTTCCTTTACCCTTCATCGACCAGATCTTGGTGAGACTGGTCGCGAAGGAATACTTCTGCTTCTTGGATGGATACTCTAGTTATAATCAAGTTGCTATTGCTCCTGAAGATCAAGAGAAGACCACGTTCACCTGTCCTTTTGGTACATATGCCTTCAGACGGATGTCGTTCGGGCTTTGCAATGCCCCAACCACATTTCAAAGGTGTATGCTTGCAGTTTTTGCCGATATGGTGGGAAACTTTCTCGAGGTCTTTATGGACGATTTTTCGATCTACAGGGATTCATTTGATCAGTGTCTGGAATATTTAGACCGACTCTTACGGAGGTGCTGCGAAGTAAATCTTGTGCTCTCGTGGGAAAAGAGCAACTTCATGGTGACCGAAGGAATCGTGCTGGGTCACGTTGTTTCTAAACATGGCATGGAGGTTGACCCAGCCAAGGTGGAGGTAATTTCCAAACTTGAGCCACCTACAACAATTAAACAAGTCAGGTCATTCTTGGGCCATGTCGATTTTTAGCGACGATTCATCAAAGATTTCAGCAAACTGGCCAGACCGTTGACTGAGATGCTCGGCAAGGAGAATGAGTTCATTGTGGATGGTTGTGTGCTCCTTGCCTTTCATCAACTGAAAGAACTCATTACACGTGCCCCTGTCTTGTAGCCACCAATTTGGACTCAGCCTTTCGAGATAATGACCGACGCGTCAGATTATGCCATTGGTGTTGTACTTAGACAGAGAAAAGATAATGTACCGTTTGCGATTCACTACGCTAGTCGAACGCTCGATGAAGCCTAGAGAAACTACATTGTCACTGAAAAGGAGCTACTACCGGTAGTCTTTGCCCTGGAAAAGTTCAGATCCTACCTCCTTGGATCCAAAGTAATCGTATACACTGATCATTCGGCCATCCGATACTTACAGCAGAAGAAGGACGCCAAACCCCATCTTATCCGGTGGATCCTTCTCCTCCAGGAATTTGACTGGGAAATTAAAGATAAACCTGGGGTAAAGAATGTGGTGGCCGATCATCTATCGAGGCTTCTTGAGCCGGAATCTCCTGTGCTGAACCTGCAGCCGATCACAGAGACCTTTCCAGACAAGGCAATTCTGTTAGTCACCTCGCTTCCTTGGTATGCAGACACTGTGAATTATTTGGTGACCAAGAAAATCCCACAGGATTGGCCGAAGTTGAAAATAGATAGATTCTTGTCTAAAATCCATTTCTACCAGTGAGAGGATCCGTATTTATTTCGTGAGGGGGCAGATTGTATCTGGAGAAGGTGCATTCCTCAGGAGGAAGTTCCAAGTGTCCTCGCCTTATGTCATGGCCAAGATTCTGGAGGACATCATTCAGACAAACGAACGGCAACAAAAGTTCTTCAAAGTGGCCTCTGGTGGCCTTCATTATTCAAAGATGCAAGTGATTATGTCAAATGCTGCTCTGACTGTCAGAAGATGGGCGGAACCATAGGAATGAGAGACACGATGCCTCTGAAATTCATTCAGATATGAGATGTCTTCGACGCATGGGGCATCGACTTTATGGGCTCGTTTCCCAACAGCCAGGGCTATAAATATATTCTGCTTGCTGTCAACTATGTAAGTCACTGGGGGGAGGCTATTCCTGCCCGAACCACCGACAGTGGGACTGTCTGTCGATTCTTGAGAGATCACATCATAGCACGGTTCATGATTCCCAAGATTCTCATATCTGACGGAGGTAGTTATTTCATAAACAGGGAGGAGAAGAAGCTGACTCAGGAATTCTGTATTGAACATCGCGTTGCTTCACCCTACCGCCCGCAGTTCAATGGCTTAGCTGAATGTTCAAATAGGGAGATCAAGATAATTTACAGAAGCTTGTGTGCCCGGATCGTAAGAACTGGTCTCAGGTGCTTGATTCCATTCTTTGGGCTTATAGAACAACGTACAAGTCACCCTTGGGAATGTCTCCCTACCGCCTTATGTATGGCAAGCCATGTCATCTGCCCGTTGAACTAATTCACAAATCTTTATGGGCCATTAACATCTGTAATTTGGACTCCAAGCAAGCAGGAACGAACAGAAAATTGGATCTAAACAGATTATTGGAATTCAGAGATTATGCATATGACACCAGCCTGATGTACAAGGAGAAGGTCAAAACATGGCATGACAAGCATATCCGCCGCAAGTCCTTCGATCCAGGTCAGAAGGTTTGGTTGTTTGATGCAAAATTAAAGATCTTTCCAGGCAAATTGAAGAGTAAATGGACTAGGCCATTTATGGTTAGGCAGGTGCGTGACAACGGAAGTGTATTGATATCCAATCTGTCAGCTGACGCACAACCATTTGTAGTCAATGGACAGCTTCTAAAGCCATACCTTGAACATGATACATTCATGACTGTCGTTGACTCGATTCAAGTAATCTACAGGGATGAGCCGGATATCTCCAAAGAGGCAGAGGAAGGCCAAACAGAGCAAAACATTTTTGAATGACTTTTCTTCTTTTCTTCTTTTCTTATTTTCAGTCTCATTTATCTTATTCTAACGACATGATGTCATCCCTTTCATCACTGCTACACTTAGGATGTACTTTATCCTAAGTGTAGGGGGGATGCACATCCCGAGTTGTTCATATCCACTTTCACCTCTTTTCTTCTTTTCTTCTTTTCTTCTTTTCCTTGTCTATTCTCTTTATCTACCAAAAGGTGTCGCCCCTTGTAGACAGCCTTCTATACTTAGGACGTACTTTGTCCTAAGTATAGGGGGGTGTGCACCCCGAGTTTCTCGATTCATTTCGATCCTCTCCATTGTCTCCTCTCTTGTCTATACTTAGGGCTATCTTACCCTAAGTATAGGGGGAGACAAACTGAGTACAAACTGTTCATTCCCACCCTTGACCCTCCCTGCTTTGTGTACAATCTGCTATACTTAGGATTATTTGATCCTAAGTATAGGGGGGACGGTCAACTTCTCATTCTTTTTATTCATTCGTTCATTCTTTAGACTTTTCTATACTCAGTACGAGTTATGTCTTCTCTTTTTCTCTCTGATCTATGAGGACATAGCTCAAGCTAAGTATAGGGGGGTCGTATATACTACATATATACTTTAGCCACAACTCATACTTTCATATTTTCTTAATAAATATGGCTAATAATTCTCTAAAATTCATTAAAACCCTAATAACAAAATGTTATCATTCCTCAAACTCTTTTTGTAGTTACTGATTAATAAATCAGGTGAAAATGTTTTTTGCAAGATGTTTGAAAAATAGTTTGAAAATCTTTGTGAAAAATCTTTGAAAACTATTTTGAAAATGTTTTGTTACATGTTTTCAACCTTCGTAAAAATGTGTTGTTTGCAAAATTTTTTTTTCTTTGTGTGAAATAAAATGTTTGAAAAATGATTTGCAAATGGTTTGAAAAATGGTTGTAAAAACATTTTGAAAAATCTATCTATACTGTTTGAAAACCTTTGCAAAATGATTTTCAAATGTGTGTACATGTTTGTAAAATGTTTGTAAAAATTATTTTGGACTATAGTTTTCAAAATTGTTTGTAAAATGATTTCCAAATAAGTTTGAGGAATATATACATCACACCTAAAATTCTTTATTGTATACATCTATAAAATTGACAACTTACCCTTGTAAATTCTTAAAATCCACTTCTTATAAATATAAGAAGCATGCCCGTGTAAATATTTTAACCTAGTTTTCAGCCAAAAATCTTTTCTTTTCAAAAATCCCAAAAACATTTGCAAAAATTAAAATACCAAAAACACTTGAAAAATCTTTTTGAAAAATACAAAAAATGCATATGAATCATCTTTTCAAAAATCCATAAAAAAGTTCAAAATCTTGAAAATTGCATCACAAAAATATTTTCTGCACTTTCCATATCATTTGCATAGCATGAGCATTTTTCGGATTGAGTTTGATAGTTGAACAAGTCTAAGTAAAATCCAGAGATTGGAGCTTGATTGGACCTTAAAATCTATCTAATAACAGGAACTGTATAGGAACTGGGATTGAGGTACTTCAGGTCTAGTTGACTTAATTCTTTGAGGATCACGGGACTTGGTTCAATGGATTTTTGACTGCCTAAGTAGAGTATTTCGTTGCACACGCATGACTCTTGTTGATAATGACCTAACTTGGACACCTGTACCTTTCACATGGCTCAACTCAGTGGGAGTGGTGAGGGGATTGGATTTACCGGTATGAGACGCACACAAGTGGAAACACTCGTCCTCCTCTAGGGAGGGCAGTGCACCCCAACCCGTCCAGTGATAAGGAATTCTAAAGACAGGAGAGTGTGGGTTGCAATAAAGCTTCAAAAGAGGGATAGTCTACTGGCTCAAGAGGAAAAACTCCCTATGTAAATGCTGTCGTATATAGTATTTCAGAAAAAAAGACAGGCATGTACAAAAATAAAATGCCTGCGAAGTATGTGAAGATGTTGTAAAGACAATAAGCAAGCTTGAGTTCCAAAGTCATATCATGTGAGCCTACAGCTGGATGACTTGACTACACTGGTATTGCATCCTAGGATAGGTAACTACACTGGCTACCGTCCATTCTTCTCCTCACCCCTCCTCTTGAGCTGGTTGCCACTTGAACTTAGAAGTGAATACTCCGATCCTCGAGGAAGGAGTTATTGGACTGGGGAATCATTGGGTTGTCATACTGGAGAAGTCAGTCTCTTTGTCATTTTAGTTGGGGAGAGCCACCATCACTTACACTGTACGAGTCAGATTCATAGTCGTAAGGGTTTGCATATGAGTTGAGATATTTCTGACCTGGCTATTGAGGAGACTTGAGCAGAGTTTTGGGATTCTCAGGGACTGTTGGATTTCAAATCCGGTTCTCATTAAGGTTCCGCTCACACTAAAATTCTAATGGTCCGACTTAAGCTCCAAACTTTGATTTTGCGAAGACAAGTTTGATAATTAAAATAAATCCAATTCTTCTTTTTCTTTTCTTTGATTTTCTTTTTCTGCACTTATTGCATAAGTGTTTGCTAGGGACTAGCAAAGGCAAGTATAGGGAGATGATGAATCTACATTTCGTCATCTTTATCTATCATTTTGGCATTAAAAACCCTAGTAAATACGTGTAAATAGTGTTAAATCAGGCATTTTAGCATTCATGCATTTTGTGTAAATACTGTATAAAATGCAATTTTTAAAGCCAAAATTATAGAATAAAGAAAAGAAAAAGAATAAAATATTCTAAATATTTTATGGCCCGAAACCCCGAGACCTAGGCATCTCGATGACTAGGTCAACAAGGAATAAAGTAGGGGGAGATAAGGGCCAAAATACAACAAAAATACCTTCTATTTTAATTCATTCTTTATTCATTTTGGGACCTATTTTTGGTTCCACTTTTTCTACCTCAAATAAAGAAACTTTGTATATGAAAGTTGTAGAAAATTAAATAAATAAAATACAAAATTGATTTCATTCAAAAATAATGTACAGATAAAAAGTTATGATCTGAATAAAATTCCAGAACCCCAACTTCCCAGACATGTATCTCCCTAATAAAAACTCCAAATGCGTTAAAATCACCTTTAATTGTATATAGTTTAAAATAAGATATTTAATGGTGGTGGTTTCGCATTTGGCGGAGCTACGGTTTGGAAGTTGAGTTTTGGGACCCTATTGTATACTTGTACAGATTAAAATATTCATTTTATTGTTTATTCAGTATTTTTATAATTTTATATTTTTTTAATTTTGTAAATATTATTTATAATAAATATGTTTATTAAAATTAGAATAAAAACACAAAAGAAACACAAATTAAAAAATACTTGTATACAATATACATAGGTATAATACCTGTATATATACCTACATAATTATTGCTTTTATTTTATTAAGTGTATAAAACATTTCAGAAAAAAAATAAAAAACATAATTAAATGTATAAAAATATTCTATAAAGATATAAAATAATGAACAAAAAATAAATAATTAAATATACAAGATAAAAATAAAATGATAAAATATATAGATATATAGACCTATACAAGCCTAAAAAAGGTAACTTGTAAAAGAATACCTCATAAAAATAATTAAAAAGCACTATAAAATACTTTATAAAATAACAAACATTTTTTTATTTAATAACCAAAAATAAAAAAATCATTTGTTATTTTTAATCAATTTTTAAATTTTTTTCCAACGATTTTTTGGTTGGTCCACGTGGACAAACCAGATTCAGTCGTTGGTTGACCTCGGTCAACTCTCTGACCGAGGTCTGCCACTGCATCAGACTTGGTTTTTGTTCATTTTGGCGGATTTTTCTAGGTCGCGTTGACCCTCTATTCACGAATATTCCTTTTTGACTTTTGTTCACCTTCGATCGAGGATTCACGCCCCGATGATATATTAGGTTTTGGTTCACTGCTCATCCTTGTGCACTTCGATCTTTGGACCCTGTCCACCACTTCTTCAAAAAAACCCTTTGACCTCCATTTTGTTTTTGATCCCTCTTCCTCCATTTTCGCCGCTTCTTCTTGAGTATTGTGAGCTCCCGGTGACAACAGGAACCCATAGAATCCATCCTTGCATCGTTTGGAGTCAAATCGAGGTGTATCCAGCCCTTACCGGAGCTTCACCCGAAGCAACCACTTCCGTGTCCGGTGAGCTTCTTCCTCTTCTTTTTGTTGCATTTGATAGTTTAGGTCTAGTATAGGCTAGGGTCGTAGCAGTTTCGCGTTTTATTTAGTTTACTGTTGTGATTTCATCAATCGAACCCACAGAGGAGCTGAGCTTCGCCCTTAGTTCCCGATCATTCCAAGCATCGAATCACCCGTTGTTCGCCACCATCTCGATCCTCTCCGCATTCTCTCGCCCCGACGCACCTCCATCCACCTCGATCTCGCTTAGATCGAGCTTTTTGAGCTCTGTTTTCTGCCGTGTATCGGAGCTCTTCACCGGAGCTCCCTCTCACACCCATTCACCTCCATTTTGCGCCATTCGCTTCGTTCTTTCATTTCCGCTTCTAACACTGCAGAGAGGAGCCCAAGAGGAGGGTCTATCGAGCCTCGACAGTACAGGGAAGAAGCCCCCATGCAACCCCCTCGTCCGAGCATCTCAGGTCATCTCAGCTTCGGCTGAGAAGTTCACTCGACGTGGATGATTCCCAGGACCATTTTGCCCTCGGTCTGGGACTGGTGGAGGTCGTGTGTCGGACGGAATCAGCGATCCAAGCGACCTCCAGGCGGTGTTCTTCGTCATCATCTCCCTACCGTCGGATCAGGGTCATTCTTCCAGCCAATCAGCAGCCGTAGGATCGGACTGCCTTCTAGCCGTCTGATCGTCCTCTCGCGTTCTAATCCAGACCGTTGAGAGCGAATAGGTACGGGCAGTCCGATTAGCGCCACGTGTCATGTCGAGCCGCATCAGCCGTCCATCAGCGCCTCATTCTCGACCCTTGGATGTGCCACGTGGATAAGTGACTCGCTCTCAGCCGCATGATTATTTCCTGGGTATTTTGCACTTTAGACCCAGCGCTTTTTGTTAATTGCAGATATGCAACTGTGCGTAGATATTATAATATATTTTGGGTAAATTGCACTCAGACCCTACCGGTTTTTGTATTCGTAATTATACCCCTGTGAACAGTAGAACACGTGCTTCGCACGTGATATTTTTGGTTAAAATTGCAACCAGTCCCCTGACTTTCTGTGTATTTGCATTTATGCCCCTACCAGCCATGCATTTTCTTGATGTTGCTACTATTTATTTAGCGCATCCATAAATTGCTAAAAAATCTACAAAATAACCATAGGTTCCTGTTGCATTGTATTATCACACAATATTTTTATTTTGCATATTTGATATGTTTTAATATTTATAAAATTAAAAAACACTCATTTTCAACACTATTTGCATTATAAAATCCCAAAAATTATAAAAACATCTCAGAAAAGAATCCCAGAAAAATATTATGTATATTTTAGTGTGTTTTAATTTCAGACAAAAATCACTAAAAAAATATAAAACAAAACTCCTAAAAATCATAAAAGCCAAAAATCTTCCAAAAAATATTAAAAATCTTAGAAAAATCCTAAAAATACAATTTATGTTTCCAAATTTTCTTTGTTTTATTATCTTGTTTTAAAATTAATTTGAGGAATTTTGAACTGTGATTTATATTTTTCATCCTCAATTCACTTTCGGTCAGCAACTTTATTCACTGTGTACTAGTATTTTTGCCTTTAAAAATACCAAAAAAATAGAATAAATATAGAATAATCACAAAAACATTTGAAAATATAAAAAAGCCAAAAAGATTTTATTTCCTGATTTTTGAGTATTTTTACCTATTTTTATAAATACTCTATTCCTCTCTCTTATATTGTATATATATATATTCTATTATTGAATATATATATATATATAATACAAAAAGAAAATACAAAATCAGAAAATTAAAAAGCAAATATAATAATATAAAATTAAAAATTAAAAAAATTATAAAATTAAAAACCCACAAAAAATCCATATTGGCTAAGTAGTTCACTAGACATAGGCCTTGACTTTTTGTCTGCTCACTCTACACCCTTGTTTTCTGTGTTCGACCCCTACTTACTTGCCATTATACATTTTTAGTAGGGTATAATAAATTTTAATCCTTGCTCTTGATTGCTTGATTAATTGTGTGGGTTAATTGTTGATCAACGTGAAGGCTTGAGTAGTCGCCTCAGTGACAGTGAGTCTGGCTTGTCAGACCATTATTTAGCGGCTCTCGCCTTATCGTTTTTCAGTGGTCCAGAGGTATGTTGGAGGACATTATCATGACTATGCATGACATGCTCTTTCCAGTAGACTTTTTTTGTCCTAGACATGGATTCACATACACCATTGCTCAAGACTCCAATTATTATGGACTGACTGTTCCTACGAACAACTGAAACAATCATTGAATACGGGTCTGAAAGATTACTTTTTGCTCCTACAGTGGCCACATCATCATGGATATGATCGTCGAGCTGGAAGCCACATCTAATGAAGGTAAGCCAGAAGCACCATCTGAAGGCTGTGATATTGTTTATATCAGAAATCAACAAATTTTTCTAGATGATATTTTGACCCAGGAAATCCTCTCTGTAGAGGAAGACCTGGAAAGTATAGGTGATCTATGTCCCCTTGTCAATTGGGAGTTAGAGTCTGAATCACTAATTATCCTCTTTGAAGAAGATTCAATCCAAATCGAACATGAAGAATTCATTTCAGATATGTTTGGTACATTTATATTAGAGTCAATGATGACACGCGATCCCGAACAACTGAGGTAGAAAATAAATCACAATGTCGTTGTCCTCAATCGCTCAGAATGTGTCAATCAATAAAAAATGAACCACAGATGAAGATAAATCAATAAAATACAGAGAAGTGGTCCTGCTATAGGATTAACCTGGTATAGCTCCCAGGGTCGAACACAAGGAGCACAGATTGGCCTTGCGGCCTACGATGTAGTCAGGAATCCAAGAGGGATCTTTTTTATGGTTTTTATTTATTTTTATATATTTTTTTAGATTTTTTAAATGATGAGAAAGTGAAAGAAAGTAAAGACAAGGCAACTTCAACAATTTATACAACACTCCAAAAATAATGCAAAAATTAAGGAAAAATGGTTTTTATGTTTTTTAAGTTTTTTACTGTTTTTGGTGAATTTTTGGAATTTTTCTAATGGGTAAATTATTTATTAAAAATCAAACAATGCAACAAACAGAGGGTACTGTCCAGCAAGGCTTAAGACCCAAAACTAAAATAATTTTGGATCTCAAAAAGCCCTAAAGGTAATTTTCCTATAATCTAGAAAGAATGAGGAAAATTTAGGCACCCTAATTATTGTTTTTGGATTTTTACTTTTTTTATTACAATTTTTATGAGTTTTTAGGGTTTTTTCAATTTTTAGGGTTTTTAAATGATGAAAAGTCACCAAAAATGGCTGGAAAATCAAGCAACAAGCAAGAAACAGTACCTAATTTTTTTAGAATTTTTGGTGAAGTTTTTATATTTTTAGGTATTTTTAAAGTCAAACAGTGCCAAAAATAGGGGTTTTTGAATTTTTAAAAATAATAAATGAAATCAAAAATGTCCCCAAAAATCATAGAAATTCCTACACCATGGCAGGAGCCATGTGTCAAAATCTCATTGGATTTGGAGGTCGTTTGATATTTTATTCAAAAATAAAGGTGGGGCACTGTGCACAGGGACCTAAGTGCAAATACCCAAAAGTTCTGGGGTCCTGGTGCAAAATACCCAGCAACACACGTGCCAAGCACGTGCCTGGGGCACTCAAGGACCAAATGGTAAGAAAAATAAGTCCCAAGGACCTATTGATAACTCGTATCAAAAGTCCAGGGGGCTCGGTTGCAATTTACCCAAAATAATTCGCACATGTGCAAAATCAATGCTCACAGGGGTATATATGCAAATAAACAAAACTTTTTATTCAATAAATAACATCAAGAACTACAAGGGGTCTTATGCAAATATCCCAACAAAACACGTGACGAAGCACGTGGCTCTCTACTGGCAGGGGTATAAATGCAAATAAAATTAAGTACGAGGTCCTTGATGCAAATATCCCAGAAAATAAACAACTTGAATTAAAAGTTACAGGACTAAAACGAAATTAACAAACTACGAGGGGTCTAGGAGAAATTTACCCCTTTTATTATTATCGACGGCCCGATGTTGACGCGTGGCAGATCTGACGGTGGAGAACAAACGCGCCTTTGACTCTGGAAGCGCTGGCCTGATCCGACGGCTGGTGTGCATCCACGTGGGTGATCGGACGGTGGTGATGCAACGTGGTTCTTCGAAGAAGGCCGGGCTCAGATCGGATGGTCGAGAGAGGTCCACGTGGATGATCAAGCGGTACTGGGCTCGGGTGCTTCTCTCCTCGACGGCAACGGTCCAGATGAAATCCTCAGATGGATCGACGGCTGCTGCTCCTCTACAGATCGACGGCTGGGATTAGAACTGGAGCGAGGGGTTCATCGGACGGCTCTGGAAGATGGAGGAAGAACTGATGGCCGGCGAACTTCGCCGGCCTCGTGCGTGGACTCCGGTCCTCCTCAGCTGCTGCAAATGATCGGAGAAGCTCCGCTGGACTGTCCCGCAGCTGCTGGTGGTGGCCAATGGCCCAACCGAGCCCTGGAGGGGCTCCGGCGAGGCTGGCGGCGCGAAGCTCTGGTCTTGAATGGACTGGAGGCTCAGACACCTCCTTTGGACCTGCAAAGTGGACAAGAAGCTTCGCGGGTCGAGGGCAAAATGCCTCGACCCAAGAAGGCGGGGTGAAGGTGGACGGTGCTGTGGGGCGGACGAGCTCCGGCGAGGCGGAGGCGATGGAGCTCGACTCCCAGATCCTGTGCGATCTGGGTTGAGTGAAAGTGCGTAGAAGGTGCGTGAGGGTACGGCGGAGATGATGATCGGGTCGAATGGTCGAGATATTGCGTGAGATGGCCGGAATCAGGGAAATGCGGTGATGGGTCGATTTGGGCGAAATCGGAAATTGAACGGAATAAAAGATCTAATCGACTACCTGGTGGCTGCAGTAGACTGTGCTGGAGCGTGGCTAACTCCGGGTCGTAGCTTCGAAGGGCGTCAAGGCCTGAAGCTCGATGCTCAACGCCGGCGGCGGAGCAAGGACGGCGAAATACGCCGGATCGATGGAATCGCCTCCTCACCTCACTGCAACAAGGGCAGACGCTTGCTGTCACTCTTGCGAAGCCAATGGAGGTCACTGGGAAGAAGGAGATGGTCCAAAGATGGGGCGCGGAGGCGGCGGAGGTGCGAATATATAAGGTGACAGCGTCGATTAGGGTTGAGGGCCGACGGCTAAGGAAGGCGTTGATTTGATGGCGAAGGATCCGGCGAGGGAGAGGGATGAACGGCGAAGAATCCGGGCGTGGGATATGCGTGGGAGACAGCCTGGATGCGCGTGGGAAAATCGGAGAAGGCGGGGCGGCGCGCGTCGTCCAGAATAGGAAGGAGTCCGCGGGGGAGTTGACCGGGGTCAACAGTCCCCCGTGGACCAATCAGGAGCGGCCACGTGTGCCCGATTTTTATTTATTTATTTTAAGGCAGAAATAGGCCGAATTAAAGAAAACTCAAAACATGAAATATTTTTCTTTTATTTTTTTCTATTTTTTGGTGATTTTTAATTAATTTTTGGGAATAAAAATAGGGTAGCTATATATATAGGTATATGTACACTATATGGATTTTTATCTTTGATTTTTTTTATTTGTTATTTTTATGTATTTTTATGCTCATTTTATATTTTATTTATTTACAAGATAAAATGAGGAATAAAAGAATATTTTTATTTTATTTTTATTACTTATATACAAGGGTGAAATAAATGGTTGAATACATTTATATACATGGTATTTATACAATGTATTTTTGTATTTTCAATTTTGTAATTTTTATTTGATTTTTGTTTTGTTTCTTGTTATTTTATATATTTACAATATGTAACATAGAATATTTACAAAAAGTTTTGAAAATAATTGAATTTATTTACAAGGTTAAATAAATACAATAGTGTGGTTTATACACATGGTGAAAGGGTATTTTTGACTTTTTGATTTTCATCTTTTTATTTTGTTTTTAATGGTTTCTAAATAGACACACAATATGGACAAACATATTTTTGGGTGAGGAAAATATAAATTTATGTATTTACAGAAATATATACACATGAGCTCCTATCTCCCTCTACTTTGGCTTTTATGCGGTCAGGCCCATGCTGAGCCCTCCCTTGGGTTAGGTTGCTCAATATTTATTCTAAATATTTCCCTCTTTTTCTTTTTGCTCTTTATTCTTTTATTTTGTGCACAAAAACATGCTAATTATAGGTTTTTACACAATGCATGCTTTTGGTAATTATTTGTATTTACACATATCTACATGTATTTGCAAAGGTTTTTGTAGCTAAAATAGAAGAATAAAGAGTGATGAATGGGTATTCATCAGTCAACAATGATAGAGGTGAACAACAACTCTTTGAATTCAATAAACATTTTACCTACCAGCACAATTTCTAAAGTGTCCGCAGAGTATATTCTACAAATACCTGAACTCAAACAACGCCCAACAGATCTAAATTACGCTTTCCTTACGGGTGATGAATACATGGATCTGTTCATCATCAGCTGTAGACAGACTCCAGATAAAGAGTCTCGACTACTCGAGATTATAGAGAAAAACCGCAAGGTCCTTGATTGGAAAGTTTCAGATCTTTGAGAGATAAATCTAGCCTTATGTTCACACCACATCTACTTTCAAAGACTGCAAATTGTCCTGAGAATTCCAAAGAAGATTGAATCCTAATCTTCATGATGTAGGAGGAAATCACGAAGTGGTGTGAAGCATGCTTCATTTACCCTATCTCTAACTCAATATGGGTGAATCCCCTACACGTAGTGTCAAACAAATTAGGGATCATCATGGTTAAGAATAACCAAGGAGAGAAGATTTCTACTCGGATACCGGCATATCTACTCGGATACCGACATATTGGCATGTGTGTGTGATTATCGCTGCCTGAACTTAACATTGAATCATGACCGTTTCCCTGTACCGTTCATTGATCAAGTTCTGGAAAGAATTGCATGGAAAGAATACTTTTATTTCGTAGATGGGTACTCCAAGAACAACCAAGTGGTGATCACCTCTGAGGACCAAGAGAAGACAACATTCACCTGCCATTCAACACTGATGTCTTTTGAAGAATTCCAATTGGATTGTGTAATGCTCCTTCCACATTCTAGAGATATATGCTAGTGTCTTTACCGATATGCTCCGAAGTTTTATCGAAGTTTTCATAGATGATTTCTTAGTCTATGGTGACAACTTTGATTCTTACCTCATGCACCTAGACAAAGTACTATAGAAATGCCATGAAGTGAATTTAGTGCTATCATTAGAAAAGAGTCACTTCATGGCCGCTAAAGGAATTGTGTCGGGCCATGTCGTCTCCAAGTGTGGCATGGAGGTCAACCCGATGAAGGTGGGTGTGAGTGCTAAACTTGAGCCACCTCGAAATGTGCAAAATGTGAGGTCATTCCTTGGGCATGTGAAATTTTACAGAAGATCCATCAAGGATTTCAGCAATCTTGCCTGATCTCTTGCTGAGATTTTATGCAAGGAGTCTGAGTTCATGGTTGATCAACATGTCCTTCGATAATTTTGTCAATTGGAGGATTTTTTTACTCAGTCTCTAGTCCTATAGCTACCCGATTGGTCTCTATCATTTGAGATCATGCCGGATGGATCAGACTTCATAGTTGGGGCCATATTAGGACAAAGAAGAGATAAACTACCCTGCGCTATTCATTATGCCAGTAAGAAACTTGATGAAAGACAAAGAAATTATACAATAATAAAGAAAGAATTACTGGCACTAGTTTTCACTTTTGAGAAATTTAGGTCCTATCTTCTTGGATCCAAAGTCATTGTTTTCAATGACTACTCTACTATCATATACCTACAGCAGAAGAAGGATGTCAAATCACACCTACTCAGATGTATCTTTCTCCTCCAGGAATTCCACTTGAAAATCAGAGATAAACCTGGAGTTTAGAGCATGGTAGCATATCACTTATTCAAAATTTGAATTTCAAGATACTCATCTGAGCAGTACATCGATAACAAAGACCTTCCCTGATGAATTCATCCTCTGCATTGGATCTATCCCTTAGTATGTCGATATTGTGAACTACCTTGTCTCTAGGGTTGTACCACAAGATTGGACAAAGAACCAAAAAGGACAAGTTCATATTCGATATCCACTTTTGACAATGGGAAGATCCATACTTGTTCAAGGAAAGAGCAAATTGCATATGGCATCGGTGTATTCCTTAGGAGTACACAAGTGTCCTCAAGCATTGTCATAAGCTCAAATCTGGTGGACACCATTCTAGAAGTAGAACGTTAGCAAAGATAGTACAGTGTGACTTCTGGTGGCCGAAACTATTGAAGGATGTCAATGAGTACGTCAAAGCATGCACCGATTATCAGAAGATGGGAAAAATCCCAGTTCGAAAGACAATATTCTCCTCAAATTCATTCAGATTTCTGATGTGTTCGATGCTTTGGGCATTGATTTCATGGGTCCATTTCCTAACAGTTAGGGCTATCAACACATCCTACTTGCCGTATATTATGTGAGTCAATAGGTGGAAGCATTCCCTTCTCGAGCCACAGATAGCTGCATAGTGTCCGATTCTTGAAAGATAACAATCATTTCACGATTTTGGAATATTGAAGAATTTTTGATTTTAGACGGGGCAGCCACTTCATAAATAAAAAGGTTAAGAAACTTGTCAAGGAGTACACATCGGGCACTGATTCGTAACTCTTTATCATCCTCAGTCCAATGGCTTGGTGGAATTGCCAAACATAGATTTGAAGACAATCCTGCAAAAACTTGTAAGGTCGGACAGAAAGAACTAGTCACAACTCTTGTACTCAATTTCTTTGGGCATACCGAACCACCTACAAGTCTCCTTTGGGGAATGCCTCTATCGTCTTGTGTATGGAATGCCTTGCCATCTGCCTATGGAACTCATTCACAAATCCCTTTGGGCAATAAACATATGTAATGTAGACTCACATGTCAAAAGAGAATGATAGATCTGAACAAGCTCCTGAATTTTGAAACTATGCCTACGATAACAGTTTGATGTACAAAGAGAAGGTCAAATGCTGGCATGAAAAGTACATCAGAAGAAATATCTTTGAACCTGGATAAAAAGTGTGGTTGTTCGACACGAAGTTAAGATATTCCCAAGTAAATTGAAAAGTAAATGGACAGGGCCTTTCATCGTCAAGACTATGCATGATAGTGGAAGTATTTTGATATCTGAGTTGTCATCAGATGTACAACCATTCATCGTCAATGAACTAGTGCTGAAGTCTTATTTAGAGCATGACACATTCCCCGCTGCCATCTATTCAGTTCATGTTGTTTTCGACGAAGAATTCACAGCTGCAACATCAACAGAGCCGGACAATGCAGTTAAAAATATCTTCAATTGATTTTTATTTCTTTTCTTCTTTTCAAATTATGTTTTCAATTCTTTCATTCTTCTGTATTCCACTCATCCCATTCATTTTTGCTATACTTAGGATATGCTTCATCTTAAGTATAGGGGGGATAGTGTATTCGAGTTATTCATTATTCGTTTTCTATCACGTGTCTCCTAACTTATTAATATTATGTCTATACTTTAGGGGATATTTTATTCTAAGAATATGGGGTTAGTGTATTCAAGTTATTCATTATTCGTTTCTCTCTCTCTTGTCCCCTAACTTATTGATATTATGTTTATACTTAGGGATATTTTACTCTATGTATAGGGGGACAAGTCGAGTCGTTGAGTTCGTACATTTTTGATCTTCAATCATCCCTATTTTGTATACAACCTCCTATACTTAGGATTAGTTGATCCTAAGTATGGGGGGGATCCACTTCTTATCATTTATTCAGTCGTTGTGTATAGACTTTTTCATATACTCAGCACGAGTTCTGTATTCTTAATTTCTCATTAATCACTATGAGAACATAGCTCAAGCTAAGTATATGAGGGGTCGTATATACAATGTATATACTTTATATTTTTTGTATTTTTGAATAATATGGTTAAACTACTATATAAGTTAGAATATACAATTAATCAACTTTAAAGATTAAACCAAATAAATAGGTATAAGATTATTCAAAATTCATTGTAAATATACTAATAAATAGATTTAAAAAATATTTTGCAAAATTTTTTGAAAAATGATTGTAAAATTTCTTGAAAAATATTTGAAAATTGTTTGAAAAATATTTTGCAAACAATTGAAAACCTGTGTACAATCTTTTGTAAATATTTGCAAAAAATTATTCATTTCTTTCAATAAAATGATTTATAAATTAGTTTGCAAATGATTTAGAAAATAGTTGTAAAAATATTTTTGAAAAATCTATACATACTATTTGAAAAATATTTGTAAAATGATTTTCAAATTTTGTAAATGTTTGTAAAGAGTTGCCAAATTATTTGTAAAATAAAGTTATCAAAATGTTAATAAAATGTGCTAAAACTACTTGATCTAGACCTTAATCCACTTAATTTCAGAGGAACATGTTAAGGACTAGAATTTAGACACTTTAGGCCACCTTGACTTAATTATTTAGATTCTGTGAGACTATGTTCATATGTCAATTAATAGGACTAATTAGAACCCTTTATGTCATATGTACGACTCTTCAGATAGTAGCTAGACTAGAAATTTCACACTTAACATTTAGCTTAACTCAGATGGATTGTTGAAATATCTTGGAGTTTAAGTCGGGACAATACCCTCTGTTCCTCTGGTAACATGGAGCTCTAAAGATCGAAGATTGGATTGAAATAAATCTTCGGATGAGGAATGATGGTATGCTAGCACAACTTTTTCTAAGATCCCAAAACATGGGCGAACCAAAAGATATTATATCTATCGAGGTAAAACAAGATTGCATTGCAATGCAAAGTAAAGAAATATCTAAAAAGAAGCATATACCAAAATTCCAAAAAAAACATTGAGCTTCAAGAAAAATCCTGCTTCTTGGTGAAGGCTTGGTTAAACTAGTCGAGCTTCACAAGGAACATCGACTACACTGGTCCATTTCAACTTCTTTTCCCTTTCATCTAGCCTTCTCTCTAATTAGGTTGTGAACTAACACGCACCTGACCTTAGAAGGACATATCCATCTCCTCAAGGAGGAGTTACTAAAGGAGCTTTACATGCAAGTATATGGGGGTGATGTATCTCCTTTTTAACACCTTTATTCTCTCATTTTGGCCTTAAATATCTAGTTAAATGCATGTATATAGCATTAGTTTAAATAAAATAACACTCATTTATCGACTATTATATACTTTATAATTATTGGCATTTAATTCCAAAAAAAGAATAAAGGAAAGAAAAGAAAAAGAATGAAGTTTCAAAGACACTGAGTGACCCTAGATCCTGATTCCCATTCATCATGATGACTTGGTTGACAAGGAATAAAGTAGGAGGAGATAGGACAGATCAATTGTACATAAAACAATAGAAAAACCCTAATTCTTTTTTATCAATAATTAGCCTTTTAGGCCCTATTTTATTTTCTTATTTTTACACCTCAAAAAATAAAACCCTCCATATGAAACTTGTACATAAAGGTACAAAGAAAAATACAAACTTCATTTCACCGAAAAATAATACACAATGCACCTAGGACACTCAGAATAAAAAGCCACAAAGAAAACTTCCCAAACATGTATCTGCTCCATACTGACTCAAAATTGACCAAACTTACTTTATTGATCATAAAATTTAATTATCTATTTAATGAAGGTGTTTTTATTTAATTTGGAGTTGAGATGAAAAAGTTGGCTTTTGGATCCCTATTGTATTGTATACGTTTATATAATAATCATTATATTTATTCTTTATATTTTTACCTTTTTATAGTCTCATATAATTGTAAATATTATTTAAAATACATGTAAATATTAAATATAGAATAAAACCATTAAAAATTCATTATATAAATAATATATTAAAATATATAGGTAAACATACCTATATAATGCATGTAAATAATTATTAAAGGAAATAAACAAAATCAAAAAAATAAATTACAAATATGGAATATGTATTTAATAATGTTATAAATATAAAAATTATGTATATAAAATAATAAAATATACAATACAAAATAAAATAAAATAAAATATTGTAAATACATGTATATACCTATTTATATACATATAAATATTAACATCTAAAAAAATTACTTTGTAAAAATAAATAGAAATAAGAATAAAATGCTACATAAAATTACAAACACTTTTATGTTTTAACATAAAAATAATAAAACCATATATTATTTTAAATCTAATTATTAAGGTGGTTTGCCATTCTTTTTCCTGATTGGTCCACGTGGACCAATTAGGAAGCTGCGACTATTGACCCAACATGTCAATAGTCCTTTCTCCCTGCCTCCCCTGTCAGAAGTCTCGTGACGTCTGATTTTCTCTATTTTTTCTCCTCTCATCTACTACTCCATTCCTCTCGAGACCCTCACCATTTTGCAGCCCTACCATCCCTAAGCCTTCACCAACCTTCTCCAATCCACACGCTACCCTCTTCCCAAGATCGTCGGTCATATTATCTATAAATAAAACATGGTCGTCTCTCTTTCGATTTTTGATCCTTGTTTCCCTCTCGTAACCCCAAATAGGAGTTCCTTGTTAAGGCTGTTGGTGACATCAATTGCATCCAGTCCTTGCTGACGAGCCAAGCTTCGTTGAGCCCAAATCTGGCTAGCTTCTCTACTCCTTGCCACCGGCAAGTATGAGCTGACAAGCTTAGGATCTTCAATTACATTTCATTCCAGTAGTTTTATTTAGATTTAAATTTAGTCAATTAGTTTTCCATTTGGCTTAATTTTAGGATTTAGGATCTGCTGGAGCTCCAGCTTGAAATTCATTGTGATCACCCCCGTTTCAACCCACATCTCCACTCCATTTGCATTCCTCATCACCTTCTTAGCATTTCCCCCTTGTTTCCACCTCAGAATTTGCACGAATCAGAGCCCCCAAGATCCACCTCTGTCGCCTTTGCCGGAGCTTCTTCATTTTTTCTCATCCACGCATGCAGCAACTTCACTGCATGGTCGAGGATGATTGCCTTAAGCCACTGAATATTTTTGTGCATGTGTCGTCCTTATCGACCCCCTAGAGCATGAAATCAAGTCTAAACAAAAGCTTTAGGCGCCTTCCTTCACATCCGAGCTGTGAGACCCCATCGACGGGTCCTGAAACATCTTGAGGGTCCCAACCGATGCAGCAAGCTTCCTAGAATCTAGAACACTTGTTAGCAGGGAAGGAGGACAATGGACGTGTCTAGAATCAATGATCAAACTTCTCCTAAGCCATCGTTCTTCCGAGTTCTTCGAACGCCCGATAGAACTGTCGGATCGAGGTGCGGGCCCAGATCTAATATGGGTCCTTTAAATAATCGAAGTGATGCGTGCTAGGATCTATCATATCGTCCACATAGTGCGTAAAGAATGACCTGACCCAATGCCTTACGTGGGTTAAATTTCATCAAGTCCCCACCCCTTTTTTATGTTTATTATGAAGTCCTATAAGTATTAAAGTACCCTTAAATAGTTATGTGGACCCCTGAAACTTATTTCTATTTGCGTTTAGGTCGATGCCAGTTCACCTCATGTGGAAACCCACGTAAGGTGGACACTTTGCAGATGTACCCTTGCGGCTTCATGTATTTCCTTTTAGTATTAAAAATTGTACTGTTAGTAAGCACAAACATATTGTAATATATTTTTTATCGCCGTAATTGTCCTTGCCAGCATTGTAATTTATTTTGTCACTTCTCTATTTTTATTAAATAGTTACAGAACCTTATAAACTGTGAGAAAATTATAATAGATGCATAATATGTTGCATGTTCATACCATGTTTTTATTTTAGAATCTTATTGCATTTTCTTAATTGTTAAAAATAGAATAGGAGATAAATATTCCCTGTTTAGACATAAAAAATATAAAACCTATTCTAAAAATTCCAAAAAATTATATAGTGTATAAAATTATATATTATAACTCTTGACCAAAAATCACAAAAATAAAAGAAAAGCCTTAAAATTACACAACCCCTCAGACCTTACAAAAATTAGAAAATTCTTTGAAAAATCTAAAAAAATAGTTCTTTCTGCTTCTTATATATATTGTAATGCATATTAAATTAGTTTTGTATAATTTTGACATTATTATCTATTTTTAAAATCCTAAATAATGCGACCCATTTATTATATCTATTGTTTTGCTATATTTAATACATTAAAAATATTAAAAAACATCACAATTATAAAAAAATCACAAAAAAAGAAAAATTAGAAAAATACAAAAAAAATTATTATGTATATTTGGAGTATATAAAGCTATATTTAAAATTATAAAATCCTATATAGCCTAATGATGAATGTGAAATTTGCCTCTTTAATAATAGATAATTATCGTAGTATAGGAGGCAAATTTGGTCCAGCAAAAAACCACAATCATTTGAATTTTGTGGAATATTTTTACTTGGCAAGTCTACCAAAGTCGAATATAGGGACATGAGCTATTCTATCTATTTATCGAATTTTGATCAATTAGGAGCAAGTATGAATTAATTCTTAATTAAAGGTCTCCATGCAGATGCACAAGATGCATTATGCAGATTACAATGCAATAAAATGATGCATGAATTTTTTAGTTGCTTTTTATGCAATTATAAAATGATGCGAGAGAGAAATGCAAAGAGTAATTACATGCAGAATAAAGGATTACAAAAATGCCCTAAAAAGATCACTTAAAACGAGCAACAGAATATAAATTGAAATTAGAGTCATTTTAAGCACGGCTATATGGTTAGACATCATTTCAAGGCAAGGACAAGTAGAGCCAGATCATCATCTAAAATAAAAAAAAATTCACTTCATTTAATATGGTGGCAAATGAGAAAATTAAGCATGACATGATGTAGATGAAGAAACAAGGATCAAAATGACACTAAAATCATGCAATTTGGACCTACGATGCTCAAGTTATGAAGAAAACAATGCATCGGCATAATTATAAATAATATACGGGAAATAAAAAAGATAAATATTACAAACTGGTCCCTGGATGGACCCATTTGTAATTTTCAAAAACTGCCTGGGGCCCTATACAATTTTTTCCATGTGCACAGGGGCCTTTTGTATTTTCTAGAAGTTACAAGGGTCTCCTTGTAAATTACCCAGGCACACACGTGAGGCACGTGCCTGGGGACCAAAGTATAAATACCAAAACCTTCGGGGTCTTCGCTGCAATTTACCCAGGCCCTCACATGAGGTGCACGTGAGGAGCCCAGGCTCGGGAGGCTCGTAGGCTCGGGACATGTGGCATCATACGGAGGCTCGGAGCGAGGTTAGGTGGACCCGAGCCTATAGGTGCGGTAGAAGGCTCGGGTCACCACGTGTCTTCATCTTGGGCGTCCGATCCAGATGATCGGACGACATCTTCTCTTCGTCCTCTGCTGCAGGCCACTGGAGGAGGCGGGGCTCTGGCAAACTCGATGGAGCTCCACCGTTCTCCGTCGACCTTCCTGATGGTCGACGATGCTCCGTGAGGGCTGGGTGTTGTCGCTCGGATGGCGGTGTAGCTCCATCGGTGTCTAGAAGAGCAAGGCAGAGGAGCATCATCAGAAGAGGAAGCTCGAGTCCGGCAAGGCGGCGCAAGCTCCGGCCATTGAAGAGGTTTCTACCTGTAGAAGTTAGATGCGAATAACCGAAGCGTACGAGAGTTTTGTGAGTGATTTAGGAGTGAGATGGAGGCCGTGGGGGCGACGGGAGGTGGTGGCCCTAGTGCTTCTTCTCCGGCGAAAGGGAGAAAAAGGGGAGTCGGAGTGGGGGAGCTTCTGGAGAAGAGGAGGGTGGTTGGTGTGGATAAGGGTGGTAAGGCGGAGGTGTTTGGTCGCTTAGTGGAGGGTGAAAGTGGTGATGGGCGACAGGAAAATTTGGTGAAATAAAAGGAAATTCACGAGGCGGTGATCTGGGCTGAGGTCCTCATCGGACCTCTGGGGTCGTTGCACGATGAGGCCAATCGTTCCTTGGTGCTCAGCGGTGCCCGGAGGCAACCGCAATGCGGTGGAGCAGCCGCGGGTTGACACCGGGGCAGAAGTCGTCGTTGCCTCATCATTCCACTACTTTGCTGTCACTGGAGGGGTGTGTGAAGCTGGGCTGGTGCCGGGAATGTTGGACGACAGTTGATGGTGGGCGGAGAGGGCGATTTATAGGTGGAGGCCTGGCCGTTTCAGATTGTGGATGGGGAGGTTTCGATACACTACAGGAATTGCCCCATTTAGGGACGACAACTAGCGACGGTTTCTGAATGACCGTCCCTAATGCCTATTTTTAGCGACGGTCATCAGACAACCGTGCCCAACAAGTCCCTTAATTGGAGACTGTAGGTGGACTACCGTCCCTACTGTATTAACTCAATGGGGACGGTCAGTAATGACCGTCCCCTCTGCCTTTGCCAGGCTACTGGACGCTTTCGACCCTCCTGGAAGGGCTTTGGGGACGGTCCTGACCGTCCCCATTTGTCCTCTGTTGGCGTCGCCTCGGACTATTGAACCAAAGAGGCCGACCAGAGGGGACGGTTCTACTGACCGTCCCCTCTACGATTGACCAGGGTACTGGACGGTTTCTACCCTCCTGGAAGGGCTTTGGGGACGGTCCTGACCGTCCCCATACATCTTCTGTTGGCGTCGCCTCTGACGATTGGACCAAAGAGGCCAACCAGAGGGGACGGTTATAATGACCGTCCCCTCTGCCTTTGCCAGGCTACTGGACGCTTTCGAACCTCCTGGAAGGGCTTTGGGGACGGTCCTAACCGTCCCCATGTCTCCTCTGTTGGCGTCGCCTCTGACGATTGAACCAAAGAGGCCGACCAGAGGGGACGGTTCTAGTGACCGTCCCCTCTACCTTGACCAGGCTACTGGACGGTTTCTACCCTCCTGGAAGGGCTTTGGGGACGGTCATGACCGTCCCCATACGTCTTCTGTTGGCGTCGCCTCCGACGATTGGACGAAAGAGGACAACCAGAGGGGACGGTTATAGTGACCGTCCCCTCTACCTCTACCAGGCTACTGGACGCTTTCGACCCTCCTTGAGGAGCTTTGGGGACGGTCCTGACCGTCCCCATATGTCTTCTGTTGGCGTCGCCTCCGACGATTGGACCAAAGAGGACAACCAGAGGGGACGGTTGTGATGGACCGTCCCCTTTGCTTAGACCATAAGCGACGGTCTTTAGTGAACCGTCGCCGATCGTCACCAAAGGAGACGGTTTCGACGACCGTCCCCATTGGTCAGGTCGAAAAAAACCCCTTCGACCTGCGTTTTCATCCCATTCTTCCCTTCCCAAGCCGCCGCCCCAAAGTCGCCCTCTCCGCCCCGACGTCGCCTCCGGCTCCTCCTTGCTTTCCGACCTCGTTAATCTTCATTTCCGGTAAGTATCAACACTCCTTAGCTTTTCTTCTTGCTTATTTTGCTTGATAATCTTGTTAGAATTGTTTTTCCCCATTGGATTTAGTTATTTTGATGATATGCTTAAGTTTGCTTGATTTGTTTAGGTTTTCTTGATGATATGCTTAGATTTGCTTGATTCCCCAAGTTATGATATGTCTAGGTTTGCTTAATAGATATGCTTAGGTTTGCATGATTTCCCAAGTTATGATATGTCTAGGTTTGCTTAATAGATATGCTTAGGTTGATGATATGCTTAGGTTGATGATATGCTTAGGTTGCTTAATAGATATGCTTAGGTTGATGATATGCTTAGGTTGCTTAATAGATATGCTTAGGTTGATGATATGCTTAATAGATTTACGGGAAACGGCAGATGATAGGTGGAATATTAACCTTGACATTCTTGGAAGCATACCATATTCTCAAGTTATGTCTTACAAGGGTTATATTGTGAATGGATACAGATTTAGAACAAAGTCCGCCGACGAGATGAAATCGACGCAAATGTCGGGTGTTATAGTAAAAACAGATTTACCTTCAGGTTTAGACGGCTATTATGGGGAAATACTTGACATAATAGAGATCAGTTTTACTCGTGACTGTCGATGTGTTCTTTTTATGTGCAATTGGTTTGATGTGGGTCGCGAGGGGATAGGATACCAAAGAGACCGAAATGGGATCATTTCATTGAAACAATCTGGGAAATTGCAAACAAATGAGCCCTTTACACTGGTCAGCCAGGTAGAACAAGTTTTCTATATTCCAGACAACTTAACTGAGGGATGGATCATACCCGTGAGAACAGTGCCAAGAGATTTTTTTGATGTCAACGATGATGACGAATTGCTAAATATAAACGAGGCATATCAAGCTGAAATACAGGAAAATCCAACACAAATTGTAGATGCTGATGTCAACGAGAAGAACATACGGTAAGTGACATAAAAATGTGCATTCTATACATATATCATTTGAAAATCTTTTAATAAAATTCTATCTTCGTATAGGGCATCTCAAGGAGAAATGCTGAAAATCGAAGAAAAGGTTTCAAGTCTACACATAGAATGGGGAGAAGAAACACGAATCAACTAAAGGATGACTTCGTAAGTAATCTAGATTATTATTAGTGTTAAAATTATAACTATTATATATGTATTAAAATGGTATTCTAAGTTTACTAATCTTTTCACATTAGGAAGTGGAGAACGAGGGAGTGCCCAGCCGAATGGAAGTGTTCGAGAGGTCTAAGAGCCGCGATGTGGGCGGGGAAGTTCATTGGGTGGATCCTGCCTACATGTAAGTTATGAATTTGAACTTTGAACTTGGGTGGATACAAATTAAATGAATTTGAACTTATATAAATTTGTAGGAGGAGATGGTCAGGCTCACAACCACTGGCTCTGTAGACCCCACCGGAACGAGTAATCCACCTCTTACTCCCGATGCGGCTTTCCTCCAGGCGACTGGTCCCGAGCATCAGGGACGCATCCGTTGTGGTGGTCGTGGTGCCACCATACGGAATTGGTATGGAGTAGGGACCGGCTCGACCTCTCAGAAGACACAAAGGGAGAGGGAACTAGAGAGTCAGGTGTCTAGCATGAATATGGAGATTCAGGATTTGCGCCAACAAATGGCGATATTCAATGCATTCATGCAGGCACATCAAGGTGGAGCGTCGACTAGCCAACCAAGAGTTGATGATAATACCGCTGCGAGGTTAGGCGACGACGATGACGGTGAAGAAGAAGATGATGCTGATGACGACGAGGACGAGGATGAGGACGACGAGTAGGATAGCATGTGTTTTGTTGTGTATGTAGGATAATGTAGTATTTTGAATGCGTGTTTATTTTGGACAAGTTTTTTATGAATGTAGGATAATGTAGTATTTTGAATGCATGTGTATGTTGGACAAGTTTTTATGAATGTGAATTAAATTTTTTTTTGTCTGGTGATTGTAATTTTTATTATGTATACAGATTTTTTGTAACAGGGGAAAATGAGGATCAAATAGGGGCAATGGAAATTTTTTTTTGTTAGCAGACTAAACAAAGGGGACGGTCATTGTAACCGTCCCCTTCGTTATTAGAGACGGGTATGACCGTCTTCACTTTAATTATTTGGGACGGTCACAACCGTCTCCCCTGATAGACTTTAAGGGACGGTCATAACCGTCCCCAATAATACAGACTTTTAGGGACGGTCCTGACCGTCCCCTATGTGCTGGTATTGGGGACGGTTACTGAAACCGTCGCGTATACCAAATGCGACGCGACTTTGGAGACGGTCTTATGACCGTTCCCTATTGATCAGAGGGGACGGTCAACTTATCGTTAGCGACGGATGTTGACCGTCGCCTGTTCTAAATCTTTCTTGTAGTGATAGCTGAGTATTTGATGGAGGAGTGATGAAGGGGGCAGTGATGAGGTGAGCGAAGATGGCGGGTGAACGACCGACATGATGGTGGCATTACAAGAAGGAGATCGGGCCTGAGGTATTGGATGGAAATGGAAGGGGGAGGAGGAGCGGCGAGGCATAACGGACGAAGAGGGGGGGTTACATAGGTAGACGATGAAGATCTAACCATTGGATCTCACAATCCAACGACCAAGATTAGGGCGCAAGTGGAGGGTTAGGATCAGATCCTTAGGATATGATCAAACAGCGGAGATCGAGGCGCTGATGGATGGATAGGATGCGATCTGGAGGAGATCCAACGGCTTGGGGAGAAGGGGTAACGTGGCGAGATGAGAAACTTCGGATGAGCAGTTGATCGAATGGATGAGGTTTACCGCGTGAAGGAGCGTATGAGATTGCATCCAGAGGATGATCGGTGGCTGAGGGATGAAGCGAAAATCAACGGTGAAAATGGAGGCGGGAATGAGAGATCCAACGGCTCAGGATGGAGGCGGGTGGCAGAAGGAGAAGCAGCCACGTGGGCGGCCTAGAGGGCGCTACGTGGCTGCACCGGAAATTTGAAAATGTAAATGCAAAGAAAAATACAAAAGAAATAGTTAGAGGCAAAATTAGGAAAATCAAAACATGAAAGTTGTTCATCTCGATGAGATCTACAAGTTTCATGTTGGACGAAAAGCCAAAAGAGGTCATTTATACAAAGAGTATTTTGGGTATTTTTAAGGGGTACGGAATTATAGACAGTTGTTCAACTTGATTTTTAGGGGTTTTAATGAGAAAATAATTACAAAAACAAAAAAGAGTTATTATCTACCAATTAATTATACATAATATAATATGAGATAAAAATGAGAAATTATTGGTAAATATTATTGGATATTTAAGCCAGGGTTTAATTAATGACTTTTAGCATGATGAATTCGAGATTCATCGTATATACATATAAAATATTATTTATATACTTATTATAATTAGTATTATTATTTATTAATACCTAAAATTTATTTAACCTTTAAAAAAATAAAAAAAAGGATTTTTCTTGTATGTTGGACATATTTAATATATATTATATATATTATCCATTATATAGTTATTAATATATATATATATATACACTTATATATTATACCTTTAAAAAATCACAAAATTAAAAAGGAAAAAATATATAATCTAAAAACGTAAAAATATAAAAACATCAAAAATCCATTAATTATAATATAATTAAAAAACTCATAAAAAAGAAAAAATGAAAAAAAAGTAAAAAAAATAATTTATTATTGATTTTTTATTAATTTATAATAATTATACCTATCCCTCATAGCTCTTAGTGGTTCGACCCTTGTCTCTTAGTGTCTATAAACATATTTATGTATGGTATAAAAATTTCATCCACATCTTTTATTTTTTTCATCTATATTGTGGGTTGATTGTGATTAATTTGGATTATGTGAGTGCCGAGTGCTATGAGAGCGGTCGATATAGCGATTGCTGGATACGACCTGTTGGACACCGCAGACCCTCCAAGACTGGACGTTGGGTACCTCACTCATCCATATTATCAGGATTTCAGACTCATCAGATTCAGATCTGATTAGACCCGAACCTATATAAGGTGGTTGAGCTTAAGAGGTTTGGCTTGCTAGACCACTTAGCCTCGTCGGAGCTCCGCCCCCATAATTGGAGCTCCATCACTAGAGATATTTTCGACGACCGGTCAAGGATCCGAAGACACCGACATGAAGGTCTCAACGAAGGGAGTCACATGGAGGGTGTGGATTCATACTGAACGTCCACGGAATAACTGTTTACGAGTGAGCGTCATTGGGGAAAAACTCCGAGGTACGATTTTAAACCCTCCGTTTGCTTTCATATTCTTGAGATTTTTATATCGTTGGGTTACAAGCTATATATTAGCAGGTTTTATCATATTTCATCGCAGTTTCGGGTAAGACTGGTAATCAGCCTTTCTAGCCAATCTGCAGCTTGCATATGTGATCCGAGTAGTTATTCGTGTTGTAGATGCTCATAGAAACATGATGGTAAAGTCAGGTCATCGACCGAAAGCATTTTTACACGACATCGTCAGAGCGGTTCCTAGCTATTGTTTAGGTATGACCAATCATATTTTTTATATGATCGATCATGTGTGCTTGATCATGTCATTTGGTTGATCAATCATTTGGCCTAAATGATAGATCATGTTAACTTTATGATCAATCAGTATTGGTCGAGGATGATCGATCATTCTGGGACTATGGAACCATTTGGACTTAAAATTATGGATTTTGATCATGGAAAATGAGGTATACCTTACAGGACACTAATATATGTGTTAAATGCCTAGATTATAGAAATAAATGGATAATCAAGTGAAATGGGTCCCTGTATAACCCCTAAATTGTGAATAAAGGATGGTTAGTGGATTTGGTGAGTTTCGATGAGGTTGAGCTTGAGCATATTGAGTTTTGGCTCTTACGACCAATAGTTAAGCTTCCCATTGTAGTTTCAGTTTCATGCCATAGTGTCCAACTTTTAGTGGCATGGGGGTAGCCTGGAGTAGAGTGGGTAGAAGCCTATATGACCACGATCCCAACAAGTCATTGTTCGAGGGACATGCTCTTGGCATATCAGTGTGTCCTTTTTACTCGGTGTCAGTCTTGGTTTACAGATATGTATTATCAAGTAGTTATGGTTGATGGTATGTGCTTCGCTTCTTTCACTTAGCATTGACACTCGTGTAGTGGTCGGTGCATGCTACATTGGTCGGTATTCCAGGTGGAAACATTAAGCAGGGGAGTTCCAGGAGTTGTGGTTCACATGAAGGAGATGGTTCATGACGATTTATGGATTTGACTTTACATGAGTCAATTACAGACAGATGGAGAGGTTTGGCACATGGTGAAGTGTGAGTCTTGACTTGGCATATGGAAAAGTGTGAGATATCAGGTTTTAAATCAAGGACAACTAGTGGATGTGTTGGGAACTTAGTTAGGATGATGTACTTCATTGCAGGCCTACGAAGGCACTCGAATCCTAAGGATTTGAGGCTGTAGAATATTACTGTAAGGTTCTACGTGAATCAAGACCATAGACTATCTATGATGCTGCTTACATACGGATAAGGACAAACAATCTAGGTTTTCTGATCATTTTCAATGTGCTTTGGGTTTACAAGGTTAGCAGCTTTTGTACACTTTCTAGCTTCTGGGAGTTCTTTCTTGGTTAGTTGTTTTAGCACTGTACTGGACAACTTTGCTCAAGATATACCTACTTTCATGAATTCGACAGGTTCTCAGGAGTAGTGTAAGCAGTTCGGAGCAGTCACCATCAGATCAGTAGGTAATCACCATCGTCGCCTCGAGAATCATCTAATCCTTAACCTCCCCCTTCCTTTCAAACTTTGCCAAATTCTCCAATCTAAAAAATCCATTCCAATATCTAAATGAGTAGAAACTTAAAGAATGTCCAAATATCAACGAAAATAGGGTGTTGTTTTTAAAGGGATATCGCTTACACAAAACCTTATAGAAAGGAAAGTCGAATCTCAACGAAATACTATATTGTCTATGTTATTTACTTTCTTCGCTTAATCAGGTAGGAGCCTTAATTTTTTAGCCACAGCCTCCTAGTTAAAAAAAATAAAAAAATCAAGATTTTTTCTCTATAAATTCCTACACTTACATGTATCCATGCGCAAATCTAAAAACAATTTGCACTATGTATGGATGTCAGAATTATTAGCTCTCCCAATTTACTGAAAAAAATATATCCACTCCTATTTTAAAAACTCTTATATAGGAATTGAAATTACCAATTTCTCTACTCTTGATTTTAGACGAGGAATACTATCTCTCTCCACCTTCCTCCCCTATGGAAATAAGAAGTTTCCTTTTTTCATTGCTAAAGGAAAAGGAAACTAGCCCATTTATTGTTTCAAGACTTCTGAGAGGATATTTTTCTTATCATACTTGCTTTGAGCAATATTAACATCCTAGTTAGAAATTTGGACAAACTCAACTCGGCATTTATCATCGTTGCTCTTATGAGAATGGAAACCTCCTTAAAATTGGAATTTTGGATTTATTGCTACGATTACGTTCCCATACAAAATTCTACCGGAAACTATAAGTAATAGATTAATTAAGATTTTAAAAATCGAATCAAACACCAAACCGAACGGGTACAGACCTTGGGTTTTATGGTTGGACTGATGGGAGTTGATCGATCGGAACGGTCATAGCATCAACATTTCATAAAAATAGGGGGAAAATCGAAACCTTGATTATTTGTTTTGTTTGGATGGTTTTGTTTGAGTCGAACCGAGTTAGATCGGTATTTAATACAAATATATATGAATAATGATACATCATGTATTTAAAGGGTTATTATGCTTATCTCCTTCCATTTTTAAGAACACTTATACCCTATTGTTTTACCAAGATGAAGCTAGAAATGTTGGCTTGGCGGGCCATGTAGAATAGATTTTTAAAAAAATATAAATAGAGAGATTTTGTTTACTTACATTGCAAAATTTATTTTGCCTTTATGTCATTCCATCTATAAAGATATTAATAATTTGTTTGAACATATCACAATATTTAAAAAAATGAAAAGAAAACTCGAGTAAATAAAATTGTTCATAAACTTACTTCATCAAAAGTAAGACTTGGATACAAAAGTTTTTTTATATAAAATTATAAATGTAAGTAGCCATTCCCCTTCTTTGTAATTTAGAATTGTTCTTTATAATTTAGAATTATTCCTTAAAGTAACCTTTTTTCAAGCATTCAACAATATTGTGGTTACTAACTTGATGGAGATTACGAAATTCTCTCTATTTTTCACTAATTCAGTGTATCTAATCAAGTTCTGTTATTCTCTTTTCCTTTGACGTGGATTGATTGGCAAAAATGCAAATGCACATATATAAATATAAGTGTTACTATATCATTATCCATTTTTAAATACGATTATGGACACATATATATAGATATTAACGAATATAAAAATTATGTTATCTTCTCCTTAAAAACGGATAGAGATGTATAAAGGGTACCATTCACATACAAATATTCCATACATTAGCTTAAATATACATGTATTATATGAAATTTAGATAAATATAAATATACTATTTATACTTGCATCGTAATAATCATGCCAAATATGATGAAAGAAGGATAAAACAATAGCTTTCATCATTTGTACACCTATTAGAATATGCAATATCAGTTATGTCCCTTTCATTTTTCTAATATCAGTTGTGCCCATGTATTCTTATAAAAAAGCATAGTCCCGTCCTTTTGTAATATCGATTATGCCTCTAGTTTACCTTGATAGAATGATAAAACTTCAGTTTCGTAAGAACATAGGGGAAGAATTGAAATTACAAAACATAGATGAGCATAACTGATATTGTAAAATCTAGGTGTAACGGAAGTGATAAAACCTTAAAATTACTATCGATGTTTAAAATAAATTTGCTATTATGTTTATACATGAAAATTGATATTCAGATATAGACGCATATGTTTGAGGATATCAAAGTGATATCCTTGTTCGTATCCTTTTTGAAAAGGAAGGAGAATATGCGGGCTTCGGCCAATGACGTAGAAATTAAAGTTAAAAAATGAGAAGTTGAAAAAGAAGATTGGCTATTGGTAGTTGTGAGATTACACCCTCTCGCTCACTTGTTATTTCAAACACGATGGAAATTAGTCAACTTTTTTAGTTCATTAAATTGATCCCAATCTCACATGTCAGGCAATCTTATTTGCCTAAAAAAAAGAAGACACGAGGGGCCAATCCCATTTCGCGTGGAATATAGGGAGGGAAGGCGAGGAGGAACAGGGAGGCCTGGCCGTTCCCCCTCCCTCCGTCCCTGTGTTTTTGCAATTACATGTGTGCCCCTATATTTTTACATAAATCGCAGTAGTGGCCTTTTATTAGTACACTTTTACTCCTATAACAAGATAATGATAGTATTATGAATTTTCAAAAATATAGGGGCATAAGATAAAAAAAGCTTTGGGATATAAATGTTACTATAAACTCAAAAGGGTATAATAAATATTTTTTTTCAAATTTATTAAAATGCACAAATGTGGTGTATAAAATGACCATTTTAAAACTACTTAAACTCTTAATGTGACTATGGCAACTTCTTCTTTACATGGAGACATCATTTGTTACTGTTGGAATGGGACAATCTCATGCACAATGTGGGAAAAAAGAAGCAATGCTCACAAGGCAGGAAGGGATAATTGATTTTGGGTTATTGGCACTCATGGAAGGAGAAGAGGTAAATGAGTACCATAATATGTGTCAGAACGAAACTAGTTTATGGGTAGTTTTTAAGAATTTGCATTTTATTAAATAATTAGAAACTTTTTTTGTCAAAAAATTGATTGTCAAACCGGTAGTTTGATTTAACCGAGTTATCAGGTGAAGCAGATCAACTGAATTCTGATTGGTTTTTATTTTAACAAGTAAAAATCGATGATTAGATTGTTTTTCTTGTGATTCTTGATTTAACCTACCGAACGGGCCGATTTGGTTCGATTTTGTAAAACCTTGAGGGTGCGTTTGGTTGGGGGGTTACCCCCACTTTGGGTGGGTTACCCTCCAAAACCCATATTCCCAACCTACTAGTGGGGCCCACTCTCTTTCCAATCAAAAAAATATATATTATATCATCATATCATCTAAAAATCATAAAATACTCAACTTCTACTCACTATTCCAAACTTCAATACAATGACATCACAACAACCACCCACTTTTTCAAATTTCAATACAATCATACCATAATAAATACCAATTCGTCCGTAGATGTTATCATTATATTGATGCTTGACCTTTTAGGATTGTGATTGTTCGCCAATATCTTCCGCTGTATGAAAGTATTAAATGCCCCAATCTTATACTTTTTGCACGAACAACCTTATATTTAAATTTAATGCCAGTTAGCTAATTAACTTTGTAAAATTATTGTGTGTGTCCCTGTGTTTCGGCCTCACTTACCACTGTGCTAAGCTAGTAAATTTAATGCTTAATCGTGCTTTTTGAAGTCGCAATGACATTAAAGCAGCATCTAATTGATCGCATTAAACTCTCGATTAGCCGGTTAACAATCCACCAACATGCTATCAATTCAGATTCTCCTAAATTCCGAGTTTAAAAAACTTCTAGGTGATCATCTGTTTCCATTTTAGCTTCTTTCACATCTTTGTTGCCAAGATTACCAGATCAGAATGACACTTTCAATTTGGTCCAAGTTCGGAAATTTTATAAAATGACATATGAAATTCTTGATATATATACAGTGATATGTGAAATACGTTTAAAATCTTTATCGACCTTTAATTTCTTCACATATCAGGTGATTGTTGCTTTGTTGTGGTGCTGGAATTTACTACGAGCCATTTGTATAGTGCCGACTAATATATAAAAACTATGTATAATGCTAATTAACTCGAATACATTCCTAGTGAAATGTCAAAACCCATGATCCATATACGTATAATTCCAAAAAGAAATGCGATCCCAATTTCAATGGTGGTTATTTCATCCAGACATATATAAAGAAGTAAAATAATTTGAATCCTAGGTGTTGCAACCGCCCGAACGTGGGGATAAAATAAATAATTTACATCATGAAAGAACAACTTTGTGAGTGGGCCCAGCTCGACCCGTACTCGGGTATGAATGGCCAATACATGGGCAATGGGCCGGGCCCGGGTTGACATTCTGCCCAATTTTGAGGGCCTTTGACATGACCTAGGGTTAAGGTTAGGTCGAACCCAATTCTCCACCCAACTTATGTTATGATTTTTTAGATACGAACAATTATAATCAAGGATCCCCGTACCTTTTGAACACGATTGATCCGTGATGATGAGTGTGAAATCGTCATTCGAAATCATCTCCTACCTATGCTGCCGTGTGTCACCGTCCTCATGCATGCATGTCCTCGTAGTTTGTAGTTGTCACGTGACAAAGTTCTCGAGTATGGATACTTGATTGAGCTCCTTTGAAGATAATATTTTTTGTACCTCTCGCCATTAGTAGAAGCAAACAAATACAAAAGAAATTTGCAAAACACATACTCACGCATCTATAAGGTTCACTTGCAGTTTGGCTGTAATACCTACTTTGATGTATGAACAATTTTGAAGTTGCAACTTTTTTAGAACAGATATTAATCGAGCATATATAACTATTTTTCGCTTATAAACAACCACTATGAAATATAAGGAACTGAATGGATCGTGTAGAAATTAGACAAATAGTGTAATATGCATATAATAAAGGTTTTGAAAATTTTATATTATAAATGAATTTAATTGTACTAATATTAGGAATATTAGTACAATTATGCTGGTACGAATTAACAAGGAAATGGATATGGTTTTCCTCTCTCCGAGACAGTGCCTAGATCGTTACGCCTTTCGTGCGGGTCGGAACTTACCCAACAAGGAATTTCGCTACCTTAGGACCGTTATAGTTACGGCCGCCGTTCACCGGGGCTTCGGTCGCCGGCTCCCCTGTCATCAGGTCACCGACTTCCTTGACCTTCCGGCACTGGGCAGGCGTCAGCCCCCATACATGGTCTTACGACTTTGCGGAGACCTGTGTTTTTGGTAAACAGTCGACTCAATGGAAATATGGTAATACGAGGTTACATGTATGTACTTCCAAACTTGGTGGATATGATCATGTTGTAGGTTATGGAGGAATTAAAAATATTATATATAAAAAAGAATAGAATATCTACTCTGGAAATAAAAACATAGGCGTATCCATGAGAGCAATACATGAAAAAATACAAATGAGTGTGTGGCCTTAACTTGGCTACGTGTAAGACTAGGGGCGGAGATAGTAATCAGTTTGATTTTAATAGGGATATTTACACCCATAACGTTGAGTAGTTTCGTAAATACTTTAAAAATCATCGATAATTCATAATTACATACAGAGTCTTGAATAAGTGAGTCGATTTACACAAATAACCCTCCTTTAATTTAGTTCATTAACTCAATCAGACGATTGAATTATTCTAACCAATCCACGTTCTAACGGCTAAAGCTAACCAAAAGTAAAAAAAAAAGAAGTAAAATACCCCCCTCCCCTTTCCTCCTCCACCTCTCCCTTGTCGATCACCTCCTCCCCTTCCTCCTCCACCCCCACCCCCCATGCCGATCACCTCCCCGTCCCCTTCCTCCTGCAGCCCCACCCTCCCCTTCCTCACCCTCTTCCTTCCCCTCCCCTCACGCGAGCAGCATCAGCAACAACACCATCTGCACCTCCTACCCTTCCCCTCCCCTAACTCGAGCAGCATCATCAACAACAACAACAATTGCTGTTGCTGCTGCCCTTCCCCTCCCTCCTCCTTCCCCTCCCCTTGCGCAAGCAACATCAACAACAACTGCTACTGCTCCTCCCCATCCCCTCCCTCTGCCTCCCCTCCCCTCGCACGAGCAACAACAACAACAACAACAGCATCTACTCCTGACCTTCCCTTCCCTCGTGCGAGCAACAACAACAACAACAACATCAGCATCTGTTCCTCACTTTCCCCCTCCCTCCGTCTTCTCCTCCCCTCATTTAAGCAACAACAACAACAATAGCAGCAGCTCCCCCCCCACTTTGCCCTCTCCTCCTCTCGTGCGAGCAGCTGCAAACAACAACAACATCATGTCCCCTTCCCCTCTCCTCGCACGAGCATCACCTGCTGCTCCTCCCCTTCCTCTCCCTCGGCCTTCTCCTCCCATCGTGCAAGCAACAACAACAACAACAAATAGCAGCAGCTCCCCTTCCCCTCCCTTTGCCCTCCCCTCCCCTCGTGCGAGCAGCTGCAACAACAACAACAACAACAACAACAACAACAACAACAACAACAACAACAACAACAACAACAACAACAACAACACAACAACAACAACAACAACAGGTCCCCCTTCCCCTCTCCTCGCACGAGCAACATTTGTAGCTCCTTCCCTTCCCCTCTATCCGCCTTCCCTGGATGTGAAACATTCCGGAAGTAGCCTTTATCAATGTCATATGTGGAGGTGGGGGCGGGGGGGAGGGGGGAGAGGAGTTGAGGATATCTGCGGCGTGGTAAGGTCGGGAGGTCTAAGGAATAAGGAAGGTAAGGAGTGGTATCTATTGTAAATACGTTGAACTAAAAGGTGGATTATATAACATATTTGGTCAACGGATGGAAGTTACTTCTTAAGGCTATGTATGTAATTAAGAAACTACTCAGAGTTAGGCTATTGTAAGAGTTCATGACTATTCAGGGTCCTGGTTGTAATATGAATTATCGAAGGTTCCTGAAGTAATTACGAAACTACTCAGAATTATGGGTGTAAATAATCTATTTTAATATTATTAGAAAGTTCTCTACATGTAAGACCGGTAAAATCTGAATCGATTGTGCCACAAAATACTACATCAATGTTCTAGAGAGAGTGAGAGAGAGTGTGAGAAGCAATTGGAGAATCAAGCTCAAGAAATCAAGTTTCTGGTAAGGGCTATTCTTTATTATTCTCCACTATTTCTGTTAATCCGATCACATCTATATAGTTCGTCTAAGATCACTACGTGCTACGGAAACATATAAATCTATAAACATCATATGCTTTAAATTTAAGATAGGGAGGTATTGATTATACAAAGAAAATCTGACTGAAACAGAACCATGTGATTCTGCTAATGCCGGGGAGATAAGATTTATGTTATTTAAACAAGGAAATCTTTTGTTGTAGTTAATACCATGCATCAAAAAGTCCAGGAATGGTAATTATGCTGAAGATTGGCTACAGTAAAGATAAGAAGAAAAGGATAATTATACAATGGAATACACAAAATGTTATCTAATATGTGGTCTGATTCATATTAGAATAGAATTTTGGTTGCATGTTAGTGGTCGTATGGACATATCTGATAGTATGAGAACAAAGTATGTGTAAATTCTGCAGTGAACGGATTATTTAGGAGATGTTAGGTTAAAATATCACATAAATTATATGCTTAAAGAATAATTGTGAATATTTCTTTCATAGGACTAGTATAAATTGGAGTTTTGTAAGCTAAACAAACTAGGACATCAAGGATAATGTGATATAATACTAGTCTGAGATCCATCGAGCTCATGGTTGGCGGATATTCTGGATGTCATCGATAAGAAATTTTACGATAAGAAATTATAAAGTAATCTTGCTAATGATACTGTAACGGGTAGTTAGAGAAATTTCTAGTTTAAGATATATGTTTTTGTAATAGTGCATACAATTTTATAAATATACTGAAATAAGACTTTTATAGAACCTATATCAACTCAGATCTTCAGATTTACCATTAGATGTATTCACCTTGTTTCCATAATTTTAGGGATTTGTCCTCATAGCTTTGGTAAGGCTAACAATCAAGATGTAAATTTGTGATCAAATCTGTGAGTGGTTCATAAGTTGAAGTCTTTGTTATTTTTTTCCATGCAAATGTTTTATGATGCAAGCTTTTAATATTTTAGATAGTTTTGCATTTCAAGATTTCTAAGTATACTTGAATCTAAGTTAAGCAAGCCCTATTTTTTTGCTTATAAATGTATGGTCTACTCATCTGTATGCTTTAAGTATGCAATTTATGTGAGATGCAATGCAAAACTTTCATGTTTATGTGATTATTGTTTAAGAATCTATGTAAAGCTAAGCAAGTACTATATGATTCTTATGTTGATTATGCAAGTTGTAGGATTAAATGATTTTTAAGTATGATGCACATTATGGCCTACACCCCTAGAAAAATGTCATGAACAAGTATGAACAAGTAAGAGGACTTTCGGTCCGTATTCTGTATGCAATAGGCTTTGGACCGTATGCAGGGTATACTTTGGCTTTTGGGGCCGTCTGCACATATGACTGTAAGATAAGGTCCTAGGTGGAGTTTGTTCTCTTACAAGTAAAATTAATGCTCACCTTAGCAAGGATTGTTCATGAGCTTATTTAGATATTTGAGATAGTGTTGCATCGTTACGTATATAAGGAAAGTAGTTTATTTATTTATTTATTTCCAGAATATCAAATATAATTTCTAAGCATGTTTCTTATTTATGTTATGCATTGTTTTACTTATAGTTAATAATCAATCAAACTCTATTTTTTATAATGGAAAAACTGTAGAATGGTTTTTGAGTTATGGAAATTGCATGTTTAAATTATAGTGTCCATTAGTTTCTAGATTACACTAATATATCAATTTTGAATTATTTTAGCTGGAGGTTTGAAACCCATACACTAGCTCTAAACTCATGTCGATGAGTTAGACTCACCACTCCAAATCATTATCTTTTTTCAAGTACTCAAAGAGAAGAAGATATTGACCTAAGTAAAGGAGGTATGAAAGAAACATCTAGTAAAAGGGATTGTGCTATTGTAGTTATTACCTATCTTACGATGTTTCTTGATTGCGTCAGATTTAGATTTTGGATTTTCAATTGTTTCGAGTTGATTTCTAAAGTATGTACGCATTATATCCATTCCATTTTATTTGTGGAATTGTACATGATTACTATGATATATTTACTGTGAGGTGTAGCATTTAAAAAAGGTTATTTTTTATAGCTTATATTGCATTTTGCTATATATGTACAATGATATATGTTAAGATAATCATATATTTTTAGTCACGCTTGTCTCAAGAATTAAGCGAACGGGTCGTGACATGGGCTATTTCCTTTGATGAATAATCATGTAGTTGTATATTGAACAATGAAAGGTATAATGGCAAATTTTAGAAAAATGTCAATATAGACATTTTTGGTGTCTGTCCTTTTTTAAGATTCCTTGTATATTCTAAAATTAACTTATCATGGTTACAGTACCACCTCCTTCCAATGTAAGATTTTTTTCTCTACGTAGAGTATTTTCTAAACTTAGTAAATGGTGTAATTATAGACTCGTGTTCTTCTTCCATTTGTCTTGGGAGAAGTATAATGATGCGTTGGTTTTATAAATGGGATAATTATACCCATAACTCTGAGTAATTTCGCAATAACATTCATAACCCTGCATAATCATGAATTACGTTCAGGACCCTGAATAAGTCTGCCGTCTTACACCTATAACCTTCCATTACTTACTTCGTTAACTCAACCAAATGATTGGGTTAATCTAACCAAGCAATGATCTAATGGCCGGAATTAATCTAAATAAAAAATAAATATATTGCTTCTTACTCTTGAGCGAACTCCAGCGCTCTCATGATGCCGAAGAAGGGCTCTCTTGCCAAGAGGGTCGGGAACTGGAAGGTGGGTGGCCAGCTCTCTGCCCGGGCTTGGTTGGTGACATCGACCTGGGCTACCCAAGGAGCCGAGGGTGGGGGCAGCTGCCCAGGGAGCCGGGGGTTGGGGGGGGGGGGTGTTGTATGCCCAGGAGGTGGTGGGGCGGAGGAGGGTAGGATAGGCTGGCGACGGTGGGAGAGGCGCCACTACCCGGGTTTGGTTGCTGTTCGCGCGGGGGAGGGGGTTGTTGGCTGGACTGGAAGGTTGGTGGTCGGCTCTCTGGCCGGGCTTGATTGGTGTTGGGGGGGGGGGGGGGGGGGGGTTGCGCTGCACTGGAAGGTGGGTGGCATGGGAACGTCGACCTGGGCTGCTCAGGGAGCTGAGGGTGGGGGCAGCTGCCCAGGGAGCCAGGGTTTGGGGGGGGGGGGTGTTGTGTGCCCAGGAGGAGGTGAGGCGGAGGCGGGTAGGACATGCTAGAGACGGTGGGCGAGGCGCCACTACCCAGGTTTGGTTCGCGCGGGGGGGGGGGGGGGGGGGGGTTGGGGGTGGGTGCGCTGCACTGGAAGGTGGGTGGCATGGGAACGTCGACCTGGGCTGCCCAGGGAGCCGAGGGTGGGGGCAGCTGCCCAAGATGAGGTTGGGCGGAGGAGGGGGATGGGGGTGTCTGCGAATGCGGTTGGCGGGGGGCAATTCTGGGCTTGCCTACGGCAGCGGGAGGCGACCAGGGGCTTCAGGAGAAGCTCGGCGGGCAAGGTCTTCAGGAGAGCGGAAGTTCGCGCGGATGAACCTGGCACAGGGAGGAAGCTCGGCGCGCACGCAAATTGGGGGGTTGCAGTCGGAGCTCGGCGCGCGGGAGCAAGTGATGAGCCGCAGGGAGGAAGCTCGCGGCGGAGGAGAAACTCAGCCCGCAGGTGAGGGGGGAGGGAGAAGGATGGCATGGTTTGTAAATAAGAATGGATATTAGGGATATTTTTGTATTTTCAACGGAATCCGTCAAACATAACGCTCCTCCCTAACAGAATATGGCACATGAATATGTCATGTAAGAGTTAAGCATTACTCAGGGTTTCTCATGTAATTCGTGATTATGCAGGATTATGAATGTTATTACAAAATTACTCAGGGTCATTATCCCTTTATAAATCCATGTTTGTGAAATCTCATGTAGAAAATAATGGCACCCAACTTAGGATGCAAATTTTGTACGGGATCTGTATATAAATTCAATATATAATAACAATAATTTTAGTTTTCATGCCATGCGCATCAACGTGGCTTCCTGTATACTTCCGCTTCACACCCTCTCGCGGTCATTTCTGACCGCTTGATCAAGATCCAACGATCCTCCTCCTCCCCAGACACGTACAACCACGGGAGTGGACGACCAACGCAACCCCCGCAGCTCTTCGAACGAAAGCACAACTTTCTCCTGCTCCTCATTGGTCCACATCAGCAGAAATGACATGTTTCCCAATCCGCCATACCCCCTTATATAAACATCCCACGAGACCATTCGCAGCTACGGGAGAGACACAGGAACATAATCCACCTGAGACTGTCGGATCTCGATCGGAAGGCCATGGACTCCCGACCACCTCTTCTCCTTCTGCTCCTCATAGTACTTGCCGGTAATAGCAACATTGCAAATGCAGATTTGTACTTGCTTGTTAATTTAATGTGTATTAACTAATTATTAGATATGTGAATTTTTTTCCTCAGGGTGTTTATTTGAATCGAGACTTGCTCAAGATTTCAATTCCAAATTGGGTGCGGTGATCGGGATTGATCTCGGTACGACCTACTCCTGTGTGGGTGTTTACAAGAATGGTCGGGTGGAGATCATAGCCAACGACCAAGGGAACCGCATCACCCCGTCCTGGGTCGCATTCACCGATGGCGAACGGCTCATCGGCGAGGGTGCGAAGAATCAAGCAGCAGTTAATGCCGAGAGGACGGTCTTCGATGTCAAGAGGCTCATAGGCAGAAAGTAAGCACACCCACACATAAGAACCATTGTAGGCATTAGATGGAAAACTTGCCGGACTACTACATATCTTCGTGTTTTAAGTTTGGGTCTAATTTCTTGCTTTATATTTTTTATTTATGTTTGTCGATCAGATTCGTTCACTATTTGTTGGACAGGTTTGATGACAAGGAGGTGCAGAGGGACATGAAGCTTGTGCCATACAAAATTGTGAACACGAATGGGAAGCCTTACATTCAAGTCAACATCAAGGAAGGTGAGACAAAGACCTTCAGCCCCGAGGAGATCAGCGCGATGATCTTGACCAAGATGAAGGAGACGGCGGAGGCATTCCTCGGGAAGAAGATCAAGGATGCGGTCGTGACGGTCCCAGGTAATGTAGAATTTCATAGACAAGCTAGAAAGGTTGCCGATGATTTCAATTAACCATGGTTCATGACATTTGGTCGTGCAGCATACTTCAACGATGCCCAGAGGCAGGCGACGAAGGATGCGGGTGTGATCGCAGGACTGAACGTCGCTAGGATAATAAACGAGCCAACGGCGGCTGCCATTGCTTACGGCCTGGACAAGAAGAGCGGGAAGGAGAAGAACATACTTGTGTTCGACCTGGGCGGTGGGACATTTGATGTCAGCATCTTGACCATCGATGATGGGGTCTTCGAGGTGCTCTCCACCAATGGAGATACCCACTTGGGAGGTAATTAACATCCAACTTTCCCTCTTACCTATAACCAAGCTTACATTTTTTTTTTGTGAATTTTTAAAAAACGGAATTATGTAGTTCGAAATCCCTCCAATTCCGTGTTTAAAACATCCAACTTCCTACAACTAATGCAGGTGAAGACTTCGATCAGAGGGTGATGGAGTACTTCATCAGGCTGATCAAGAAGAAGCATGGAAAGGACATAAGCCGCGACAACAAGGCCCTCGGCAAGCTACGCAGGGAATGCGAGCGGGCGAAGAGAGCGCTGAGCAACCAGCACCAAGTCCGCGTTGAGATCGAGTCCCTCTTCGACGGCATCGACCTCTCCGAGCCCCTCACTCGTGCCCGCTTCGAGGAATTGAATAATGACCTCTTCAGGAAGACCATGGGGCCAGTGAAGAAGGCCATGGAAGACGCCGGTCTAGAGAAGAGTGAGATCGACGAGATTGTCCTCGTCGGGGGCAGCACGAGGATCCCCAAGGTCCAGCAACTCCTCAAGGACTACTTCAATGGGAAGGAGCCCAACAAGGGGGTGAACCCCGACGAGGCGGTAGCCTACGGTGCCGCGGTGCAAGGGAGCATCCTCAGCGGAGAGGGTGGTGAAGAAACTAAGGGTAATTTGGCTGATCAAATTAATCACGACGATTTATGAGATAGGTAAGATTTGAGTCGAATCCTAATATGATAATATACAGATATCCTTCTTTTGGATGTGGCGCCTCTTACTCTTGGGATCGAGACCGTCGGAGGGGTTATGACCAAGTTGATTCCGAGGAACACCGTGATCCCCACCAAGAAGTCGCAAATCTTCACCACCTTAAAGGATCAACAGACCATAGTTTCAATCCAGGTTTGGCGTTAAGGCCTCTCTCTGTCTCTTCCATATATCCTGACTTCAAACGATCTTCTTCTGCAAGTTCATGATTTATTATTTGATTTCATCTTTGGATTTGTTTTCTTTTAGTAAACCTAAGCTAAAAATGCATCAAGGATAAAAAAACATTGTTTTATTTTAGTACTAGTATGAGAGTGCGGATCCTCTGCTGCACTCCTGTAATGCTGTAATACACTACAGCCGCTCGATCATGCTCGAGCGTGATCGAGCTGCTGTAGTGCATTAGAGCACTGCAACAGACAACTCAAGCCCCTAATATGATACTCTGATTGACGCGAAAACTTGTTGCAGGTTTTTGAGGGAGAGAGGACACTCACGAAGGATTGTAGGCTGCTCGGAAAGTTCGATTTGACCGGGATCGCACCGGCTCCAAGGTTCCAATCTTCTCCTCTGATGATAATGATACTCTTACTCTCTAAACCGACTTCACACATATGCCTTTTTCAAGGGTCGTGATAAAGCAAGGACTCTTGCTATTATTAAAAAGAATATAGGTGTTATGTGTGATTGGAAAAAATCTTAGGCCCTGTTTGTTTGGGGTATAAGGAGGAATGGAATAAGGGGAATAAGCCCCCAACACGCTTCCCCGTGGTACAACTATTCCCCATTATTTCATCTTATTTCACTCTTATTCCTATCTTTATCCCACCTTACCTACCTTTATTTCACTTTATTCTCCTTATTCTTATCCTCCAGCCGAATGGAGAATAGACCCTTATTCCCCTTATTCCCCATCCTTATTCCTGCTTATTCTCGTACCGAACGGGCCCTTAGAGTTATGGTATAAAAAACACATTAGTTAGATGTTAAATCGAAATTTCCCTTTGTTGTTCACATTCTCGTTTGAAATGCAAACTTCAAGGAATTTTTGGAATGAAAATTGTCACTGTGCTTTTATCAGAGGTGTGCCTCAAATAGAGGTTACATTTGAAGTGGACGCCAATGGAATATTGAACGTGAAGGCGGAGGACAAAGCTAGCGGCAAGTCGGAGAAGATCACCATCACCAACGAGAAAGGGCGGTTGAGCCAGGAAGAGATTGAGCGCATGGTTCACGAGGCGGAGGAGTTTGCCGAAGAGGACAAGAAAGTGAAGGAGAGGATCGACGCACGCAACAACCTCGAGACTTATGTGTACAACATGAGGAACACAGTAGATGATAAGGACAAGCTTGCCACCAAGATTGAGCGGGAGGAGAAGGAGAAGATCGACGAGGCCCTCAAGGAGGCCCTCGAGTGGTTAGACGAGAATCAAAGTGCTGATAAGGAGGAGTATGAGAGTAAGTTGAAGGAGGTCGAATCCGTCTGTAACCCGATCATAAGTGCGGTCTATCAGAGGTCGGGGGGATCCCCTTCCTCTGGTGGATCGGACGGTGGCGATGACGATGATGAGCTCTAGAGTAAAAAAAATGATGTTAGATGTTCTTTAATCTGAATTTGCTATATTATTTTTGCCTTTTTTTAATTATGAGATGTGTGCGGGAACCATGAGAAGACCAAGTACTGTGTTCGGCGTGAATTCTCTTCTCGTTCTGTTTGTTTTATCAATTCGTTTTAAATTTATGAGCAAATATTGCAACATTTGTTCTCATTTGATCAATAAAGTCTCCTGGAAATTACGAAATCGTTTGGTAGATCTACTAAATGGGAGAAAACTGAAAAAAACCATAAATAATATATATTTGAGCATAAACTCATATAGATTATCTACTATCTATCATAATTAACCACGTATAACTTGCATCCAAAAAGTCCCCATTTTCAATGACAACAACAAATTGATTTACATAGTAACAAATATCTTAATATCATTGAAGAGATTTTTATTCATGAATCATTTAAACTTTGTAAATTACCTTCTCAATTTTTAAATCATCAATATACCTCCCTCGACCTCGTAACCTGTAACTCCTCCCATACTCTTTTGCCAACCACCCTTTGCCTCCCATCATTTCTGCTCGCACCCATACCCTTCATGCTCAGCGGTGGCTTCGCCTGACTCAACTTCCTCGACCGTTGTTCGGGGATGCAAATCACCACCCTCCTCGCCGCCTTCAACGTAAAGCTCTGGTCCATCAGTCGGGGAGCTCGTGGAACAATAAAAGAAACACGGTTAGCCGGTTGAGTTGCATGATTCATCGAAAGCTGAGTAGGGATCAACATTGGACGAGGACTCGCCGTTGTCGTCAGATATGTACTTTGATAGCTGCGAACTAGAGATCTACTAGGGCGTAGGCTGGAGTGTGTGGGGTTTATGTGCGGTGGCTCGGGCTGGATATGGGGTTGTACGAGCAGAGGCGCATGCTGGAGAGGGGGGCACGTGTGCAGCGATGCGGTTGGAGAGGAGGCCACATAGGAAAATTCGCGTGGGGGGCAACTTTTTAAAGTTATTAACTGTATACGGTCCAAATTTTTTTTATTATGTATCGTAGGTAAGCCGCCTCTTGAAGAGGCGGCTTTGGTTAAGTAAGAGCCGCCTCTTCAAGAGGCGGCTTTAGTGAAAGCTGCCTCTTCAAGAGGCGGCTTTGTTCGGGCATAAACCCTAGTCGCGACCAGTGCCCGAACCCACGCGTGGACAGAACCCCCTCCCTCCGCCGAATACTCTCCCGCGACCTTCAAGCTTGCTCAACCTCCCCCTCCCGCCGCCCTCGGCTCTCCGGCCATCTTGCCAACATCTGTTGCCCTCGTTTCCGCTATTCCTCTCCTTCTCCACCTCAAGGAAGGTATGATTTGTCATTGGTTAAGGGTTTTGGCTACATTTTTAGGCTTTAAATGATTGTTTGAAATATTTTCTTCACTCAAATATATTGATGTCGACGTAATGGTATGTAGGATGTCTCGAGAAGTTTGTTGTTTCTGTCACTGTGGAGGTACAATATTGAAGTCTAGTAAAGACGTGACCTATGTAGGAGGTCATATGAAAACCATCAAAATTGGTCACGAAATGTCATTCTCGGGACTGATTGAGCACATTAAGTCCGTCTTCAGGTTGGATTTTATCGCAAGGACTTGAGTTACATGTATTTAATAAAATATCTCAAGATGGAGCAAGTTTTTATATTGGGTGTGTCGAGTATGATGATGATGTCCGAGAGATTGTCAAATATGTTGAGGAGATGGGTGCTGCATATCGGCCCATGATATTTACTGTCGATGTCTCTATACCCAGATCCGGACCTCAAGTTTCTGTACCGCAAGGTGGATCCATACCTCCAGTTTCTGCTCCCGTGGTAAACATGGATCCTGTTAATGATCCGGAACTGGACAGGTTAATGAAACCCTCACCATAGAATACAGATGATGAGATGGAAAATTATGACAATGAGGAGGAGGATCATCATCTTGGAACCCGTATCGTGTCTGACATTCCATTTTTGAACATGAAAGGTGGTGATGGCTATATTCTGAATGGCGAAGATTGCATGAATTGTGATGATGGGATTAGTCTGAGCAACGAGTTGAAAATGACATGCTTTTCAAATGAAAACCGATTTGGTGTACGCCGTGAAGGTTTTCCACATTAAACGTCATTACAACTTCACGGTACTGGAATCAGATAAGAAGGTGTGGGATATAAACTGCAGCGAACGGGCTAGAGGTTGTTTATGGAGATTGTGTAGTCATCGTAGACCAATAGATGGACAATTTGTTTTCTCAATGGTTGAGAAGCCGCATACTTGCTTGAATCGTGCTGTTAATCAAGACCATCCTCAGCTGGATTGCAACTTCATGGCACTCAGATTCCTGAATCAAATAAAAATATCTCCATCAGTCAAGGTTTCATTTCTTCAGACATCAATTCAAGATGATTTTGGCTTCCATGTGAGTAGAAGAAGGGTTTGGGACGCAAGAAGGAAAGGCATTGAGATGGTATACGGCGGTTGGAAGAAATCTTACATTGAACTTCCCTATCTTTTTAGGGCCTTTGAGGAGGTTATTCCTGGTTCGGTTACAGATATTGACACAACAACAGTGGACCAAGGGGAGCTATTTGAGAGGGCCTTCTGGGCATTTGGACCTTGTATAGAGGCATTCAGACACTGCAGGCCCATTGTTGGTGTGGATGGTACACACATGTATGGAAGGTATAAGCAGAAGATCCTTATTGCTTGCTCAAGCGATGCAGCTAACCACATCTTACCGTTGGCTTTTACGTTTGTCAATGAGGATGATGACCCTAGTTGGGTGTGGTTTCTGGAGAGGCTACGTTTGTAAGTTTTCCGTGATCATGTTGGACCTATTTGTTTGTTATCTGACCGTGCTCCTGGGTTACGTGATGCACTGAGATATCCAGAGGTTCAATTTGTTCCACCATACGTACATTGGCAATTTTGTCTACGACATGTGGGTAGTAATTTCAATGATGCCCACAAAAATCAAACTCTAAAGCGAATGGTCATGAGGGCGGGAAAAGTCTATTTGCAAGAAAAATGGTAATCTTACATGGACAAACTGAAGGAATGCGACGAGAATGCTGCAAAGTGGTTTGACACACATGATTGTCCAAAGGAATGCTGGACGATTGCATTTCATGGTGGCTACAGATTTGATTACACAACCACAAATTTTTCTGAGAGCTACAATGCCGTTCTTAAGGATGCAAGAAGTCTGCTAGTTGCGGCATTGGTGTTAAAGACGTACTACAACTGCATTAGCTACTTCTGTGACCGTCAGGACGAGGCGTGTAATTGTATTTTACGGGGTGAGAAATATACCAAATACACACTTTTGAAGCGTTGGATCGACAGAAGTAATGACCACCGTTGTTTTCGCATACAAGGAGCACCCTTGCACATGTAGAGGTCGTCACAGGACAATGCATGACACAATTCGGTCTAAAAGGTGGAAAGAAACAAACTGTCTTGGTTAGCGATGCATCGTATACATGTCAAAAATGGCAAACTCACAGAATCCCTTGTTCTCATTTATGTGTCGTTCTATCTCACTTGAACACAGATGTGGAAGAATATGTTGGTACATGGTATACATGGCAAGCTCAGTCTCACATTTACGAAGGGTTGTTCTACCCCATTGGTGATAGAGACAAGTGACCCATTTTCGACCATCCGTTAGTTATTGAAGATGATAGCAGGATAAGGAAAAAGAGGCGACCAAATAGTAAGAGGATTCACAATGAGATGGACATGAGGGAGAATACCGTGCAATCTCAATGCGGCACTTGTGGTGTTGAAGGTCATAATAGGAGGAACACTACGTATTGAAGGACACAAAATACATGTGGTATATGTGGGGGATTGGGTCATAACTGGAGGAAGTGTCCCAACAGAGATAGTATGTGAATGTTTTCTTTGAATATATTTTTAAATTATTTAAATCTAAAGTCATTGTTTAGTTATTTCTATTGTTTTTTATGAACGGATGGAGCCGGGCCCAGTTGGCCGTTCTCTTTTACGACAGCAGAGGGAGCATCGTTCTACTGTTGTTTGGACATGGGATGTAAGTATAGTTTTTATAAGTATTCACATAATATTTCCTTGAATAATTTTCATAATCTATATGTTTACTTTTACAGGTGACGAGATGCCTACGGCGCTGACGACGGGAGAGCACACTGAGGCATGTCCCCTTGGACGAGCGCATAGTTCACCACATTTGCGTAGCGGATTTTTTTGGGCGTAATGCAGATGGATTTCATATCCTTGGACTGACACCTGATTACATCTCTGGTTGAGAGATGGCGTTCCGAGACGCACACATTTTACATGCGCCACGAGGAGATGACAGTTACACAGGATGTCGCCTACATATTTGGGTTGCAGATAGATGGTCAGGCAGTGATTGGTCCTACTACTTCTCCCAGTTGGGTAGGCTTGTGTGAGCGGTTGCTTAGGGTCTGGCCAGAATGGCCCAACATTGATGGCGCTCGAGTCCGCATGACTTGGCTACTAGAGCACTTCTCAGTTCTGCCAGAGGACGTCGATGAAGATACCATTCTGCGATACACACGGTCGTACATTCTACAGCTTTTTGGTGGTGTGATCTTTCCTGACAAGTCAGAAAATGAGGTCTCACTGATCTACCTACCATTTTTGGAGGACCTGGAGACTTGTGGCAGGTAAAGTTGGGGCTCAGCTTGTTTGGCTTACTTGTACAGGTAGTTATGTGCATCGAAGGCTGAGGAAGTAGATATTGGTGGTCCATTGATATTGTTACAATTGTGGGTTTGGGAGCGATTCCCCCATATCGCTCCGCTAGTTCACCACCGACCTCTTTGGCAAGGGAAGCCATTGGGGGCAAGATGGCATGCAGAGTTTGATATCTCAGCGGAATCTACACATGTGGTTCGGCCATATAGGGATGCACTTGACCTACAACTAGATGAGCAGGTATTCAGTTAACACGTTATTACGATTTATTTTCAATTATACCGATTTTTTTAATATTTCTAATTTAACGCAAGTGGTATGGAGGCCATATACAGAGGAGGTTTTGTCCCTGTTACCATTGTATTGTCGTGGCAATGAGGAGTTACATGTGGCTCGTGTCCCCCTGATTCATTTTTGTATTGTGGAGCTACACACAGCGGACAGAGTCCTTCGACAGTTTAGGGGCATTCATGGGGTTCCAATGGCTTGCGACACATCATCTCAATTGCATGCAATCGATCTCCGAGGGAAGAGCAACGTCGATTGGATGGAGTTCCATGCAATTTATATTAGATTATGGAACATCCGTAGGGACTACGTGGTGTCAATGACTCCCATTTCATTGGGAGGTCCAGAAACGACCGCCGAGTACTTGCTATGGTATCGTCGAATTACAAGACGTTTCATTGGACGACATGGATGCACACTCTATTACGCGATAAGATAGCTTTTACTTAAATTACATATTGTGGTATGATTTAACATGTTCTGACAACAATTGCTCATATTGCTGGTGTCTCAATTCAAGGAGATTGTTCGAAATGATGGTGCTCCACGTATTAGAGAACTTGCTGCTGAAGCAAGTTCTAGGATACGTGAGTCTATACAGCGATAGTTCCGAGATGGTCCTACCGACGAGCTTTCACATAAAGATGCCGATACAGAAGCTACATCTCATCCCCGTTTACGTGTTCGAGGACGTGGACGGGGACACGGTCAACGATAAAGGGGAGAGAGGCCTTCTGACGAGGGAGATGTCCCAGTAGATACACAACGACCCCCTCAGTCTGGCATAGAATTTGAGATCCCAATTCCTGAGTGTGGGACATCCAGAGAGCCTACAACATCGCCTGCACCGCGGAGGGAACGAGCGGAGCACAATGCAGGACCTTCACATCATTCACCCCTCTCGTTGTCCTTCTTTGGAGTTGAAGGAACCGAGATGACCAACATCGATGACATAGATCGCAACAACCAACTGCATGGATTTGACCCTAGAGCACCGGAGACCACCATGGCAGATGAAAGACCGGTCAAATTACAATACAAAAGGATGAGAGAGCGTAGACCATAGAACGATATGTTGGCAATTTTTTGTAATGTAAGACAAGCATGTAATTTATAGTGTTTGCAATTATTGTATTGTCGCTTGCGTTATGCACCTTGTATATGAACAACTTACTTTCTAATCTATGAATCTTATCTTTTAAAGTTGTTCTAATATCATATTTTGAATTACATACTGTGCATGCACTTTGCCAATGTATGACTTTAAGAAAAAAAGGGGGAAGCAGCAGCTCTGCGAGCAGCAGAGCTGCTGCTTCTCTTTTTTTAGGTTCTGGCGAACAGCCGCCTCTTCAAGAGGCGGCTTTCATTGAGAGCTGCTTCTTCAAGAGACGGCTCTTACTTAACTAAAGCCGCCTCTTGAAGAGGCGGCTTACCTACGATACATAATAAAAAAATTCGACCATATACAGTTAATATCTTTATCAACTTGCCCCCCATGCGAATTTTCCTCGGAGGCCATGCATAGTGGCAACGCGCGCTGGAGAGAAGGGCCGTGAGTGGTCGAACGAGGGGGCTGCAAGCAGGGGGGTCCATCCTCTCTTCCTCTTCTTGCTCTAATTCTCCCGGTGTTTAGAATGACAATTATATGTCGTCTCGTGTCGCTCTTACCTCCCAACCCTCTGCCTGCACCTTCCCGCACCACGCTGACCTCTCAGCCCTCCCTCATGACACTCTAAATCTTGCTTGACCTATGATTTGGGGAGATAGAACTAGTTGCAATATATTTATTTTGCAACACCAAATATTCGATTAGTTGATATAAGAAATCGTTGTAAAGAATTAAAAAAATCATTTTCTTGATCGAAAGGAATACTTTATATGTGAAAATATAATATTTTTGATTATTTGGTGGATAGATGGAGATAGAGTGGAAAGAGAAAATAAAGAGGAGGAAGAAGGAGTTTCATGATCAAATATTTTTTTGTTTTAAATTAATTCTGCTAATTTTTATGAGTTTTTTTATTTTTCAATTAGGTTTTCTTTTTATATTTTTAGTTATTTTTGGATATGTGATAAAATATAGGTACTACAATTTTTTGGATTTTTTGGTTGAGGTTTTATAATTTTTTGGATTTTTTAAGTTAGATAGTGAATAAAATAACTCTTCTTGATTTTTAATAAATAAAAAATGCATGAAAATACTATTTTCCATATTTTTCAGAGTGCATGATCTATTTAAACAAAAGTAAAAAGTAAATAATTAAATACAAATCCTAGTAGGGTTATAATTGCAATACAAATATAGTGCGAGGGTTTACATGCAATTAACCCAAAAGCTTAAACTGAAATTACAAAACTTTATACTAAATAGAAATACTAAAATCCAGAGAGGTACCCTTAAAATTTTCCAAACTCATGTACGTGACCACATGAGCTGAGATGGCGTGGACTATTATGCAATATACCAAAACCTCTCGGGGCCAATTGCAAGTGTTACACAAAAGTTAAGCCTTGGTTTAATATTTACAAGACTATATTTTAATTACAAAAAGGTGGATGGGATACTAAATAAATTACCCCTTTACTATGTGTGATCGAAGGGCAAAGACGCTCCGCGGGTCTTGATCACGATAGGAAGGGGCTTCTTTCGCTCATGGTCGAACGGTTCAGATAAGACCTGGAACGTGTCTTTCATTGGACGGCTCTGGAAGAGACTCCAAGAACGAGAAGAACTTCTTCTTCCCTGATCATTGATTCCCCAGATCTTCGTACTCCGACCGCTTCTCCCTTCACCGACCACTACTCCATCTTCCTGGAGTGCTCATGCATCTAGCTACCGGTAGGCCCAAAATGGTTCGGGACCCATCGGAGGGGCCTTGGAGGTCAAAGCTCATGGAGGTCTTGTTCAAACCTCAAAGTGCTGCTCCAGTGACTTTTCTTAATCGCAGACCTGCACAAAATCGTTAAGGGGACGAGGGCTATCTCCTAGGCCCTCTACTAAGGCTAGAAATGCAAGGGGGGTAGCGGGTTAGTGGAGGTTAGAGGACAACAGAAAAGGGGAATCTCGGTGTCTCGAATCCTTGCAGGTTTCAAAGTAAAAACATGATGATCAGATGGAGAAGCACAAGGTAGAGTAATGGGCTGGAAACGGCGGGCAGAAACAGGAAGATCATGATGGATTTGGCCTGGAGCTCAAGCTCCAGGTCAAAGAGGGATTTCGATTTTTAACCTAAATTAATGGGAAAATACCAAAATTAAAGTGCAAAAATTAAACCTTTGGCTAAAACTAACCTAAGAATGCTGGAAAAGGGCCTCGATTCGGTCCTAGAATCGAATAGGCTGAACAGCCTGGAGTGAGGTCCGGCGATGGTTGGATCTTCCCAATTGGCCCTCCTCCTCACTGTAGAACGGCGAAGCAAACTTCCTGTCACCAAGTCCTCTCCTAAGCGCACAATTTGAGGAGCCAAGAGGAACCTAAGGGGGATCAACTCATAAAATGATGAAGGGGGATTATTTGTAGGCGGAGATGGGATGAAGTTCGAGGAGAGCTTGCATGGAGCTCGGCGATGGTTTGTGAGAAGTAGGGCGTGGGCGGAGGAGAGGGGTGATCGGGCTACAAGAGGATGCTCTGATTGATGAAGATGAATGCGTGGAGGTGGAGTAAAAATGAGGAGAAGATGGCCTCCCCATGAGTTCCGACAGGGGGCGGCTGAAGGGCGTATAGTTGACCTGGGGTCAACGAACTAAGTGATCTGGTTGGTCCACGTGGACCAACCATATATTTCCAAGGCTTATACTCCTTAATAAATCAATATTAAATAGTAATTGATTTTATTAATTTTTGTTAAATCATAAAAAAATGTTTGTAATTTTATGTAATATTTTTAGGGTATTCTTATTTATTTTTACAAGTCAATTTATAACAAATTAATATTTACATGTTTGTATATATGTGTATAAACCTGTATTTTATGAATTTAATTTTATTTTGAAATTTATATTTTATTATTATATACATGTATTATATATTTATAACTTATTTAAACACACTTTTTATATATTTTTATTTACTTTTCTCTGTTTATTTATATACTTACATAATTAGTTATATTTATTATGCAGGTATTTATTCAAACTTAAAAATTATATACCAGAATATGACCAACAATCTCATAGAAGGCAACAAGGCCTGATTAAAACATCAACAACTTCAGAAGCAATGATAAAAGGTCAGCAGGAGAGTATGCTAATATATCAAAGGCATGATCCACAACTTAATGGAAACTAAAGCAGCAATAACCTCTGTTTAAAAAATTCAGAACAATCTTAAACCATGACAACCTGTGTATGAGAAAAAATCAGAACAATCTCAAACCATGGTACATTTATATTCTATATATGATCCAAGGGCAGGTATAACTTTTTCACACTATCCTGTCTTATGTAAGGGCAAGTATATCATGTGCAACGAGCTCACCTCCGTCATGGAATCTAACCACCATTGTGTTAGCATGTAAAGGTGAGAGGATACCATGTGATAAGAGAGGCACAAATAGTAACAAAGATGTGAAAATAACAAAAGAAGAGGAAGGTCTCCAGAGACCGTCATGACCTCCTCTCCTCCTCCTTATATAATGACCCAATGGGTATCTTGAAACCCTAGAACACACATCAGACTCCCTCTCACACAACGGTAAGGGGATCATAAGATAAGAAGGTTTGGGAGAGGACAACTTCACCTCCAATGTGTCCAATCGAGCAGGCTTTGAATTACAACAAAGCATGGGCATTGTAGGTAAGGGCTTAACGACACAATAGGGACACAAAAAGGCTCACCTCTTGAATCTGATCGCTACAGAGATTCCAACATAAAGGCACTAGTGATGCCTCATAAAGAGGAACAAGACGATGTAGCTAACCTAATCATCAACCAGCAGATTCGTCTATGGCTAAAATAGGGACCCCCATAACAACTTCCAACAAGCATATTGACAAGGACGAAAATACGGACCCCCAGAAGAACTTCCAGCAAGCATAGCGACAAGGGTCGAGTTATCAGAAGCTATAGCTTAACTCCAACGAGCAATCGGTCAACATGTAAAGAGAAGACCCAATGAAGTGGGCAGAGGGGGTGGAGAAGGGTCGTTGGGGAGGGCGCGTTGGCAGGAGGCAATGGCCGGAGGAAATCACACAGAGAGGGTTGGAAACACAAGTCTAAATCGCGCAGGGTGGGCTTCGTCAGGGGAGAGAGATCGCATCTCTGAAAAAAGTACGGGATTGCAGAATCACAGTTTGAGGGTTGATACAAACCCTCAAACCCGCAAACGAACATGGCCTAAATGATCAACAGACCATAGTTTCAATCCAAGTATGGTGTTAGGGCCCCTCTCTATCTATTCCTTATACCATGACTTCCAACGATCTTTCTTCTTCGAATTCTGATTTGTTGTTTGACTTCATCTTTGCATGTGATTCTTTTAGTAGAAAAAATTTAAAAACGCCAAGGAAAAAATATTGTGCCATTTTAGTTCTAATATGATTCTCTCATCGACGCAAAAAATGAGTTGCATTTTTTTGAGGGAGAGAGGAGTCTCGCAAAGGATTGTAGGTTGCTCGAAAGTTTTGACCGGGACTGCACCGGCTCCAAGGTTTGAATCTTCTCCTCCGATGATAATGATAATCTTACTCTCTAAATCAACTTCACACATGTCCCTTTTTCAAGGTTTGTGATTAAGCAAGGACTCTTGGTGTAATTACAAAGAATATACGTGTTGTGTGTGTGATTGGACAAAATCTTAGGGGTTATGGTATGAAAAACACATTAGTTAAATGTTAATTCTTAATTTCGTTTTTTTCCGTTCAAGTTCTCGTTTGAAATGTAAACGTTAAGGAATTTTTCGAATTAAGTTGACACAGTGCTTTTATTAGAGGTGTCCCTCAAATAAAGGATACATTTGAGATGGATGACAATGGAATATTGAACGTGAAGGCAGAGGGCAAAGCTAGCAGCAAGTCGAAGAAGATCACCATCACCAACGAGAAAAGGGCGGTTAAGCCAGGAAGAAATTGAGCGCATGATTCACAAGGCGGAGGAGTTCGCCAAGAGGACAAGAAAGTAAAGGAGAGGATCGTCGCATGCAACAACCTCGAGACTTACGTGTATAACATGAGGTAACACGGTAGATGATAAGGACAAGCTTGCCACCAAGATTGAGAGGAAGGAGAAGGAGAAGATCAATGAGGCCCTCAAGGAGACCCTCGAGTGGTTAGACGAGAACTAGAGTGTTGATAAAGAGGATTATGAGACTAAGTTGAAGGAGGTCGAATCTGTCTGCAACCCAATTATAAGAGCAGTATACCATAGGTCAGAGGATCGTCGACGAAGCGATGAGGTCTAGAATGTAAAATTTGGCGTTCTTTGTTCTTCAATATGAATTTAGTACACTATTTTTGCCTTAATATTTTGTAAGTATGAAACACGGATGGGATCAATGAGAGGAACGCGTAATGTATTCGAGGATGTGAATTCTCCATTCGTCTTGTTCAATTTATTTGTTCAACTAAAATTTGCAAACAAATATTCCAACATTACTTCTCATCGGTCCTAAACAAAGTCTCCTGGAAATTACGACAACAGTTGGTAGAGCTAAAAAATTGGGAAACTCAGATATAAATGTCAATAACTAATATACATGTGTACAAAAGCATGTATCGATTATGACATACTTAACCACACATGACTTGCCTCCAAAAATCCCCCTTTCTCATCACAACGACAAAATTGATTCATGCAGTAAGTAGGGATGAAACGGTCGGATACAGATACGAATATAGGTGTTACCATATCCTTATCCTTTTTAAAATTTGGATACGAATACGAATATGAATATCACATGAATGCGTAAAATGTAAAATCATATCCTCAAAATATACGAATGCAAAATAAATATTGATAATTAGGATACGAATATTTGACGAATGAATAGAAATTAATATACGAATACTATATATGTTTAAATATACTTAAAAACATTCAACATTTTAAGTTCATAATAATTTTCAATATATAAAAAATATATTAATTATTTTAATGATGAATGGGTGTGCATAAAAAAATAACCAAATAATAAAAAAATATATACATATAATTAAATAATAAAAGAAAACTTATCAAACTTACTTCTTTGTGTACCATGTAAGTATTGATATCATCCAGAATTTGAATATTCGTATTCATATTCGTATTCCTATTCGTATCCTTCAAAGAATGAATATTCATATCGCATCTTCAAAATTTTGAACATTTGTATTCACATTCGAATTCGTCAAAATTTAAGATATTATATTCGTATTCGACGAATGTTGAACATTTGTATTCATATTCATATCGTATCCACTAGATACAAAAAATGGCATCCATATGCTCTATTCGACGAATGCGGATACGAACAGATACAAATATATTTGTATTCATTTCCATCACTAACAGTAAGTGTTGGAATCAGACTACAAGGATAACGTAATGATACACTAAAACATACATTAATAATACACCATTATACAATACAACATCCCAAAATATACATCACTTCTGCTCCTTATACTTTCTTCTCTAATATACTTAGTGGCTCTCTCTAACTCTCTTACTTACATTCTACTTCTTCTCTCTTCCTTCTTGGTTGCTTATACTCCAACCTCAAGGTTCCTATTTATGGAGGCCAATGGAGTACACTAGATTAAGTGATGGCTTCTCAAGGAAGCTAACTTTGGAGATGGCTTCTCAAGGAAGCCAACTATAGCTTCTTAAAGAAGCCAACAAAAGGATTTCTCTAGAATCTTTCCTAATTAGAGGAGATGTCGATTATTAACACTCACCCTCAACATCGACTCTTCGCAATCCAAGTTATCTTCAAAAATGTGTATTCTTCATTGTGCCGAGTCCTTTCATAAATATATCTTCTAGTTGGTCTTCCATCACTAATAACTTCATCTCAATCTCTTCTTCTAGTACCTTCTCCATCTTTGCGAGCACAACCTGGTCCGGCATTGCTCGTCTGTTCTCATACTCCTGCACCACATGTGTCCGCTCGCAGATCCTCTTCGTGAGCTCCACCTAGCTCATCACCTTCGCCATATGCGCCCTATGGATCACGAGCCTTCGGTTTGACCCCGCACAACCTTGGGATCACGGAGCTCCGACACCCTCAGCTGCCTACATCAAGAGAGGACAACCAAATCCTAATCCTGTGTGATGGCACCCATTCTCCTCACCGACATCATTGGTTGATATTTTCGAGGTTCTTCTTTTTGCGTGATTGCTGCATCTACATACTTGGGATTTGGCCTCCTAAGTGTGCTTGTTCTTCTTAGAGGTACAATTGGATCCTCTTCGATCTCGTGTTGGCTGTGATGAACTTCTTCTACAATTGGTTGATGAACTCCGCTCCTCCAAGCACTCACTATCTTGTCTGGTGTATTATCTTCTTGTTGGATCGCCTCAACCTTTTCTTCTAGTAGATCTTTTAAGGCCTTCATGTCTCGTAAGATGGTTTCTTTAGTGGAACACCATGATGATTCTTCGTCAAAGGCAACACTTCTTGATACATAGCACTTGCCGGTGATTGGATCACAACATGTCCAAACTTTCCTTTTCATTATCATATCCGAAAAATACATCTTATCGCCTTTTTGTAGAACCTGTTGTGAAGGTGATTAGGAATGAAGACATAACAAACATATCCAAATTCTCAAAAGTGACATATAGTTGGATTTAGTCATGTTTTCTTATAAAAGAGAGAGGAAAATCCCAACCTTGCTCGAGGTAACCGATTAGTTACATCAACTACTGTCTTCATGCATTCTGTCCAAAATTCTTGAGAAATGCTCTTCGCATGCAATAAGCTTCGACATATTTCTATAAGATGGCAATTTTTCCTTTCTCCTACTCCGTTTTGTTGTGGCGTACTCAACATATTGGCTTCCTTCTGATTCCATCTTGCTTTAGATAACTGGTGAATTCCTTTGAGATATATTCTCCACCATTATCATATCGCAAGCACTAGATCCTTTTGATTTCTTTCTCAACATTCTATCTAATTTCCTTGAACTTAGAGAAAACCTCAGACTTATCTTTGAGAAAGTAGAGCCAGACATACCTTGAGTATTCTTCTATAAATGTCACCATATATCGTGTTCCATTGATCGATGGAGTCTTGACTGGCTCGAACACGTCTTATGGATTAGCTCCAATGGCTCCTTGGCTCGATACTTTGACTCCTTGTAAGGCAACTGATGGTCCTTACCGAACTAACATCTAATGTATATTGTGTCTTCTCAGACATCCAGGTGCAGGAGACCCTTAAGCATTGATTTCTTCATCATTATCTTAAGCTTTTGATAGCTCACATGCCCAAGCCTAGCATGCCAAAATATCCACAGTCTAATTTTCTTTGTCTTATATACGTATGCTGATTCTTCTAACATAACATAGATAGACTCAACTCTTCTTCCCTCAGTGATGGTAGTATCAGGTAACTTGAGGTTCTGATACACTTGCACGTCCTCATGCCCGAACAACACATAATGTCATGCATTTGTAAGTCTATACACAAAGAGCATATTTTTCTTCACACCCGGTACATGGCACACATTTTCTAATTTCACCTCCTTAGACTTGAAGCGTGAGACTATAGTTGTAGTGCTAATAAGAGATATTGACAACTTTGAGTTATTAGTTATCACAATAACTCCCCTTCCTTTGTACTCAGACATGTCACTGAGCTTGTTTTTATCTCTGGTCATATGATTGTAGCAACCAGAATCCATAATCCAATCATTATTATAATCGACCCATTCGTCATGGTTGCTACCAACGTCATTTTTTCTGATTTGATAATCATCATCGAACCTTGTTGCTCCCAATCTTCTTCACCAAGTTCTTGTATGTGATAGTTTGACACTATGGTATTGCTCTGCATTATCTTTTTCTTGATTTTACAGTCTCGCATAAAATGCCCTTTCAAGGATATAGTGAGAGATCCTTAAGCGCATCACGGAAGTGTGAGGATCGCCTCTTATGCGATCGGGAGCGACTAGTCGCACTAGTTGCTCGAGGCAGCAATATTTAAATTTTTTTCATGCGATGAAACCACATGATCCAAGAACACTTCTCGGATCGTTTCATCTAAACCACAAACAAGTATTAGGGTTACCTCTTGAAGCATGGTTGCGATCGAGTCTCTAAATGAAGAGACCTCCTGTCTCAAGTCCGATCCGACGGAGGAGATGCTTGCGAGCATGTGGATGAGACACGTACTTCTCGCAATCCATGTTGATGATCCAAGCGGCGAATCTCTTGATCTCGTCACACAAGATCCGATGTCTTCTTCACGAGCGAGGCGCACCGAAGGAAACGGAGATCCACAAGAAATCGATCCAGCAGCATAACGACGACACTTCGGTGAGAGTGACTCTCTCTCTTGGGCATCATGGTGGACGGCTACAAGAGAGAGAGGGAGGGCATATGGAGAATGAGAGAGAGAGAGAGAAGTTGTTGTTCACAACTTCTGTGTTATGTTGTTGTAACCAAGAAGAGCAAGGGGTGCCTCTTCTTATAGAATATTTTGGGATCCATGGATCTCAATCCATGGACAACACAAATCCAATGGCTCACATTGATTTATGTTTATTTTAATGGCCAAGATTTTATTGGTAAAAATCAACATTAATTAATTTAATTTAGATTAAATATATACAGTATAATCTAATCCTAAATTAAATCAATCAAGCATGGAGATTATAGAATGAAGATTGCCCCCTTCCATTGTTTGGGATTTGGTGGCAATCTCATGCAATCTCATGAGATTACATTATTCCATGAAAATCACTAAGATTTACAAGAACACTTGTTGTAAATTATTCTACAAAAATAACTCATAATTATTTCGTGAATATTGCAATCTTGCCTTGAAGAATTGTGAATCACATTTACAACCCAAAATGAAATGTAAATTATATTTTCAATCAATTATCCAATGTGAATCAAATTCACATCAACATTTTATTAACAACTGTAAGTTACAAATAGATCTCTCTTATATATTATAAATCATATTTATAATATATATGAATAATTAGGATAGTGTTATCCACATTATTCATATCCATGATAATGAAATCACATTTAATCATCTTGGATATCTATTCTCATGTGTCAAAATAATATGAATCACATTCATATTATTTACATCTTTGATAATTAAATCACATTTAATTATCTAAGATAACTCTCTTTATAATACGAATCAAATTCATATTATTCATGATAATTAAATCACATTTAATTATCCATTTTCTCAATGCTCGAATACATATATCAACAATGAAATTATCATGAACTCTTTCAAGGATAATGCACTTTATCCGCGAATACTTAGAGATAAGGACATGGCGATTGTATTGTTCTATGTATAGTGACTTAGATATTGAGATCACATCTCAACCCTATATACCTCTCATAGATTCTTGATTAAATCAAGACCGCAAATCTAATCTTTTCATTGCATCTGAATCATATTCAGATCAATGTCCAACATTTGGACCAAGATCAGATCACTTATCTATTTAGAAGAGTCACTAAAATCCAGACCTGTTTCATCACTCCCTAGGAATGTAAGCATCATGGTTATACAACCGTTTATGATCACATCACCCTCAGGTATTCCTAATACCTGTGCATCCTGCATATTGGAATAACCAGATTAAACCCGAAGTATAAGATCAATTTTACACTGTCTACTTTAGAGATTTATCATTAAGTTTCTCCTTTGACTATTAGGAGTTGGTATGTTCATATACTTTTAAAAGCATATATCATACCCAAGTGTTGATCATATACTTTCCAAAAGTATATTAAACCTACAAATTCAGTCAAGCTTCCAAAGCGAGACGACCGTACATGGAATTTGATTCTTCCCAATATCTCATGCGTGAGCTCATGTCTTACGGTTCAGTAACTAAACCTATATGATCCCTTTGAGAGATCGTATTACTCATATGCCCTTGTGTGCACACCAGCGTGTCGGTGTATAGACCTTGATTCGGTCATCAACCTATTGGTCTACCAAATGTATGTACTCAGACATATAGTAACACATCTGTCTCCGGTCAGAGGATGCGTGTCTATATCATGACAGCATACGATATAGGATTTTGGTTATCTCAATCTCGTTAAGTCAACTCTTTTGACCTAACTTATCTAACACCTCCGAATCTCAATTCATATATGAGGGACCTGCATCAAGAGTTCGGTTAGATGTCAACCTTTAGAGAAAGGATTGCCATCTCCTTCTCAGGATGGAGATCATCTCTTAATAATAATTTGATGGTGCTTGATGAATCCTCAATCTAACTCTTTAGATATTCATCATAGCACTCGCCTCTATGATTCAATAATTGAATCAACGGTTGTATGATCATCAAGATGACAATGGTACATAACCCTAATTGTACTAAGGGACCTATTATGAAAATTGATTATTCTTCATTTCAGATCAGGGAATGATATTCGCAATAACATTTATTGCATAATGGCTCGCCGTGGGCTCGCATGTCCAATACCCTTTTGTCCACAGTTGAAGCATTCTCCATTTTTTCACATGTTGAGATCAAAACACTTTCTACAATCTGATTGGGCTCCCCCTGGCTAAAAGCTCCTCTCTTGACCTACGTTCTTTTTAGATGGTCCACTCTTCCTTGGTGTGTAATGGGTTGATATTTGTTGCTTACCTCTTCCTTTTGTAGTAAAGAGGGCTTTTTCTTCTCTTTTTAACAAAACATCAGCCATTTGTTTCATCAAAGTCTCTTGGTTATCTAAGAGACTCTCTAACTCTAAGAGAGTTGGTCGTTTAGACCAACCAGATACGGTCATTATGAGAGCACCATATTATGATTGTAATTCACGATTGACGATCATTCTCATTCATGACTCACTAATCTTTTATTCTTGATCTAATTGGGAGATTTCACGATATAAAGAGTGTTCCTTGTTGAAATACTGATTGATTGACATCTCTCCTTATTTGAGAGTCATCATCTCGTTCTCTAGGAATTTAAATCGAGTATCATTCTTGCATGAGAACAATGCAGCAAGTGCATTCCATGCTTTCTTTGGTGTAGTGACTTCTCGGATATGCTCGATCAACTCCTCATCGATCGTGGTCTTAATACAAATATTGCCTTACTGGCATTGATCTTCCATTTCCTCAGAGCATCGACATTATCCTTTAATTGTGCTCGTTCGGCTTCATGATCCAGAAGCCTAAGTTGAAGGGATCCACCATAATTTCGGGAAAACTATATTTTCCTTCGCCTAGTGAAGGTTGTCCCAGACCTATCCCGATTACAATTCCCGACTACACACAGACAATATTTTCCCTTACCAAAAGCTCAAGACTTGATCGGGCACATAGATAGAGGCTCCCTTAATTTATTTAGAGACCTCTACTGCAACTAAAATGACATGACTTTCTATAATGTGAGGACTGTACCGTACCCTTACTAATTAGGATTCTAACAAGAACTGATATCAGTTGTTGGAATCAGACTACAAGGTCAATATAATGACACACTAAAAAATACATTTTTTTACAATACATCATCTCTAAGTCCGTCACTTACACCGTTATACAATACAACATCTTAAAATATACATCACTTTAGGTCTCTATACTTTCCTATCTAATATACTTGGTGGCTCTCTCAAAGTCTATCACTTACCCATTCTACTTTTTCTCTCTTTCTTCGTGGTTGATTACACTCTAACCTCAAAGGCCCTACCAATGGAGTACACTTGAACAAGTGATAGCTTCTTGAATAAGCCAATTTTGGAAATGACTTCTTAAGGAAGTCAATAATAGCTTCTCAAAGAAGGCAACTTAGAAGTGATTTTTCAAAAAAAAACAATAATAGGATTTCTCTAGAGGAGTTGCTGATTACTAACCTAAATTGTCTCTGATTTCCAAAATGTACAAGAACGACTTTTTATTACCAGGAACGATTTATGGTTTAGAATTATGACATCATTGACAATATTGATAAAACTGCGTAAAATTATACATTATATGAAAAAATCAAGTAGATGCAACTAATATAACAATGACATTGAAATATTCAAATTGCAAAGAAAGGAAGTACCAAAATCTTTAAATCACATCATTGACGCAATTACCTGAGAGAATTTAGTAGATGAAGCAATTACACTAGCATCAAAATTATTCGCATTGGAGTAAGGTTCACATGCTATTTATTCGGAAGATTTTCCAAATCATGGATGTGAAGAAAAAGACATATATGGCGAAGATAAAATATGAAGATGTGAATACATGCTCCGAACTTGAGGCTGCTGTGGAGAATCCCAAGTTCATAACCGTCGAGAAGCGGAGATGTGGGATGAAAGCTCAAATCATGAAATACATAGAGGTTTAAGTGTAATTTCCGCGTCCTGCATGAACACAATTTTTTTAGTTTTTAGAAATTAAAAAAGAGGGCACGTACATAGATATACATGTATATATGTAGAGTTTAATGGGGTTGCCCCTTGCGGGCAGCCAACATGGCTGCTCCCGCGTTGTTTTCGGCGTTTTTTTTTATTTTTTTTTAAAAATATCGTCATGTATATTCATCCTATATCCCTCCTATATGCCATTTGAATTTCGTCAGAAACAGAGACTCCTACGGCCTCCATCGAGACAGTCATTTTTTAACGGCAACAGGATTTTTTAAATCGACACCTTCTCGATGGAGGCCGTAGGAGTCTCTGTTTCTGACGAAATTCGAATGACATATATGAGGGATATAGAGATAAGGCGATATTTTTCAAAAAAAATAAAAAAAGCATCGAAAACGGCGCGGGGGCAACCATTGTTGGCTGCCCGCAAGGGGCAGCCCCATTAAACTCATACATGCAATGTGTGTGTGTGTGTGTGTGTATTTGTGTGTATGTCTGTGTGAGAAACATAGACTCCTAGGACCTCCATCCAGATGAGGTCGATTTCAACAGTTATGCGATCGTTAAAAAATGATTGTCTAGATGGAGATCGAAGAAGTCTCTGTTACTCACGAAACTTGAATGACATAATATATATCGAGCTTATTAAAAGTATAATGGTGAAAAGAGATCCCTCCCCTTCGGGAGGCTGCCCGACATGTCCTTTATTTAGAACGGGCCAGGTGATGAATTTTCACGATTTCATTTTTAAAAAAAATGTAAAAAATATAGGAAAATGGCAAGGAAGAGCAAGTTAGCTTCCCTCGGAGGCAACCCCCATTTTTCTTATATATATGTGTGTATGTATACGTATTTGACAAGAAATATACGTACCTTTGGAGCCGGAATAACTTTTCTTGATCGCCGCACAAATCTTGTCGAGTGTGTTGTCTATAACCTTGAAGTAGGCACATCCCCACGTTCTTTTGAATAACAAGGTGCCACAAAATGTCCAAAATCCGCAAATGAATCCTAAAACCACACTGATATAGATAAAAAATGTACCATCTTGCTCTTCATGCATCTCATTAGTTTTTTTATCTGGTATCTCATTCGAATTTCCGCCACCATTGCATAATTTCAATAGCGGTGTTCCGCAAAGTCCAACATTTCCGATGTAAGAAGAACTGTTGAAGGTGAAAAATTGAGAACCTGATGGTATTTTTCCAGATAGATTGTTGTACGACATGTTCAACTTGGATAGAGATGCCATGCGCAGTATACTCTCCGGAATTTTACCATGGAGATTATTAAATGATAAATCCAATGACTCCACATTCTTTAATGCACCGATATTATCTGGAATGTTTCCAGTCAGGTGATTATGAGACAGATTCAAACTCTTCAAGCCAAGAAGATCGTTTACTTCTCTTGGTATTTCTCCACTCAATTCATTGCTTGAGAGATCAATAACTGCCATTAACGCAAGTACTGATGGAGAGTAGTCCCTCTTTTGCCCTTTAGTGACAATAGGTGCTGAATAAGAAAAAGTTATTATATAATTATGTGGCGCAGTACCAGATTTCGAAAGTGCTAAACCAAATTGTGTTGCAGTAGTAAACGACTTTGTAGTACTATCAAAGGGAGATGGATCCTTCATGGCACTGAAGTTCCAGAGTCCATGTGGTATGCGACCTGAGAAGCTGTTACCTGACAGATCCAAGATTTGGAGTTTGTTTAGGAGGTGCAATTCTTGAGGTAATTCCCCGTAAAATTTATTCGATCTCACAATTAAAACCGAGAGCATTGTGAGGTTTGTCACGATCCAAGCTGGTAAGTTTCCACTGAAGTTGTTTTGACCAATATCAAGAACTCTCAATTTACTGCACATACTTAAAGATGAGGGAAAATCTCCAGAGAAGATATTATCATTCAAGGCAACAATCTGAAGATCACAAAAGGAACTGAATGTCCCTGTGAAATTACCAATTCCATCGACACTACCATCAAATTTGTTGCTTGCCAAGTTTAAGATTCGCAAGTCCATCCTCCATAAGCAGCTGGGTATCCTCCCTGATAAGTGGTTCATGGAGAGATCCAAAACGTCTAAACTCTTAATCTCGCAATAAGAAGTGGGGATCCTCCCAATAAACGAATTGTTCGACAAGAACAGGTAGCTCATATCGGTATAACCATACCTAAGCTGGGGCAATGGACCCGTGATGTGATTATTAGCTAAGATGAGGGAGTCGAGGAATGGCATGTCCAGTGCCTTCGATGGAATGGAGCCACTCAAATTATTGCCAGAGAGATCCATGGTATCAATCTTGGAGAGATCCCATAACCAGGTCGGTAGCATCCCAGAGATGCCCGAGTTGGACAGGTTGAGGTACCTGAGTCCAGTTTGCGTTTGGATCCATGCTAGGGATGAAGACTCTAAATTGCAAGATCCCATACCAAGTGTTTTTAATCGGAAAGGAGGATTCCAATCAGGAGCAACTCTGATCTCCAAGTGATTGCCCGAGACATCCAGCTCGGATAGCCTGCTGAGACTAGTGAAATAATTGCCAGTGAGCACACCTAGTAGGTTGCTTTCCTGCAAGAACAACTTCTCCAGATTCGTAAAATTTGCAATGAACTCCGGCATTGATCCGGTCAATCCATTATAGGAGAGACCCAGCATCGTCAATGAGGTCAAGTTCCGAAGAGACGAAGGGATGCTTCCTGTCAAACTGTTATTCGAAAGGTCGAGAGAGGATAGGTGGTGCAAGCCACCAAGAGTATCAGGGATCGATCCACTCAGTTTATTTGTATTGAGAACTAGCATCTGTAGATTGTAGAGATTCCCAATTGTAGGAGGGATTGAACCGAAAACATTTGAAGTCTGTTGAGTTGTACTGCCTAATTGGGTAAACGGGTCTTTGGATGAGGGACCCTTTACCCATTGTCCTATATAATGTACTCATCCCCCCTTATTGGTTTCTCAACCTAGTGAAGAGAGAACCCTAATCTTCGATTAGGGTTCGTGTGTGCCCCTGTGGTTTTTCCCTCATCGTAGGGTTTTCCACGTAAATCCTTGTGTTCATCTTCTTGCTCTTAATCTGAGAATTCAACATGGTATCAGAGCCTAATTGAGGCTTGTTCCTTCTTGTCTCGTGGATCGTCTTCTCCTGCAAGTTCGGTGCGTTTCTGTTCTTGCCCTTGTGCACGCCAGCCCGTGCGCACGCCATCCCTTGCGCGCCCGGCCTCTGCCGCGAGGGGAAGGCAACCAGCACCGCCCCGTGTTCGCCTTCGCGGCTCCACCCGTGCGGTGCCGCCCCTCGGTTCCGCCCCTTGCCCTGCGCCCCTCCGGTCTCTGCGCGCGCCCCTTCGCTAGCCCTCGCGCGCGCCACACCTTGCGCACGCCTGGCCCCTAGCGCCTGGCCCCTTGTGCCTTGAGCGGTGGCCCCCTTGCGCCTTGCGCGCGCCCCTTGAGCGGCGCCCCTTGAGCGGTGGCCCCTTGCGCGCCGCCACCCTTGGACGATCCTCCTGTTCCCATCTGTTCTGCTGTGCTGTGCTGTGGACGACCCTTGCTGTGCTGTGCTGTTCTGCTGTGCTCCCATCTGACCACTGTGGTTCCCATCTGTTCTGCTGACCAACGTGCTGTGCTTCCCATCTGCTGTTGCGCCTGCGGATATCCCTTGGTGGTGCAGTTATCGAGCGTGGCTTAGATCTGTTGGTATTGTTGCCCAGATCTGTGTTTTTCAAGATTCTGGTGGAGGGCAGAATCCTTGCCCCTGTGACTCAAGCCTGTGGTATTCTCTGTTTGTTTTCTCTTATTTCTTTTGAAACTGTTGATTGCTATCTCTAGAAGGTTATTATCATGGCTGCTGAAGATACTACTGATACAATAACCATTAAGATGGATAATGTTCCCACTAGTGTCACCACGATGAAGTTAACAAAAACCAACTATCTAATGTGGTCTGCGGCAATGGAGGTTGCCCTAGCTTCACGTGGTAGGGGAGGATATATTGACGGTCGGAAGAAAATACTTTCGATCACTGATAAGTTATATGACCAATGGTACATTGAAGATAACCAATGCCGCAATTGGATAATCAATGCTGTATCCTCTGATATTCAACCCCTGATTCTTCGAAAGAAGTCGGCTAGAGACCAATGGCTCACTCTTGAGAGCATGTATGGTCAAAAGAAGCAAGATATCCGTATGTACCAATTGAGCAGGGATGTTTATACTATGCGGCAAGGAGAACTAACGGTTGCAGGATATTACGCCTCATTAAAAACCAAATGGGAGGAGATCGATTACTATTGTGACGATACCTGGTCTAGCCCTGTTGATCAGAAAAAATACTGGGATGAGATTTGGAAGCAGAGAATTTTCATCTTCTTGGGTGGTCTGAATGCTGAGTTCGAGACAACCAGAAGCCAACTTCTGACAGGAGGGATTGGGTCTGATATTGAGGAGATCTATCATGCAATTGAGTCTGAGGAACAACGACGTATGGTTATGAAAGATGATCAAGGATCACAGTTTGAAAGATCTGCATTGTTAACAAAAGGGGGCAAGAGTGGGTACTGGAAGGATAAGAAATGCGGTCACTGCAAGAAGATTGGCCATGGGATTGATTACTGCTGGGAACTTCATCCTGAGAGGAAAATAAACAAAGGAAAAAGACCAACCGCAATGATTGCTGAAGGGAAGAGGCTGACAACTGATCAGATCAAGGAATTGCAAGCATATGTCCAGAAGATTTCGATCTCTGATAATAGCAAGAGTGATACCGACACCATCAACGCTGCCATGGCTGCTGCAACCTATAAAGGTAAAAAATTTTTCCACGATGAATGGATTATTGATAGTGGAGCATCTGACCATATGACAGGAAATTCTAAAATGTTTCACGATTATAATCTTGCTTCGGGACGGGATCGTGTTAGCTTAGCAGATGGATCCTCCGTCACTGTGGCCGGCAAAGGAAGTATATCTGTCATTGACAAATTCATCCTAAAGGATGCTCTTCATGTTCCCGACTTTCCAATCAATTTATTATCTGTTTATCGCATTGCCAAGGACCTTCACTGTCGTCTAATCTTTGATGCAAATACTTGTGTTCTGCAGGACTTGGGGACGGGGAAGCAGATTGGGATTGGTTTGGTTATTGATGGACTTTATCGTCTGCCTGCTCGGATCGTGTCAGCATGGGTTGCAGCCGCTACTGGTAACTGTCATAACGATATAGGTGAATTAAAGACGTGGCATGATCGATTGGGCCATCCTGGTTATTCTACTCTTTCTATTTTGTTTCCTAGACTATGCAGTAAAGTGGACCATAAATTGTTCTGTTGTGATGTGTGTCAACTATCAAAACATACTAGAACTATTTATCCCATTTCAAATAGTAGAAGCATTGCTCCTTTTCAATTGATTCACTCAGATGTCTGGGGCCCCTCAAATGTGATGAGTCTAGGAGGTCACAAATATTTTATAACTTTCACTGATGATTACTCTCGTTATACCTATGTGTACTTGATGAAAAGTCGAAGTGAAGTTCCTACAATTGTCCGTGACTTTATTCTCATGATTGAGAATCAGTATAATGCCGGAGTAAAAAACTTACGAACTGATAATGCTAAGGAGTATTTGGAAATGTCTCTTCAGGTCTTTCTAAGGAAAAAAGGAATTGTTCATGGTACTTCTTGTAGCTATACTCCTCAGCAAAACGGGGTTGCAGAGCGGAAAAATAGATCTCTTTTGGAAGTTACCCGTGCCCTACTGTTTCAACATAACGTTCCTAAGCATTTTTGGGGGGATGCCGTGCTTACAGCCACTTATCTCCTTAACAGACGACCTTCCATGTCTATTAAAAATAAGGTCCCTTTCTCTGTTCTACATCCTGACAAATTTCCCTTCACTCTTGCTCCCCGTGTGTTTGGTTGCGTGTGTTTCGTTCACAATTTTAGTCCGAACAGAAGAAAGCTGGATCCACGGGCAATCAAATGCATTTTTCTGGGCTATTCTTGTACTCAGAAAGGGTACAAATGTTATGATCCTGTCTCAAGGAAATTATATGTGAATAAAGATGTCACGTTTCATGAATGTCAATCATACTATGGGAAGGCTCCTTCCCAGGGGGAGTTAACTGATCATAGTAATGAAACTTGTTTCTTGGATGAGGTTCTGAACTCTTATGATGATAATAAGGATCAACATACGGACGCAATCAACTATGATGGTGACATGGCAGTGGAGGACACAATCAACAGAGAAGTGTTATTAGAGGAAAGCAGAAACTGTGTTGAGAACTCAATACCAAACCAATATCCCAATCGCCCCCCGGATGATCCAAGTTCCGACATCTCTGTAAGTAGTTCCTCTTCTCATGATATTCAGGTTGTTGAAACTGATGTTATGATACATGACTTAGATGAGGTTGATGAAAATCAAAATGACGATCGTCCTATTGCTATTCGTAAGTCAAGCAGGTCCGTCAAGCCATCTACCCGATATCCTATCGAGGATTTTGTATCCTACTCCAAGGTGAGCTCAAATTATAAAAGCTTCCTTACTATTCTTGACTCTCATGCTCTTCCAAGGAATGCGGCTGAAGCGAAAGGTGATCCAACGTGGACACGAGCAATGGATGAAGAAATGGCAGCTCTGCAAAAGAACGACACTTGGGATGTGGTGGACATTCCAAAGGATGCTCACCTGGTGGGGTCCAAGTGGGTCTTCACCATTAAGTATAACTCTGCTGGAAAAGTGGATAGATTTAAAGCAAGGTTAGTTGCACGAGGGTATAGCCAAAAATATGGGATAGATTATCTCGAAACATTTGCTCCTGTTGCGAAAATGAATACGGTACGTGTAATTATCTGTCTGGCAGTTCAGTTCTCTTGGAAGATGTATCAGCTAGATGTTAAGAATGCGTTCTTAAACGGGAATCTCAAAGAAGAAGTTTACATGAAGATGCCTCCTGGATATGGCGAGATGACCAAATGTTGCAAATTGAAGAAAGCATTGTATGGTCTCAAACAGTCACCTAGAGCTTGGTTTGAGCGGCTTCGGACTGTTATGATCATCAATGGATATCACCAAGCTAATGGCGATCATACCCTCTTCATAAAAAGGGGGAGTAAGAGGATATCAGTTCTTTTGGTATATGTTGATGATATGATTCTGACTGGTGATGATGATGCAGAAATTCTCCGCATAAAACGCGTTCTGGCTACAGAATTTGAACTAAAGGACCTAGGTAGTTTGCGGTATTTCCTAGGTATTGAGATGGCAAATTCCCCTGGAGGTTTATGTTTAAACCAACGAAACTATGCGCTGAATTTACTTCATGACTCAGGTATGATCGGGTGCAGGCCTGTCTCTACCCCTATTGATGCTAATCATAAGCTTAGCAAAACAGATGGTGAACTTCTCTCTGAAGCGAAAAAGGGACGGTATCAAAAACTCGTTGGGAAACTAATTTACCTTACTCTCACAAGACCTGACATCACCTATGCTGTAAATGTGGTCAGTCAGTTCATGCATGCACCAACCACGGTTCATATGAATGCGGTAATCAGAATTTTATGCTACATTAAGAATTCCCCAGGTAAAGGTCTTCTGTTCCGAAAACATGATAATGTGAGTATTGAAGGTTATACCGATGCGGATTGGGCCGGATCTGTTGACGACAGGCGATCAACATCAGGATACGTGGTTTATTTATGCGGTAACCTTGTCGTCTGGCGAAGCAAAAAACAGAATGTTGTTTCCAGATCTAGTGCAGAAGCTGAATACCGTGCACTTGCCAATGGGGTTACTGAGGTCATATGGTTGAAACTTCTGTTAGCAGAATTGGGAGTTGAACCTATCATGCCATTGAAGATGTTCTGTGATAATAAAGCTGCAATAAACTTGGCAAATAATCCTGTCATGCATGATCGAACGAAGCATGTGGAGATAGACAAACACTTCATTCGTGAGAAGATTGATAGTGGTCAGTTGTGTCTTCCCTACTTGAAATCTGGTGACCAGATTGCTGATCTCTTCACAAAGGGGCTGCCTACGGTGATTTTTGATAAAAATGTAGGCAAGTTGGGCATGGTCAATATGTATGCCCAACTTGAGGGGGAGTGTTGAGTTGTACTGCCTAATTGGGTAAACGGGTCTTTGGATGAGGGACCCTTTACCCATTGTCCTATATAATGTACTCATCCCCCCTTATTGGTTTCTCAACCTAGTGAAGAGAGAACCCTAATCTTCGATTAGGGTTCGTGTGTGCCCCTGTGGTTTTTCCCTCATCGTAGGGTTTTCCACGTAAATCCTTGTGTTCATCTTCTTGCTCTTAATCTGAGAATTCAACAAAGTCATCATGGATAGGTGAGTGAGGCTAGTTATATTGAACAACCAGGACGGCATACGCGTGTTCCCTGTATTCGCTACAATGGTAAGAATTGAAAGACGAGTGAAGTTCACATGCTGAAGTGACACCGGAAACGAAACGCTACTAGTCTGGATATGGATCTCAGAAATGAAAGGCAGCATGTTGAGGTTGTCTATGAGATCCGGTGCCAAATCCATAAATTCCAAGCGGAGGTACTTCAAAGACGTGAGACGAGCGATCCACGCTCCCTCGATTCGATAACCAGTGAGAGCAAGATCTTCGAGGTAGGTGAGGTTCCCAAGTTGAGGAGACACCAACCCTCTTACGACTGCAGATTCACATCATTTATAATAGTTATAAGACACGAGAAACAAGTTGCTATACGAGTTTGTGGGGTCTCATGTTACCTTCGCCGGAGATGGCGTCCAGCTTGATGATATGGCCCGTACGGTTGTCGCATACTACACCGGTCCAATCTCTGCAGCAGTCAGCGCCGACCCAAGAAGCGAACGCACCGTAAAGGCCCATAAAGTTGGTGCGCTTTAACTGAAGAAGTGCCTCTCTCTCGGTGGCCTTGCATCTGTTGTCGTGTACGACAGCATCTGCAGCATCGTTGCAGATAGAAGAGGAGAGGAGGAAGAGGGAGACAACAAGATGGAAGAAACCCATGAGTTGATGAGAGACTCTCAATGGAAAGATACAACAGGTAAACGAGTAAGATTGTTGCTCATCATTCAGAAGCTGTGCTGAGTCTTCCAACCATTGACTTGTCTCGTTCGAAGACCGTAGTAGGACTCCGCCTCTGGATATTTCCCAACTGCAGGTACGGATCACATGACTCTGTTTACCGCAAGGCCTGGATTTTTGGAGAGTTTATTTTTTCCCTTTTTCTTTAGCGATACGGGCCATCATCAAATACTAGTAAAATCTGAAACTTATTCTAATATAAAAATATCAAAACTAAAAGTGTTATAAAAAATTTGTAGACTGATAATACAAACTCTGTAACGTATCGGATTAGGTCGTTAGTCCGTTAAGAAGGCAAACTACAATTTATTGGTCCGGGCCAGATGGTTGTTAAGACCAAATTGTCATACAGTAATTCTTGACATTTATAACACACTCTCACACTTTGTGAGTTTTAGATGTATGATTATCTTTTAGGGTTTGAGGTGTTACATACTCAAAAATACATGAAGAATGTACTACACCAACTTATAATTTAGCATCCATTGTCATATTTTCTGCAGTTAAATATATAATAATGAATAATACAATGATTACTACAATTTTTAACAACGAATCAAGTAATATATTTATTACTTGATTCTTTAAATCGCAATGACTACTGTAGGCAAACGATCTCAGTCAAAACAATGTCTTCCCCTATTTCGACATCAGACTCTTGCCAATTAAGTGCCCACTCCCCAATTTATCATTGTATTCCTAACATTAAATAAATTACAACCATTATCCATTAGCTTTTTTCTAATCTTCATTAATTTTAGAAAAGATTAATATAATTTTTAACAAATTAATGGATAAAATCTCATTATATGAAATCTAACCACAAATGTGACATTCTTTACTAATTACAATAACAAAAGCTAATTTTACGATGAATAATATTCGTTGTTATATTTTTTATATCGGAAAATATAGCAACAAAATTTCAAATAATTCCTTACCATAGATCAAATGTCTTTTAGTGATAAGACAACATAATTTGATGATGGTGGTACACTTCTCATGATTGGCATAAAAGAAAATCACTAAAAGATATAGGAGTATCCAAATCCCTCTATTTTCTCGCTTTCTTGAATGTGTCTAAAATGTGAATTTTCTTTAATTCCAGTTCCTAAGAGATTCCTGTTATTAGGTAGATTTTAAGATCCAACCAAGCTCCACCTTTTAGATTTTACTTAGACTTGTTAAATTACCAAACTCAATCTTGAAAAATGTGAATGTCATGCAAATGCTATGCAGAACGCATAATTTCTTTTGTGATGCAATTTTCAAAGATTTCGAATTTTTTATGGATTTTTGAAGAAAGGTTATGCATATGCAATTTTTTTGTATTTTTCAAAAAGAATTTTCAAATGTTTTTGATATTTTTAGTTTTGCAAATGTTTTAAGGAATTTTTGAAAAAAAATTGGCTAAAAACTAGATACAAATATTTAAATGCATCTTATATTTACAAGAATCAGGTTTTTAAGAATTTACAAGGGGTAAGTGGTCAATATTATAAATATATAAAGAACTAGTAATGAATTTTAAGGTGATGTATATAAAGAATTAGTAAAGAATTTTAAGGTAATGTATATATTCCTCAAACTTATTTGAAAATCATTTTACAAAAAATTTTGAAATTATAAGTCAAAAATAACTTTTTCAATCAATTTTCACAAACATGTACGCACATTTGAAAATCATTTTGCAAAGCTTTTTCAAAAAGTATATATAGATTTTTCAAATTTTTTTGCAATCATTTTCCAAACATTTACAAATAGTTTTTTTCAAACATTTTTTATTTCACACAAAGAAAATAAATTTTTACAAAACAAAATGTTTTTATAAAGGTTGAAAATATTTAACAAAATATTTTTCCAAAAGATTTTCAAACTATTTTTTAAACATTTTGCAAAAAATATTTTGGCATGATTTATTAATCAGTATATGGAAACAAAATCTAAGAAATAATAGACAACTTTCTATTAAGTGTTTTTAAGGAATTTAATAGGAATAATTAGCCATAATTATTAATAAAAATATGAAAGTACGAGTTATAACTTAAAGTATATACAGAGTATATACAACCCCCCATACGTAGCTTGAGTTATGTCCTCATAGATCAGAGAGAAAAGAGAAGACATAACTCGTACTAAATATAGAAAAGTTTAAAGAATAAGCGAATGAATCAATGAACGAATGAGTAGTTGACCGTTCATCATATACTTAGGATCAACCAATCCTAAGTATAATAGACTGTATACAAAGTAGGGAGGATCAAGGGTAGGAATGAACATATCGTACTCAGACTGTCTCCCCCTATACTTAGGTTAAGATATCCGTAAGTATAGACAAGGAGAGGAGACAATGGAGAGGATCAAAGAATGACAGAAATCGGGGTGCACACCCTCTTATACTTAGGAAAACTTACGTCCTAAGCATAGAAGTGTAAACCCATGAACTTGGCATCTCTTGGATCCTATATCATAAGATCCGACTCATCAAGATAAAACCAACAGAATTTGTTTCATGTAAATTAGACTTCGTTTCGATTTGTTATGATTTTCGGAAGGAAGAGAAGTAAGGAGGGTTAAGAGATCATTAACCCATAATGACTGTCATTAAGATTAATTAAGCATGATTAAAGAAACTAATGATGGATTGAAAACCGTTAATGATCATAGCAAACACTGATCAATAGTTAGCAAAAGATAAGCGTAAGCCGTGAAAGTTAAATCGCAATTAGTGAAAGTTAGTCATGATTAGTGTTAATTAAGCGTCATTAGCGAATCTAGAATCCTCTGGAATATTCTAACTTGAGCCCTAAGTTTGGGATAAGTTTGGGCCAAAACCATGGGCCGAAACCATGGGCTGATAACCGCAGTTAAGGGTTAAACCATGGTTTACTAACCATGGTTGGCGGTTTTCTGGAGCCTATAAATACCCCCTACCCATTCATTCTCTACGATTTCCACTACCACCACCACCTAAGGTCAAGGGTTGAGAGGTCAGGAGGAGGAGTGGGAGGCGGGGAAAGAACGCTAGCGAAGCGTTGCCAGGTGAACGCGGAGGAGGAAGGTATGATCCTCTCTTAGTTTGCTTCGTAAGCTAGACTTTCAATTCATCCTCTTTTCTTCCAAGTTTTGTTCTTGATTCATCTTTCTTTCCGATTCGTTTCTTGTTGTGGTTCGAGGAGAAATCTGTGTAACACCCTACTTAGATGCGGGAAGCTATGCACATCAGTGAACCTTGTGATTCGTCACACATTCACTCACCTAAGACGCGTGGTGTCTACCAATTCTCCAGTTCTTATTGTTCTTTATTTTCCTCTTTTATAGTTATTTTGATGGAGAAATCCGTGTAATACCCTACTTAGGTGCGGGCGGCTATGCACGTCAGTGAACCCTGTGATTCGTCACACATTCACTCACCTAAGATGCGTGGTGTCTACCGATTGTCCATCGCTTGCAGTTTGATTATATTATTTCAGTTTCGCTGTTATTTTCCTCTCGATTGCTTTTATAGAGGAAATTCTTTTCGTTTTTATTTTTGAAATATGTCCCTGTATAAGGGGAAACTCTGCCAAAATTTTCCGAGAAATATGTCCCGATATAAGGGGCAACTCTACCGAAATATCACCCAGTATAAGGGGAAGCTCTGCTGAAATTTCAAGAGAAAATATGTTCTTGGCGTTCTTCGTGTTCTTTGTATTCTTCACATTCTTGTTCTTCGTTCGTTCTTCGCGTTCTTAACACGTTCTTAGCGGTTTTGATACGAAAATGAAATCCGATATTTTCAGGAACCTTAAAACATCCTATCTGAAAACAAAACACGATAAAGCATTGCATACGCGAGGGAGAGCTCGATTAGGTAACGAAATCCTTCCTTTTCCTGTTGGGTTTTCATACGAGATTATTGAAATTCTTGATTTTATGTTCTGTGCTATGAAGAACCCTAATTTTGGCTATTTTTGAAAAAGTCTGAAGAGTTGCTTTGTGATTCATACCAAAATAAGGTTTAAGCATCGAATCATTACAGTGGCTTGGAACGTTAGGGTTTGGGAGTTAAAATAGACATAAATATGAGTACATATGCGTATGAATAATATATATGTGAGTCTATACTAAGTGTTGCTGATTATGTAAATCGAAGACTTAATGAAAGAATTACATCATGGGAACTGATATTGTTTGAGTTGGATCCCGAAAAGGATCGTGTGTCACGTTAAGGATGACTGTGAGTAGAACTACAGGTCGGGAATGGAACCTGTAGGTTTGTCGGAAGGAACCCGTATTGGCGTTTCCCTACCTAGGTGGCACACGGTTGTCCTGTTATGATAAGTGCGCACGAAATGAATGATTTGCAACGCGTGGTACCGGGAGCTAATATCTTCGGGATGAACGATGGAAGATGTGGTCGTGTCATGTGGAGGCACATGTAGTTCAATAGTAGCTGGGTCACGATAAAATATATTTAAGCCGCTAGGTTATAATGTTAGCCTGAGGTTTTAAGCAACCGAGTCCTCAAGGACGGTGTGCTCGTTTGTTTTCTAGGCCGAGGGTTTGAGACCCTGATTAATAAAAGAAAATGAAATTATCAGGGTAGTATTGGAGGATTGGTTGAGGCGACGTACAGTGGCATAAGCTTATCAAGATCAACACAATCTCCAAACCTAAAGTGTCCATAGATTCGGAGTCCAAGAATGGTGGGGGTCCCCTGGACTAATCCTTGATGTGGAATAGAAAGGAACATGACTTAAATTAACGAGAGGGAATGAAACCTTTTGTGATAACAAGTTTTGAAAAAAAATCACAATTTGTTTGCTTTTCTCTTCTTCGTTACTTAGAAGTCGCTAATTTTTATCCTATGATTAAGGGAAAACCCAACACGTATCGATGAGCAAGCGCAAGGACTTTAGTAATCCAGCCAGTTAACATAGTCATCAAACCAACCACAATAGCTCTTCTCTGTAAGGTAGTTAGTAATCTTTTGTGTATTTTCCTTTCAAGCTGATGTACATGTAAATGGTTATAGTAGAATAACGTTTTATGTGAACCTTATTTTGTGAATGGAAAAATGTTAAAATACTTTCTTCTGAGTATTTTTAATTGCAATCTATTTCTGAATGTTAGTTGTGATTGCTGAATAATCTTTTGCTGAGTAACCAGATCCGGATATGGGAGGATTTGATGACCCGGGAAACGGGGTTGTGACAAGAAGTCTGACAAAAAGGGGCTACACCTTTTCGATTAGAAAAAGAAGATAGAAAAAGAAAAGAAGAAAAGAAGAAAAGAGATGTGAAGATAGAAGAAGATAGGAAAGGATGTACACACCACTTCCCTATACTTAGGGTAAAAGAAGCCCTAATTATAAGAAACAACAGGAGTAATGAAACGGAATGATGAATGAACACTCGACTCATCCACCCCCCCCATACTTAGGACAAAGTACGTCCTAAGCAAGGCACACACAAGAATGGGGTGGATGAGAAAAACGGGAGATGGATGGAAGGAAACAAAAGTGAATGTACAACAGAGTGGATGTACAGAGGATCAAGTAGGTTGAAAGCGAACCTTCTTGCGGGACCGTTGAGGGAAGATCGGACATGGTGCAGGTCGACAACGGGGTCCTCAGATGACACAAACCGATCAGGGTCGACATATGAAGGTCCTCAGTGGTCCAAAGGTGTGAAGGCACAGACGAGTTAGTGGAAGTAGTAGGCTAGGTCTGGCCTTGGGTGTCTCGCTAATGTCGAAGTGAAAAGGGACAAACTCATCAGTGGAAATAGTCGAACCATGTTCGTCCTCACAAGTCACAACCGGATCATCATTTTCATCAAAAGGCCCGAATTCCTGAATAAAAATACCAAGATCAAATTCGGCCTTGGTCCCATCAATATCTGCCCTCCTCTCAATGGTGTCGATCGTATAAATCTTGTGGAGTCATCAACGCATCGCTAGTCACAGGAAGCAGAAATACTAAGGTCTATGCTTTCCGAGCCTTCCTCCTTGGAGAAGAATTCTCAGATCTCATCATCGGTCATAAAGAAAGTCTCTGTGATATCCTCAAATAGGTCATAGACATCGAGGTCGGATAACACATACACACTCTCGTTGGATGCGGATCTCTGATCGGTGGTATTTGTGGTGATCAACACATCGCCCCCGACATCAGAACATAAGTGAATCTCTCTTGATCCGTAGTCAATAACGGCTCTCGTGGAGGCGAGAAAGGGTCGTCCCAGGATGATTGGAGGACACTCCACATGGGTGGAGGTCTCCATGGATAATACAACAAAATCTGTAGTGAAGCTCATGCCCAGAATCAGAATAACGACGCTCTCAAGAATACCCTCCAGCCTCTTTATTGATCCATCAACAAATTGTACTAGCATCCTGGTTTTCTTGAGAGGCTGGAAAAAGCCACCCGATCAGCTTCTGAATTCCTACGAAAAATAAGAGAAAAGTTTGCGGTCGTTGTATCGACTAGGTGAGTTTTACCAGAAAAGATTAATGTTTAGTTAATCTTCTTATTTTATTTATACTCTTAAACTTAAGTGTATAACGGTTAAGCACGGGAGTGTCGAACTTAGGGAAGTAAAGTGTTAGAAACTAGGGTTAAACTATAGAAACTAAGGTTGAATAAGGTTTCCTAATTTTTATTTTATTTTTTGGGAATTTTTTTGATTTTTATTTTAATTTTAATGGATTTTATACTATTTTTTGTGAATTTTTAAGTATTTTATGATTTTTATTTAATTTTAGAAAATATATTGTAATTATTTTAATTCTTGTTTTATTATTTTTATGTTTTTAATTTTGTTTTTCTGTTCTTATGAATTTTAAGGGTTTTTAGGATTTTCATGGGGTTTGGTTTATTTTTAAGGTGAAAAATTAAGTGTATATTGAAAATTGTGATGTATTTTAAAATTTTAAGATTGAAATCTGTGCGAAAGTATTTTTATTTTTTATTAGAAAGTAGGTAGAATTATCATTAAAATGATATATTGTGTTTTTAGGTGATTTTTCTTTATTGAGTTATGAATTTTTTAAGTTTTATGTATTTAGTATTTTTTATTGATTTTAATATTTGATTTTTATTTCCTTTTTGGTTTATTATGTAAAATATGGTAGAATATACTAAGTGTAATTTTTATATGATTTTTAGAGACGTTTTTGTATTTTTATGAGATTTTGAAAGTTTGTTATATATTTTTGGTGATTTTAAATGATTTATTAAAATAGAAAATATTTTTTTAATTTTTTTTTTCAAAATTATTTTAATACCGTATATATGGTATTACGAGGTATTTATAAACATTTTATTTGATTTTTATGCTTTGTAGTTTCTTTGATACGTATGTAATGTATATAGTATTTATATTAGGTATTTGTTGTATAGGGGTATTTATGTAATGAGATGGAAGTTTGGGAGTGTATGCGTAAAATGTCCTGAAATCAGGTGCGTGGATGCAATTATGGGAACTATAGGGGTGTGTACGAATTCGCCAGAGTGTAAGGGCTTTACGTGCAAAAAGCCTAGGTATCACTTGCGAACCACATGCTAGCTCCTCCACCTGGACATGTTCGCAATATTAAGAAACTCAATAGGTGTGAATGCAAAATTTCCCATAAATTTCTAGATCGCAGGTGCAGATCACATGCGCCGCTTAAGCTTTTGCTTTTTGTAGCTCGATATTGGATGCCCGATTTGATCAGATCTGACAGCTATTATTCAATCTGGACGCTTGAGGTATTCTTCCCCAATTGAATTCTGCAGGAAACGGTGAAATGCTTTGTGCCACGGTTGATTTAGATGACAATGGTCGAGGGTGGCGCGATCAGTGCTTCAACGGCAAGCGGCAAGTTCGAGGCTCGCTGCAGCAATGATGCTGGACTGCAAGAAGGTAGCGATGAAGATTCGTGGTTCCGTTGTTCTCCAGGTACTCGATCGATGTCTAGATGTGCAGGTTATTGCAGTGGTGCTCGGACTTGGTATCAACTTCCAGATGCTCGATGAGACTTGTATTCCTCGGGCGATGTCAGTTCGGCTTAAGGTGGATACAGATCGATGGTCGGCGGTTGTTCTCAATTAGAGGTGCGATTCGATGAAGGTGTGCGGAGTTGATCTGGTCTTGATGGTGTATGATGTTTCTCAGTGCGATTGACTTACATGTATTCTCTCAATATGAAGCTTCCGTGACTAATCCACTCCTTGTCAAACCTGCAAGTGAAAGAGAAAGGCTTGAGGACTCAATCCTCGGCCGATCGTTAAAGTCCATGGAGAATGAATAGATTGTTCCTTCAATTGTAGTGGATCGGAGCCCATCGATGATATGGTGTGAAGGGATAGAATATGAAATGAGGAGAAACACAAAGGTGAGATGGATACTGCAACGGATCCGGGTATCAAATCGAGAGGAAGAGGAGAATTGAGGAGAGGAGAGAAACGGAAGGAGGAAGAATACAAGAGAAGGGGTTGCTAACCTGGAAAGAATGGAGGAGGTAGAATGGACGATGTTGACAGAGATCGCCTGTGGTTCTAGAGCTGATGCTCCAGAGGATCGTCACCTCAAATGCAGCGGCGTTAGGACCACAGAGTCTCTATGCTGCGGTGGAGTAGAGGCTCATGCCGGCGACGTGATCACACCAACTCCTTGTATCACGAAGATGGAAGGGTAACAAACGTTTCGCCTCATCTATCATGTTGATTTGCGAAGATCTAGCACCGTCTTCGTCGAAGGTATGCATCGGTGGAGGCGTGAGCGTCAGTAAGTGGGCTGTGTTTCTCTGACATCCATGCCTTGCCTCAACTGTGCCTGCGACATTGGCATGTCGTCACGTGGTCGCTCGACAACCGGTGTGACGAATTCTTTCCCCAATTCCGTTGACGCAAGATCCTCATCTGTCGCAGCGGCTGCCTCATTATTCAGGGATTTCGCTACTGGTTCACGCGCTCTTCCCCGACCTCTTCCTCTTCCTCTTGCTCTTCCTCGCCTGACCTCCGCCTGAGCCACATCAGCATGGTCGTCATGTATTGTGATGGCATCTGCAAATTGAAATGATAACCATTACTCCATTTCCGCTTTTGCTTGTGTCGCAATCTCGCGGCACGGCTCGTGTCCAATATCATATATCCGGCCCCACTTGGTGAGCTGCATATAAAGAAAAAAATACATATAGGTAAATTTAATGGAAACTTCTTGAAGTAATTTACAACAAAATTTGTCCGAGCACTTACGTTGTTTACCAGAGTTGCACCTAATCGTCCAATAAATCTTCTTGTAATCCTCCTATACCATTGCTCGTAGGCAGGCGGTGTGAAGATCTCATTGGACCGATCGATATCAACACTCTATCTTCCAGCTCATCTCATTGGCTTTATATACAACCAATGTTTCGCTCTCCAATCCACATGCACCTTCTCCCTCAAGTCTATGGCATGGAGATCCTGAAAGGTAAAACAAGGGCGTCAAATGTCCTAACGGCCGCCAAATTATCTCAGAAATCGGTCGGAGAAGTAATACTCCACAATGTTGAAGTATATCAACGGTACAAGCGCCCTCCAAATGCGATCTCCTTCAAAACAGTTGGCAGGGAGACTTACGCGGATGTCTTCGGTATACGGTGTCCACAATACCTGAATGGCAAAATTGTATTTAGATCAATAAAATTTTTTGGGTTGAAATTGAATTAATTTGTGGATGTAAAATTACCTGCTCGAGTGATTACATGTCAAAAGCGTCGCGGCATGGTCTCACTATGTGTGTTGGCTGTCGACGATGTACAAACGCCGTTGTCCAACGAACTCCTAACGGGCACCCGTGCCACTGTCTGCCTTCCCTCACAACAGGAGCAATGTGGAGGAAATGCTCTCATGCCCATAGCTGAAGCAGTATGACCGAGCCTCAAATCTCCTCGGTCGCCATATCCACCGCTAAATAGAGGTGTATATATAGATACGCAAGTACGGCGGATCCTCAGCTCAACGGTCAAGAATACTCCAAATCATGCTGATGTGGTAGCGCAATAAGGGAAACCAATGATCCTGATTTGTCTGTGAATAGTACACCATCATGCAACTGCAAGATGTACGCTCGAGCATGTCTCTATAAGACCACCTCGTCTGCATCTTCTGGCACGTCTACAAAATGGATGAATAACCAGCTCGCTAACACCCTGTTGACAACGATTTCTGATAGAAGTGGCCTTACACCCAACAGCTTCTCGCACGTATCCGCCCATGTGGCTTTAGATGTAGTCTCCCCCGTAACAACAATTCCATCAAGTCGTAGCCCCATGATGAATGTGACGTCCTGCAAGGTGATGAACATCTCCCCACTAGCCAAGTGGAAAGTATGTGTCTCAGGCCTCCAACGTTCAACCAACGTTGTTACCAAATGCCAATCTAGCGTGATGAATTCCAGCTCAGATATGGATCCAAAACCCGCTTGAGCTACATACGGATGGAGTCGATCATCCAAAGGAATCCGACGAACATGTGTATCCCGATGTCGACAACGCAACCACGAAGATTCCTACAAGATAATTGTTATAAGGAAAACGAATAAAGAAAAATGATAATTAAAAAACTTACATCACCAGCCCAGATATGATGAGAACGATGTCGCTCCTAGAGAGTCAAAACCTATGGGTCAAGTGGGCCGGGATCCATCTGCAATTTTAAAAATTCAATGTTAGAATATACAATGTAAAAAAGAAGAATATACAATTAGAATAGTTATGCTGTAAATTAAAAGAAAATGAAGCAAACTTACTCAAACAGGACATTTGCACTTGTTGTGACCTACGCTACCACAATTATCACATTTATTCTTATTCCTCCTCACCTTCTGCGCATTAGGCGTGGATGTTTGAGAATCCCTTACAGTTTTATTGGGACATCCACAGTGTGTATGACCCAGTATCCCACAAAACAAACAAGTATTGTGGCGAATCACATCTCTAACATCCATTTCATTATGAATTCTTGTTGTGTGTGATCGACCTTTACCGCGCTTACGCTTTGGGTCAGGACGTAGTTCTGGATAGTCTTAAGGAGCCCACGTTCCCGATCACTGATGGGAAAAAATTTCCCTCCATAAACTTTCAGTTGGTGTTGCCACGTGTACTACTCTCCAACATAGGAATCCACTTCCGCTCGACGGTTTGAAATGATTGCAATGGTGTGGGAACATGGGATACGGAAAATTTATCACTTATTACATGTGCATTTATGTTGGGGTAAATTTACCATGTATTGTTTGCGACCGTGAAGACCACTAGACGTCCGTTGAACACCACTAGAAACCTCGAACAATATATCCAGCTACCTTTGTATTTGAGTTACTGTGTGCCCGTTCACAGCTGCACTCCAACGGTTCAACTCTGTGGATGTATAATGCGTGAATTTACGACCTGCGGCAATGGTTGCGCTTGCCTCTTCAGCATGCTGGTTAAAGTATAACACACAATTATAAAAATTCTTCTCGATCAACGCAGAAATTGGCAGGCAAGCAACGGGTATCTTTGAGAACTGCATTATAGTTTTCACTCAAATTTGTAGTCACCTGACCAAACCTATAACCACCGTCATAAGCCAATGTCCATTGCTTACGACGACAATCACGAGTCGAAAACCATCTACCCGCTTCTGTATTCCACTCTTGTAATTTCCTCATAAAGTACGCGAACTTTCTAGTAGTCGTTTGTAATGCTGCTACTTGAAATAGGACTTTCATGGAGCCTTTTTTGAAAACGCTATTGAAGCTGCTCGCGATATTCCTTGAACAGAACCGCCAATATGCAAAAGGTTCTAATAAGTCCACGTCAACATCTTTCATAGAGGATTTTATTCCATAATTCCGGTCGGAAATGATACATATTGGCCCAGCTCATATACCAATTACCATAATACGTACCAACGATAGAAATCACTTCCATGAAGAACCGGATTCCTCTTCAACAATTTCGAATGCAAGTGGAACAATATGTTTATCCCCATCAATCCCGCAAGCAATGAGCAATTTCTGTTTATACTTCCCATACAAATGGGTCCCATTAATACTAATCAAAGGGTGATAATATTAGAATGCCTCAATTGAAGCTCCAAATGCCCAAAAGCATCGTTTAAATTTACGGTAATGCGGTTTCCGAGGATCAGGATGGTCGCTGTATTCAATATCAATTTCGGTCACAGGAATGACAGCCCTCATTGCATGCAATAGATAGGGCATTTCAATGTATGACTTCTTCCAATCACCAAATACAATTCCGATTGCCTTCCTCTGAGCATCCCAAGCCCTTTTCTTGGTAACCCAGTAGTTGTACATCTCGTGGATGTGAGCTCTACAACTTGAAACACGAACATTATGGTAATCCCCCACAAGAGTTAGCAACGATCTGGACATGGAATTTTAGTCCAACTGAGGGTGATTCTGATTAACTGTAGGGTTTATATAAGTGTGTGCTCCAACAACCTTGGATATCACCCACATTCCATCAAATTTTCTAAAATGTCCTCGTAAATACCAAACACATCCATTCGATCTCTGTGTGCAAAAAACCAGCCATATCAAGCTGGTGGATTCCTTGACAATGAAGTCATAGTGTGCCAGAATGTGATACTTCTTTACAGCGTAAATCAAATCTTCCCTACTTTTGAAGGTTTTACCCTTGCGTATTTCGTCAACGACACCATCAAGTCGAGACTTCTTTCGAATGTCGTCTTCATAGGCTGAACGAGTATTGGATCCTCTAACCCCAAAAAAGGGAATACGGGGTACAATATGCTACATGCTTTGTTCATCAACTGAGATCTCCTGGTCTACCACATTATCATCGACATCTTCTTCACTACCTTCTTCCAGGTCATCATCGGATCCCCAAGGGATGAAATCATCCAAAGCGTGATTAACCTCTCGCATCAACGAGTCACTCATTCGCCATTTCGGATCCGTACATGGCTGCGTTATATGCACATCAGTGTCAAAGGAGGGTTCCATGCTAGGGACAACTGTTGGTTGTATGCTAGGGAAGATTGTTGATTGTGTGCTACGGACAACTGTTGGTCGTGTACTCGGGACAACGGACGGTCTCGTGGCATCGACAACATTGGGGACTTCGCTGCAGAGACATCTTCAACAATAATGTCAGTAGGCATTGATTTCCCAATGGTCCGAGCATACAGAAAAAGTCCCTGCACATCATCATCATCGACGATAGAGGAAAATGATGGTTCTTCCCTTAGGCCTCGAGGGATGCGATGTAGTAATCAATTTTTTTGACTATTGGTATCTAGGTTGAACTTATGGTAAACCAAGTTCAACATCTCATCGAACGTCATATTAGGTATCAATCCAAACCTCCGTACGTTGGTCGTCGAACCGCCAATAAGCATACCCTTCAAATGAAACATACAATACAACGTCTCCATTCCGAACTAATACGTGATACAATGTACAAGTAAAAAATACATTCATGAAATGAAGAATCATATGCATAATATATAATCATTAATCTCAAGAAAAATTTTTTTACCAAGTCTCAATGTATGGAACAATGACTAAGCCCTAGTGGGAGGTGGTGAAGGCTAGGACATTACCGATCAAAGAAGCTACAGAAAAGGATTTTTTCGCACACCTAGAAGTGATAAAAAATGAGGTTTGTGGGAGAGGGGGAGGCTGAGGATGGCGGGTGCCACTGGGGGGAGTTGCGGGCGGCAACTGAACACGTCGGGTATGACTTGCGCCTGGGAGCCTGAAGGATATGCGCATCTTTTATCCCAGAAATCGCATATTGGATATGCGCTATATATATCGCATCTTAAGGATGCGCTACCTCTGTAGTTAGGAGGTAAAAAAACTTCTCAAGTATCGCATGTTCAACATGCGACACCACTGTAGTTTCGATGTAAAAAAAATATTTTGTAGAACTTGGGTATTTACGTAAATCCCAGGTACTACTTAGGAATTTTATTCTATATTTTTAGAATATTCACCAGTTAGCGCCCCAGGTTTTTAACAATTGTGTTTCAGTCCCTGTTAGGCTCATGTACTTGTCACCTGAGTGTTGGCAATTTTGCAGGAAAGGGTGTAGGATTTTATTTATTTCTTATTGGTCCAGGGATTTAAAAATTCAATATTATGATTCTGTAAAATTTGCACAGTGGTCCCTGAAGTTCTTGATATTTACAAAGATTCCCTTGTTAGTAATGTAGTTTCTCTTTGTTGTCTCTATTTATTTCATGCATCAATAAAATTCAAAAAAATACCCAAAATAGGAATAAGTTTCTCTTACATTGTATTTCATGCCATAATTTTAGATTGCATTTTTGAAGCGTTTTATTATTTATAAAAATTGAAAATATGCATTTCATCCCTGTTTGTATTAGAAAATACATAAAAATTATAAAATTGTTTTGGAAAATTACCAAAAAAAATATATTTTGTGTATTTTGTGTTTTAAAACTTCAGGTCAAAAATCACTAAAAAATATAAAAGAAAACTTATAAAAATTACAAAACTCATAAAACCTTTATAAAAATAAAAAAACTCCATAAAAAATCACAAAAATAAAATTTTTATCTCTGAATTTTCTCTATTTTATTATATTTATTGTAAAATTAATTTAGTGAATTTTGGTCTCTGTTTCATATTTATTATCTCCAATTTAATTTCAAATATTTAATATATACCCTGTTTTTGGAATTTTGGACTTTAAAAATACAAAAAAATAGCAAAAAAATAAAAAATTCACAAAAATATCAAAAAAGTATAAAAAGCACAAAAATATTTTATTCATGTATTTCCCCATTTTTAGATATTTTTTATATATTCTATCTCTCTCTTACTCCTCTTGTATATATATTCTTTATATTACTTTATATATTTTAAAAGAAAAAGAAAATACAAAAATATAAAATATAAAAAGAAAATAAAAAATTAGAAAATTAGAAATCAAAATAAAAAATGTAAAAATTAAAAACCCACAAAAAATTTCAACTTGGCTAAGTGTTTGAAAGGATATTAGGTGCTTGACTTCTATCTTGCCTGCTCTACTCCTTTGCTTCCTGTGATCGACCCCTACTTCCTTACCACTATACATTTTTAGTAGGGTATAATAAATTTTAACTCTTGCTTTAATTGTTTAATTACTTGTATGGGTTAATTGTTGAATAATGAAAGGATTCGAGTAGTCGCCTTAGCGAAAGTGAGCATGAATTGTCAGGCCCTTACTTAGCGACTCCTATCTTTTGGTTTTTCAAATGACGTCGTTGTCGGGGAGCATCGGCTTGTAGAGTAGACTTTATCTCTTTACTTGCTTAGCCATTTTCGATTATCTCTCTTTGTTTGATTATTAATTTTGAACTGTCTGACATCTCTTTCTTGTCTTCTTACGAGGGACCACGGATCGAGGAGGATCGCCTAGGTGATTCTATGCATCTTTGGGAAGCAGAGTCGACTATTCTGCCCTTGCCGACAGGAGAGAGAGGAGGCTCTTGAGAGAGAGGATAGTTTAGGATTTTTAATTTTTAATGAGAGAGAGTCATTTGATTATTAAACTTGTAATAATACAGGTACTCAGGACTTTGGACACTCGAGCCCAATTTCCAAGTGTTTGTTCACTTGGGGGCTTACCGCAGTTTTGACAGATTTCATCACTTTTTTCATTTTGTTTCTCAGTTTTGGTTTTATTTATTTGTGGAATGAGCCCTTATTTTATAGGCTTGCTTGATCGTGTAATCTAAGGCCAAACCCCTAATAATTATTGCATGTACCTATAGTCTTTAAATTTAGACTTAGAAATTAATTAAATTGCTTGACACTTAGTTTGAAACCGCACGCCATGAGAGCACTCCATACAGCACTTGCAGGACCCAATGTGGTGGGCACCGAGGATGCTCCAAAATCGGACTTTAGGTTTCGCTCTCCGTGTTTTGCATTTGGTTCTTCACGCTAGAAATTGCCTGCTTAGGACGATTTATATGTGCATGTCGGCATTTAATATATGTTTATAAATTCATGTTTTGCATCCTCATCGAGAGAGCTGGGAAGCACTGTAAGTCTTCTAACTGAGCATTCATCATTTGGGCACTAAGATGAGATTTCCATCCTAGTGTCGCCTTGTATTGCTTTTCCGACCTTCTCCCTCTATTTTTAGATCAATTAGGAATCAAAGAAAATACAAAAATGTTAGGCTCTTATATTGAATCTACTCAAAACAAGTGATAACACGGAAAAAATAAAAAAGGGACTGCTAAAAATACTTGACCTAAATAAAATTGATTAATTGGACTCATTGCTTTGGGTGAACAAAGCCCTCATTGTTTTCAGGTTGCATTGGAAGTTCTCCTTCCCATTGAGAGAGCGGCTTCATAAGGTTAGAGCCCAAAACCCAGTCTGTGTCTACCTTTGTATCGCATGGATTTCCGAAGTATTGGCGCTTCTATCATACGTGGACGAGTAGGGCTTGGTCGGCAATGGTGCTCTCTACTGTGTAGAGCATCAACCTCGTCTGAAGTATCGAGCATAGGCACGCCTTCATGGGGGTGTCTGTCTCATTGTCTTGCATCCGAGTAGGCTCTTGCACGCTTAGGGGTGATTCCGTTGTGAGCGAGTTCCGAAGTATTGGTTTCTTCTATCAGATTCCTCCCTCTATTTCTTTGGATGAGTAGGGATCTAGGAAGGGTTATAAGGACCTTAAAATGTGCAGACTATATGTTACAAAGGGAGGAGGACAAGTACGGGATACTTTTCGGGCAATACTCTCGCTTCTATAGGCATAACGCTCTAAGGACTCGTACAAAGATTAATTGCCAGAAGTCAAATTTAAAACTGACAAAGATAATTGTTGAACCTTCATGGTTTCACAGATTGAGTTGGTGAATCCATTGTTTTGAGGTTAGATTGGTTAGTCTTATTAAGGTCAAGATCAAAAACATCGCGCACTTGCGCAATTTTACTCTCCTTCCTAATTGACCCTTCCTCATTGCGATCCTTCTACTGTGTTACAATCCTTTTATTCCTTTTTTATCTCCATAATCTTCATCCACATCGATCATGCTCTTGACCTCTGATATGGCGACGAATGGGTAGTTTAGTCTAGACTCCATCGACGCCCACATCAGTTCCATACGCTCGCCTTCTCCAATAATTCAGGGCGATTCCCGAGAATCTGATTTGAACTCCATGAACCAATCTCCAGACTCTCTGTCTTCTTCAATAAATAGGAATTACTCAATCCAAATTCCACAAATTCATGCCAACTTCGAGTTGAAGCCGTATTTTTTGTCTCTACTTCCCATATTTCATAGGAACACAACTGAGGAACCATATATCCATCTCAAGAAGTTCGTCTGCATTTGTGCTACTGCTGACTACCCTAGTATTACATTGGGGGTAGTCAAGATGACTGCCTTTCTCTTCAGCCTCCAAGATAAGACCCTATATTGGATTGACCACTTAGGAAAGGTAGTCACGACCTGGGAGGAACTTAAGTCTGCATTTCTCCACAAATTTTACTCTCTCGTTCGCCTGAATCAGATGCGTGCCCGCATCTCCAATTTTCTATCAACAACCTCACGAAACCATCCATGAAGCATGGGAAAGATTTAAGGATTTCCAGGAGAAGTGTCCCCATCATGAGATTCCAAAGACCAGTCTTGTACAAAATTTCTTTGGTGGGATGACACTAGAAAGCCAGAAGCTCATCGATGTCGCTTGTTGTGGCTCTCATTTTAACAAGGACAAGGACGTAGTTTGGAATGTTTTTAAGGAAATAGCTAAAGGAGAAGCCGCCCAATCCTCGTCGTGCGCATACATGAAGATGCTAGTCACCATCAGCATGCCTGTGAACATGGCTACTTATGCCGAAGATAGGGACGAGAGCTCCAATCTGAGTATCATAGGGAGCCACCTGTCTAAGGTAGATATTATAGAGAATAGGTCGTATGGCCTAGAGAAATTGTCAGTGATCGAGAAGAGGACTCAGGGCTTGGAAAATCTCAATATGATTTCCCAGCAGCTAGAGCAGCTCGTTCGAGACTTGAATGCCAACATGTGCAACTCTGTGTCTGCTACTGCCGAGACATCCACTGAGAAGAAGGAGCCTCCCTGAATCAAGCGCCTCAAATGACTCCGCTGTAGCCCCAGCTTATTCAGCACGTGTATTACGTGCAGGTGCTGGAGCAACCCCCGTAGTCCCAAACACATATGGGTTGAATATCAGCCAGAGCCCCAACTAGCTTATCCTGAGCAATTCTCTCCACCTCCGCCGTTGATTAAAGAAATCAATGGTTTTCTGAATAATGAAGAACGACTGACCCATCATCAGGGACATTCTCTGGGTCAGAACTTGGGTAGCAGGCCCTATCACCAGCAGCAGCAAGGCGGGAGACCCTTCCAGCCCTCATATCAGCATCGGCCTCCGTCTTAGGGTAACACCTGGAGGCAGAACTATCAGAACGGTCCTCAGCAGTCCGGATATCGTGGTCAAGGATATCATCAGCAACCGGCTGCACATTTTCATCAGCAGAACTCACAGTATTCCTCCAACCCTCCTCCCCACCAGTTTTCATAGGGATACCAGCCATAGTCTCACCCATCGTATCCACATCCGAGGCCCCATCAGGGGGACTCTTCTAATATTGTACCGGTTAACCCGGGCCTTACTTGCCTTGAACATTTGAGAAAAACATGGTTGAGATGAATCAGAAGATTGACGACTTGACGACTGCGAAAACAACCATCCCTACTCAAGTCGAAGCCAACCCGAACAATTTCCGAGGCAAGGAGTAGGTAGCCGGTAGTGTCCAACCCGATTCAGGTGAATAAAATTTCTTATTATCTAATGATGTTACTCTCAGGAGCGGTAAGACACTCCAGCCATTGACGACGATGAAGGGAAAGCATATTGCATCTGACTGGGAATCGTCAGTCCAGCCAACACAAGGGCCAAGAAGCATTTTTGGAGCAGCACCATCAACAACAACAAAATCACAAAAAATGAAGAAAACAGCAAAATACAAAAAGAAAAGAAGCAACCTCGGTGGAGATAGGCCAGCATTGGAGACGCCTGCATATGCCCAGAACCAGCGCCGGACATGAAGAATCTTATACCTGCAGCGAGTCCAACGCCAGCACCAGAAGTCGAGCCTGCAGTTTTTGGTCCATACATTATAGATGATTATAGCCCTTTTTGCCATCTACTTGTACACAACAATATGGACACAACTCTGAATGACATTATTAGAGACTCTGCAAATATTCCTCTTCCAGAAGCAAAGAAAAAACACAAAATTTTGAAAAATGCTTTGTCTGACCCTGCCATCGTTGAGATTATCCGGAATTGGGTCTTGAACATGCCATTGATGAAAGCTCTTGAGTACATGCCCGCTGTGAAGAAAGAATTAAAAGATGCATGTACACTCAGGCGCAGACCTCTTCCTCATAACTCCAGAAGTAAGGGTGGCAAATCCGAAAAGCATATTCTCAGTAGGAAATTGTTATGAAAGAAATATAGAAATGGTGCGATGCGAGATTCATTTATCCCATCTCTGACAACAAATGGGTGAGCCCTCTACATGTAGTGCCAAAGAAATCAGGAATCACCATCGTGAAGATGACAAAGGAGAGGAGATTGCTACCAAAGTGCCCACTTCTTGGCAAATGTGTGTAGACTACAAAAGACTTAATCTCGCCACTATGAAGGACCATTTTCCTTTGCCCTTCATCAACCAGATTCTTGAGTGACTGGCTGCGAAGGAATACTTCTGCTTCTTGGATGGCTACTCTGGGTATAATAAAGTGGCTATAGCTCTTGTAGACCAAGAGAAAACCACGTTCACCTGTCCCTTTGGTACGTATGCCTTCAGACGGATGTCGTTCATGCTATGCAATGCCCCAACCACATTTCAAAGGTGTATGCTTGTAGTATTTACTCATATGGTAGGCAACTTTCTTGAGGTCTTTATGGACGATTTTTCAGTCTACGGGAACTCCTTTGATCAATGTCTGGATTACTTAGATCGAGTCTTATGGAGGTCTTGCGAAGTAAATCTGGTGCTCTCATGGGAAAAGAGTAACTTCGTGGTGACCGAAGGAATTGTGCTGGGTCATGTTGTTTCTAAACATGGCATGGAAGTTGACCCAGCCAAGGTGGAGGTAATTTCTATACTTGAGCCACCTAAAACAATTAAGCAAGTGAGGTCATTTTTGGGCCATGTCGGTTTTTATCGACGATTCATCAAAGATTTCTGTAAATTGGCCAGACCATTGACAGAGTTACTAGGTAAGGAGAAATGATCAATGCCCATATGAAATGATCAATCAACAAAAGACCTTCATTGATCAATGCCCATATGAAATGATCAATCAACAAAAGACCTTCATTGATCAATGCCCATATGATCGATTAGGAAAGAGGACATGACCGATTAAAAGGTTGATAACATAATTCAAAATTCAAATAAGTGATCAATCGTAAAAGCTTACTTATCGATCAATAAAAAGTAACAATCAAAGATAGACATCTTTCGAATAATGATAATCACTAAGAAAGCATGAGTAGTCATGTGACTTACCAATCATACAAAACCAATGACAGATCGGTTTGAAGTGTTTATTAGCTAGCTATTGAATGGTCGATCTAATGAAGTACCATGAGTGATCAATGAATGATCAATCAACATGAATTGCAATGAGAGATTAATTGAAAGTCTGATTTGAAGTAGGCTTTGCTGCAAGGAACTTTTAATTGACTTGTAAAAATAGTAACTCTTAATGTACATCATCAAAGAGACAATAATTGAATATGATTTATAATACATTCTATGATTACACAATAAGTACAAAACAATGCATTACATAATAATCCATTCATGGGTGCCATAACAAGATTGTGTGAGAAATAGATTTAACTTTTTACTCCATAAGGAACCTTCATGGCACCCAAAAATGTCATTCCACTACATATGATGTTGCATATCATGATTTACATTGAATGAAGTTCATGTTGATTTAAAATAAATCCTCCACACCTAGATATGTAATTATCTTCTACACTGCAATTTAGTCAGTTGATATTATAATGCAGAACATGTCTTACAACATAGAACTGGGATTAGGATCATAGTTCATGTTGGTTTGGTTGATATGACTTCAGTTAGAAGGCTATTCCCAGTTGGACACTAGAATCTGATTCGACCGCAAGAAATAGAATATGGAGTTTTAGATGAGAATCGGTGATGGACCCAGAAATATAGACTAGGTAAGGCACACAAAAAAATGGATAATAAATAACCTAATATATTCAACAAAATCTAATCACATTCATATGCATGTGGATATATAAAAATATGTCTTGCATAGAAAGCAAACTGAAAAAATCCATACATGTACTTAAAGTTGTCCTAGCCTAGTTTCAATATTTTGAAAACAACTCATAGTATCATCATCAACAACATAATCAAATATTTCTCTTTCCAATATGTGAGTAGAGCACCATTCATACATTCATCTCCAATTCGATAACACAACCAAGTCTTGACTATAGACATGGATGAAGCTCTTTGAATACTTGTTCTTGCAATTGGTAGAATTGATGCTAATTTAATCCTTAGATACACTAGTGGATAAACAGAATATTTTTAGCTTTCACTATTTTCTCTGCAAGTTCTGTCAAAAAATTCAACTCCGAGAATTCGGTATTTTGCTTGACATCTTTAATATATGTCAGTATTTTTTCAAATGCAACAAATGATTCTTTTGACTCAAGCATACCATGCAAAAAAAGATGTTTTTTTATCTTTAATAAAATAATCATTCAACGCTTGAGATCGCATGGCAAAATAATTATATAAAACAACTTGAATATAATTATGATGCAAAAGTGTAATTTTGTCAAAATTACATTTCGATCATCTTGTAGATGTATATATATAATCTTCACTTGGAATATATATATATTTATATATTCTTATTAAATCTTTCATTAAAGAAGTTCATCCACTATCTTTCATTTCTTACAAAGATTATTTTTCTACAGAAGCATTGATAATATCCTGATCTTTCCTCTGAAGTGATTGTGAAAGTGCATTTGTAATCCCCGGAACATAAACCATTAAGTGTGTGAAGAAAATAAATTCAAAATCCTACTACTTACACAAATATTCAAGCACCTCACCATGCTTACCCAAATTCTTAATTTCTCTCAAGATTCTAATACTGTAGTCATGGAAGGGTATAAGTTACGTAAATTTATTAACCACTCATAATGAAATCCAAAAGTGTATCACCAAGACATAGAAAACTCTTCTCTTGATTTATTCATGTTCTTTTATTAATTTCACCTAAATTAAGTGATTCGACAATCCTCATGATTTCTGCCTCTCTAAGTAATTCAGTTTTCTTACAGAAAGTAGAAAATAAAATTGATAGTCTTCCCACATTGGTAAAAAACATATAAATAAGATCATGATTTCTAGCAACTTAAACCAATGCCAGTTGAAGTTGATGAGAAAAAACAATGAATATAACGAAGTAGAACCATTCTCTTTTAAAATAAGACTTTTTAAACTATTGAATACATAACAATATCGATAAAAAAATCATCTTTCACAATGCTATATTCCAACCAATTTGAATACCTTTCGAACTATGGGAGAATAGATCTTCATTATTTCTTTCCAATTTTCAATGTATTTACAATGTGATAAATATTAGCAACATAGTACTTTATTTATATATACTAATGCTTACCTTGTGCATTGCATTAGGTTGTGCTAATAATAAAGTAAATATATCATGAAAGATAATAAAGCATATATCGTAACAAATATGTTTCTTATAATATCACTATTGTGGAAAATATACATTTAAAACAAGTAACTAAATCAACAAAAATATTTTTCAAATTCAGGGAAAGATAATTTACAATTATGTAGTTTTGAACATTTTGTAGTAGGCTATATTTTCCAATCTTATATAGGTAGGTGTATAATAGCTATGATTGGCTTTTTAGACATAAAATATATGTCACTTATATGGTTTATACAAATATTTGAACATTATTTTATTTGGACGATTTTTATGGCTCCACAATTACACGGTTACAAATGTAACTTTCACAAGAAACTTATTATAGATGGACTTATGTGCTTATACGTAGAACATCCAAAGTATATATCCACAATCACCAAGCCAATCATGGATCCTAATCATATATTTCTCCAAATCATAGATCAACTAACCTTGGATGCATGATAGCTCAAGAAGAATCGAAATAAACTCATATATTTATAACTATTAAAGTCAGGTAAATTTTAACATTCAAAGTCTATAAGTGCAATTATCTATAAAATCCAAGGTAGACTAAAAGTTCTTTCCATCAATTTTTAGCAACAATAGTGTGGTATCACAATAGGACTCGAAATCCGTTCATTTATTTCTTAACTGTTAGCATAAAAGGTCAATATTAAAAGTCTATATATGCAATTACCTAATAAGAAAGCTAATGCTAAAAATTTATCCAAGTAAACAAACATGAACATAGAGATAAACAAAGTAGTTTCTTTATGTTCACATAATTTTACCAAATATTGTTTACATTAAATTGCTATTTTCATCATGCACATTTCTAATGCACTAATGTCATCTTTCTAAAATGTATGAAAGCTAAAATCCCAAATTACCATAAACCAACATGTCTAACTAAACTTCTACTATAACAGAAGATCATTTTATGATAAAATATATAGATTGTGTTATTTGTAGAAGCTATATAATAAGCTCAGTGCTTTCTTCCAATCACAGTCTATGAATTATGGAAAAGCGAAACATAGGGTTAACACATGGTTTATAAATCTGATATATTTTATAGGGCAAAATTTTTAGCATGTAATGATTTTTTTACAGAAGTTAACAAAGAAAATAGATGGAAATTAAACACAATTATGTCATGTGAGAGTTAGGTATGATTCAGTGCTCTCCATGTAATTTGTAATTATAGAGTGTTTATGTGATGCGAATTTCAAGTACAAATACTTGATTTAACAATATATTTAATATTTAACAATGGTTTCCAAAATATTTATAGATATAGATCTATTTATTTTACCATCGAAAGATATCTTCAAACTGTATATCTTTGAAGAGGGTTGGGGGCTATCTTCTTTCTTGTGATTGTCATATCATATAGAAAATGTGGATGCTAATTATATTTTAAAAATTCTATATAACATCCTACTTTATAACAAAAAAAAATTGCGCATGAATTTGCATGCGATATATTAGATAGATGTTTGTTCTTTATTTACTAGGGATCAGGCGCACTTGATTTGAATTTGGCCATTTATTCTTGAGTAAGATATGCACTTGGATTTTATCTTTAAATAAATTGGGGATACACCCAAACATTTTAACCTTATGCTTTTGAAGTTGAGACAATGAACATATAGGAAAGATCAAACATAAGAGTCAAATTAGATTAAACCTATAAATCATTTAATTTAAATTAGATCAAACTAATGAGATGAGATGAGAGGTAAACTAAATTGGACAAGTACCCGGTGTAAATGGGAATTTGTATGTTCTATTTTATATATACACATTTTTGCAATATCAGTTATGGCTTTCCATTTTTTTGCAAATTAATTGTTCTATTGTCTTCTTGTGAAACTAACAATTGTGCCCCTCTGGTAAGCTTTATCATTAGTGAGATAAATCGAATCATGATTTATAAAAATCAAATCTTGATTTAGTTAAATTTTTTCTTATTGTTACGTCGCTACAATGTTTAAATTACACTTGAACCCGAGACACGCAACCGTTAATTGCGCAAGAATACAAGGACACATTGACATTGCAAAAAAGGTAGGAACTTATCTCTAACACTGCATAATCTACGAGAGGCATGACAGTAAAAAAACCTATAAATTTTATAATGCATAAATCCACTTTTACACACATATATTAACATTATAATATGCAAAAAAACATATAAAAATATATACTCAATATATAATCTCTACACATAGAGATAAACGATGTTTGCGAAATACACCAACTAGTTTAGTATATCTTGGTGAGCTTTACTACTAATAATTAACGATAGTTCGATGTAATCCTTGTCTAACATTTGTCTTTGCATGTCTTGATAGTTTTTATATCCTTACAGTGCATATGTTGGCGTGAGGCCTCTTCAAGTAGATATCTCAGATTTTTTTTATTTGTTCCAAAAGATTTTTCGATTTTCTTTTTACTAAATCTCATTCTCCTTTTTTTGTTTCATTCATAAAAATGTCGTTATTTCATTTATCTGCCTGCAAAACATTAATAATTACTTGGTCAATCTTATGTTATGTCTACCCTCTTACTCCTTCGATGCTTTTATTATGAGACTAATTAAACAATTTCAGGTTTATATATTGGGAAATGTCCCATGCCATCATTTCTTCTTTCAGTGTAATCTAACAATAGCATCTTCAAAATATAATCAAACTACAAAGAAGATATAGAAATTTTGAAATTGTAAAACTATTGCTATTCATGGGGAGGCCTTAGATATACATTTTGTGATTACAAAGTCTGAGAATCCAACATAAAGTTTAATCACATTTATATTGGAAGATTTTCATGTAATTGATTACGATTGTTCAGAAAAAACTCGTATATGACAAAACTAAAAACATCAATCCTGCGAATTGATTGTCGTGGAGGATCACATATATGTTGAAGCATAGTGTAAATATGAAGTACATTACTTAGAGGTTTAAGTGCGACTGCCCAAATCCTGCATGAACATAGATAAAAATGTTCATTTTTGTGCATTGGAATCAAGGCTTAATTATTATCAAGCTATATTCTTACCTTGGGTGCGAGAATAGTTTTCGCTTGCTTGCCTGATCATAGATCTTGTCGAGCATGTTATCTATAGCCCCAAAATACGCATAGCTCCATGTTCTTTTGAACCACAAGATGCCATAAAGTGTCCAAAATCCGAAGATAAATCCAAAAGCCATAGCGAGATAAAGAAAAACTATACCGTTTTGATCTTCATGCAAATCTTCGTGTACTTCATCTGGGCTTTGATCATCATCGCATAATTTTGGCAGTGGAGCTCCGCAGAGTTCTGCATTTCCAATGTAAGAAGACCAATTGAAGGTGGAGAATTGCGAATCGGAGGGTATTCTCCCTGTTAGATTATTGTATGATAGGTTCAATGTAGTTAGAAAATTCATGCCCAGCATACTTTGAGGAATTTGGCCATGAAGATAATTGAATGACAAATCCATGGATTCCAGATTCTTTAATGCACCGATATTATCTGGAATGTCTCCAACCAAATGATTACGAGACAGATTCAAACTTTTCAAGGCAAGAAGATCGCTTAGTTCTCTTGGTATTTCTCCACTCAATTCGTTCATCGAGAGATCGATAAGTACCATTAATGCAAGTAATTGAGAATATTCCATTCTTTGTCCTTTAATGACTAAGGATGCCGAATAGGTGACAGTGTATACTCCAATAGTAATGGTATACGTTAATCCTGTGTCATGAAATCGCTGGCTAATGATGGATGGATCCTTCATGGCATTGAAATTTCCAAGATCATGTGGAATTCTCCCTGAGAAGTTGTTAGCTGATAGATCCAAGATTTGGAGTTTACTTAGAAGCTGCAACTCTTGAGGAATCTCCCCGTACAACTTATTGGAACTCACAATCAAAGCCGATAATAATGGGGAGCTTGTTGCTATCCAAGTTGGCAAGTTTCCACTGAAGTTGTTTTGACCGATGTTTAGAACTCTCAAGTCACTGCACATTCTTAATGACGAAGGAAAATCTCCAGAGAAGTTATTATTATTTAAGGCAACAATCTTAAGCCCACAAGAAGAATTGAATATTCCTTGAATGATGCCATCAAATTTATTGCGTGCCAAATGCAAGAAGGATAATCTATTCAATCTCTGTAAGCACCGAGGTACCCTCCCCGATAAGTGGTTCGTTGATAGATCCAAAACCGCTATATTGAGCTCGCAATAAGAAATGGGGATCCCCCCCCGAAAATGAATTGTTATACAACAACAACACAGCGAGCTTGCTTGCATTCTTAAACTGCGGCAACGGGCCCTCGATATGATTATTAGCTAAGTGAAAATATCTAAGTTGTGGCATATTGAGTGCTATTGACGGAATAGAGCCGCTCAAGTTATTGCCAGAGAGGTCCATGTCTTCAATCCTGGAGAGATCCCATAACCATGTTGGTAGCATCCCAGAGATGCCCGAGTTGGACAAGTTCAGGGAATCGAGCTGACTTTGAGTTTGTATCCATCTTGGGAATGAAGGCCCTACTTTGCAAGACGATAGATCAAGTGCTTCTAGTTGGAAAGGAGGATTCCAATCCGAAGAGAATCGTACGTTGATGTTTCGCAGGTACAGCAATCTTAATCTCGTTAAATTTGAAGTGAACACCGGTATTGATCCGTTCAATCTATTAGCGGAGAGAGACAACATCCATATCGAGCTCAAGTTCCCAATAGACGAAGGGATGCTCCCGTCAATTCATTATTCTCAAGTGAGAGAAAATATAGGTGCTGCAAGCCACCGAGAGTCTCAGGGATCGACCCTCTCAGTTCATTATCGCTGAGAATGAGCACCCCCAGATTGTAGAGATTGCCTACCGCAGGCGGGATGGGACCGGAAACATGCGAAGCAAACATAGAAAGGCCCCATAGGCCTGTTACATTGAACAACCAGTTCGACAGACGCATGTTTACACTATTGTCTTCCAAGGTAATCCTGGAGAGATGGGTAAAGTTCACATGCTCAAGGGACTCGGGAATGGAAACATTGCAATGATGGAAATAAACCCCAGAGATGAAAGGCAACATGTTGAGGTTATATATGAAACCTGGTGCTCCTTGCAAATCCGTCTCCTGTAACCTGAGGTCCTCCAAAGACGAAAGACGCACGATCCATTCACCCTCGATTCGAAAACCGGTGAGTTCTAGAGATTGGAGGTGGGTGAGGTTCCCAATTTGAGGAGGCACAACTCCTGTGGGGGGACATGTTCATTTAGCATGCACAGATGTGATGAAACTTTGCTATCCTAACCAAGATGTAAATAACTTTCAGCAGGGGTCTATCTTACCTTGGTATGTCTCTGCGCCGACGTTCAATTCGACGACATGGCCTGTCTGATAATCACAAGCTACACCGGTCCAGTTTCTGCAGCAATCAGTGCCGACCCACGAAGAGAACACACCTTTGGTATCTGGAACGTTGTTGCGCTTGAACAGGAGAAGCGCCTCTCTCTCGGTGGGCTTGCATCTGTTGTTGTGTACGACACCCTCCGCAGCATCGTTGCAGAGAGAAGAAGAGAGGAGGAAGAAGGAGATCACAAGATGGTAGAAATCCATGAGAGGCTCAACTGGTCCTCAATGGATCTTCCATTCGAAAGGAATATCAATCGAAAAGTATGCAAATGAGGGACCCCCAATGACTTCCAACCATTGAATTGGTTCTTTTATCCGCACATTCTTCCAATGAAGAGCACAAACATTTTAACGACAATTCTGAATGCATAAATATGGCAATAAAACTCGAAATCGACTTATTTTTTTCTTAATCATTAGCATAAAAAATGATCGGGTGGTAGTGCGTTGTGACTACCACCCAAAAGGCCAAGGTTTGAATTCTTCTTTGTGGGAGTTACGTTAGATGGTTAATAGCTACCGTATAAAATTGATCGGATCTTTCAATGTGGATTTGAACAAGAATTCGTGTAGTTGACCCTTCTTATATTGGAAGAAAGTTTTCATCATTTTTTTAGCACTAAAAACAATTGTCGAAGCTATATGCAATTACCTGAAAAAGCTAGTTCAAAGACATGCATATAAATAAATGAATGAATAACTTTCGAATACATCATGTTTTATAAAATATTATGTGCGATGAATTACAATTGACACTACAAGAAATTGGTCCTATTAAGGAATTACAATCATCATTTTTAAGGTTTATATCATCAGAGAATGATGGTGGGTTAGGTGTTCTTGATCTTGATGCGATGAATAAGGCACTACTAGTAAAATAGGTAATCCATTTTGGGGAAATGGTTCTGATCTTCTATGTTCTTTGTTGTGAAAGATCTATGGGATTTCAAGAGCCCTATACTGGAGATCTAGCCATGTGTCTATGCCCTCTAATTTTTCGAGGGGGTCTGCTCCATCATTCCTCGGATTTCAGCATCTATGCGACCATGTCTAGGAGAAGGAGTCGCCTTTCATTTTTGGATTGACGATTGGTCGGGACGTGGGACCCGATGTGATAATTTTTCGAGGTTGTTTGGGATGGCTGAGAAACTAAGATTGTGGTTATGCGAGGCTTGGAGTGGCAGTGTTTGGTCACCTACATTTCGGTCAGAATTATCTAAAGAGAGTATAACAGACTTGCATTGTTTGAGAGGGATGCTCTCTCAAACGGGCATACCATCGACAGAACACGACCATTGGGTATGATTAGATGGCCAATTCCTGGTGAAGAAGCATTACAAACTGGATGACCTTTTGGGACGCTTATTGGGGACGGTCAATGAGCAATCGTCCCCTATAGTAACATAGGGGACCGTCGTAGTATGACCGTCCCCTCCGTCGAGTATTCGTGACGGTCGCTACTGACCGTCTCAGTTAATGGACCCTTTGGCGACGGTTATATAGACGTCCCTTACGAGTAGAGCCCCTGATGAATCCTCATTCATCACTCTTAATTCTTTTATTTTAGCTAAAAACCTTTGCAAAACACCATGTATATGTGTGTAAATAAAATAATTTATCAATAAGCATGCATTGTGTAAATAATAATAATTAACATGTTTTTGTGCAAAAATAAAAGAATAAAGAAATAAAGAAAAAGACGGAAATATTTAGAATAAATATTGAGTGACCTGAACCCAAGGGAGCGCTCCATAAGGGCCTGACCACAAAATAAAATAAGTAGAGAGAGATAGGGTGACTCAACATGATGTACATACCCCTCTTTATGTAAATATTTTATTTTCTAAAAATAAAAATATATTTTTGTTCCTTATATTTTGTACATATTTGCAAAAATAAAACTAAAGTAAAAATGAGGAAAATAAAAGAAAAATAAAAGAAATAAAATCTCTCTCATCAGTGTACATATACCATGTATATAAAATAAAAGACCTCTTTATTTCTCCTTGTAAATAATTAATAAAATTCAATAAAAATTAATTTATATTCTATATTTTATAATGTAAATAAATAAAATATAAAATAGGAATATTTATACAAAAAAAAACAATTAGAAATAAAAATAAAAAATACATAGGTATACATACATATATATATATATATTAATAATATAATATAAATATCTAATTTATTTTTCAAAAAAAAACTAAAAATCACAAAAAAAATACTATGAAAATAAATAAACATTTTTTATGTTCAAACTATTTTCAAATAAAATCATTTATTATTTTTAAATGAATTTACAAGTATTTAATAAATCCTGCATTCTAATTGGTACAGGGGGATTGTTGACCCCCGGTCAACTCTCCCCCACGGACCTCTTCTTCGCGGACCCAATCAACCGACCCGAATTTGCCCATTTATCCTGGATCGATCCGATCACCTCTAACCCAAACCCCAGGCTCCATTTGCAGAGCTGACATCCGAGATCCACACCCGGGGATTCTCCTAGGGATCCATGCACCGAAATGCCCTGCCCGACTCTGTCTTTGCTGGGTCCCCACCAGTATATAACATCACTTTCTTCCTCCATTAGCCGGATCTTTGGCCATCTCTTTCCAGTCCCAGGACATCCACTCTTCTTCCTAGAGTGACAACTAGCGACGGAGGGTGTCGCAGCGAGGATTCGAGGTCTGCAGCCACTGATCCGGCGAGCTTCACCACTGTGCTCCGTCACCGAGCGAGCTTGAGCTCTGGCCTCGACAAGCCATCGAGGCGACGACCCCAGGATCTCTCTGATCTCCAGCACAGTCGATTACAACCATCAGGTAACCCGTTCAGCCTCTGTACGCACTTAGATTTCGATTTTGCGATTTAGCTTCGCCGGCAGTCGCCAGCCATTTCACTCCGATCAGATAATCCTTTTGTCAATCCGACCCGACTATCACTTCCACGAGATCCCTCTCCATCTTCTACACCCCTCTGATCACCCTGACACGCCCTGGAGTAGGACCCTCGCTTTCCTCCGCCGTCGCTTCACCGGAGAGCGTCGCCCCGCCTCATCCGATCACAGATTCCACCTCTCATCGGGTCGAGGCAATTTGCCTCGACCAAGGAAGCTTTCTATGCAGGTTGAAAGCCAAGATGGGTCTCATCTGGAGGTCCTATGTCCAGGAGCAGGAGCTTCGGGTGGTCTTCGTCGTCGGAGCGCTCCGCTCGCTCCAGGCCCCATCGGAGTCATCCACGAGCTGTGGAAGACGTCGAGCATCATTTCACCTATATCAGCAGCATCCGAGGACCTCTCCACCGTGCGTATTGGGCCGACGAATTTCGTCAGAGACCTGTTCTTCGAGAGTCCTCCAGCACCGTCCGATCGCCCCTTGCTCCAGATCAAATCGTCACCATCCGTTTGCAAAGGGACCGGGACCGTAGATCCATCTGAGGATCGAATCAGAGACATCCGTTTGCGAAGGGTTAGCCACGCTTCTCCACCGTTGGATCTCCACGTGGTGCTTCCTCGTCCGTTGATCATAATAATAGGGGTAATTTCACTTAGGCCCCTCCTCTTTTTGCATTTGTAGTTCAATCCTGTTAATATCTTTCGTAGTTGTTTTTTTTGGATAATTTGCACTTTGGACCTTCTAGTTTTTAGTATTTGCATTTTAGTCCCTATCTGTGTGAGACACGTACTTTGACACGTGAGTTTTTGGACATTTTGCATGTTTAGGGCTGGAGTTTGTTTACGTTATGAAATGAAAGAATAGTTTTGATATTTACAGTTATACCCTTGTGTGTGAACTTATTTGGACATGTGCTGATTGTTTGCGAATTTTACACTTTACACCTTAAGGTTTTTGCACGTGTTACAGTTTAGCCCTACGAACTATGTTTTCTTGTAAATAGGTCTATGTACGCTGTAACTCTTTTATTGGTTGAGTAAAATAGCAAATAAACTCCAAATCAAGTGAAATTTGGACATGTAGCTCCTGCCATTGTGTAAAAATTTCAATATTTTTTTGGGACATTTTTGTGGCTTTTGTTATTTTTAAAAATTCAAAAACACGTATTTTTGCTACTGTTTGAAAAAGAAAATCAATTAAAAATATAAAATCTTTTCTAAAAATTCTAAAGAAATTAGAGATTGTTAGTTTTGGTTTTCCAGCTTCTGTCTAATTTTTGTGTCATTTGGACATACAAAACCCAAAAAAATTAAAAAAACACTAAAAACCTTACAAAAACTCTAAAAAATTCTGTAAAAATAAAAAATGCAAACTCTTTTTCTGTAAATTAGTTCTTGTTTACTTTTCATAAAAATTATCTCCAAATTTTTATAGGCCAATTATATATTTTTAATCGGCCTTTCAAGTCTGGCTACACATTGATCCACTGTTTTCCTCTTTCTTGATTTTTATAAAATCAACTAAAATTTGAAAAATTCTGAAAAATTCACCAAAAACACTTAAAAATATAAAAAACACAAAAATAATTTTGTTTGAATTTTCTGAGCATTTTTGATATATTGAATAATTTGTTGTTTGAGCCCTTTTGGCTTCTTCTTATATTTTCCTTATTATTAAAAACACAAAAAAAAATATTTATAAATCCACCAAAAATACCTTTGTTTATTTTATTTTTATTTTTAACTACTTTGTAGGCCGTCTCGGCCATCTCGTGCTCCTTGTGTTCGACCTTGGTCGCTATACCATGTAAAATAAAATAGCGAGGACCGCTCTCATGTTTTATCAATTTATCTTTGATTTTGGTAATTCCTGATTTTTCGTGATTGACCGAGTCTCGAGATCTGGGTCGCAACGACCCTTGATTGATTTCATACCTTATCCGGATCTGTGAGAGGGATTTTTCGGTCATTAAAATGGCACCTTTACCACGGAGCACGACTTAGTAGTCTTTGTTTTTCATTTTTTTGTTCAGTTTTGTTTTTCGCGGCTTTTTCCGTGGCTTTTCGTTTTCCCGTGGCTTTTCACGGCTTTTTGATTTTCTCTGTTTTCTTTTTTATTTCTATTTTATTTTATTTTCTTTTATTTTATTTCACTTTTGTTTTGTGTGTTTATTTCTATTTCTGCATATAGTTTATTTTATTTTATTTTATTTATTTTCATAATAATATGTGTTTGACATTTCTGTTTGATTTCTTGTGAGGGTTCGAGGACCAAGGAAGCTTTTTCGGAAGTCGAAGCAACCACGGGAGTCGGAGGCGGCTCTTTTCTGCATAGAGCCGTAGGAGGATGCAAGGAACCGAGCAGGGGCGCGAGAGTGATAGAATAGTAGTTTATTTTTAGACCATTTGTTTAGTGTAATAATACAGGTACCCGGACTTTCAGAGACTTGTGGATTGTGGGGTCTATTTCGTCGAACACTGGTGTGCTCAGGGGACCCCACTGTGGTTTTGTTTTTGCCGTTTTTCTTTTCTTTGATTTCACGTGGATTTTTGTGCTTGAGCCCCTAGAGTTAGGTTTTTATTTCGTTGAGCCAGGTAGCCTTAGGTCCACAACCCTAATTAGAATATATGTTCCTATAGTTTACGTTTGGACTTAGGCAAATAAAATCAGTGCTTCACGATAATAGGAGCTTCTGTGTAGGACGGTTCTCACATTGCATCCATATAGTTAGTTTATATTTATACGCGGATCATAATTGCATGTAGACTGCTGGAGTCAGGTATGCCTTCTATCTCGTGCATGCATCATTAATTTTGTCGCGCATCGGCTATTCCGTTTTTCCTCCCCCCGTTTTTCTGGACTTAGGAATAAAAGGAAATCAGAAAATTTGTTAGACGATTTTTGAAAAAGACATAAAAATAAAAACAATAAAATTGGGACTGCTAATCACACTTGACCTAAAAGACACCTCATTTAAAAATCTATCTTGGGGAGAGTAACCCCCTCCTTGTTTGGTTTGGATGAGCGAAAGAATGACCCGCATCTTAGGCTAGAGCCATATCCGATTTCTTGACTGACTACCGACCTTTTACTCGGGACAGTCTGTTAAGAATATTGGATTCCTATCAGCTCACGTAACCGCTCTAAAAGACTAACTTGATCACCTAAAATAAATTGACAAGATAATTGAACGATCTCTTACGGTCTTCAGCTCAGCGTTGAGTAGGTGAATTGGGGGTTTGCTTTCTCATCTTGTGTGTTTCCAGATCCCCTCTGCCTTCTTCCCATCTATCTTCTCCATCTATTCATCTATCTTTCTCCCACCCACCCGCCCTTCAGTTTCCCTTCCTCTTCTGTATCCCTGGATGATGGATCTACCTCACTTCTGGCCGACTTTTGCGGCTTCTTCTACATCTTCTGACCATCAGTCCAGTCTATCTTCGAGGGAGGTCGAATCCCCGACCAAACTCCCACTCCCTCCCTCCCATCCCTTTCATTCTTCTGGGCATGCTGTGTTAGACGTCCGTGGAGATCAGATTGAGCAGATGCGAGGCCCGGACGATGCCATTGCTGGGTTGAGAGTGCACTCCGTTCGTAATCAGGGAGAGTAGATGCGAGTATCAGAGGCTCCTATGCCAGATTAATGGATGAGCAGATAGGACAGGGAGCTCAGTCAGCCTCTACACTAGGTCCATTCATCTGGATTTGGATTTTATTCAAAGACTGGCAGCATTTTTAGGGGAGGCGCATGAGGAGCCCTATCTTCACCTGTCTGAGTTCGAGAAGTTTGCAGGACACAACTTTACTCAGATATCACTACAGAGGAGATGACGTTGAGGACCTTACCATTCACACTTCAGGACAGAGCCATGAGATGGCACAGGCGGTTGGTAAGGAGATTCGCTATGTGGGGAGAGCTACGCCAAGAGTTCTACAGAGATACTTTCCCCAGCATAGAGCAGAGTTGATGCGGTCCTTGATCACAGAGTTTTCAGTAGACCATCAGGAGCCACTGCACGAGGCATGGCTGAGGTTCCTAGACCTCTTGAGGAGATTTCCCGACCATGGACTTTCACTGACTGACCTTATTGAGATCTCCATGCGGGGGATGACCGTGGAGCAGTTAGCACTGGTGATTACCTCATGTGGAGATTCACACCGCGGTTCCGACATTGACTTACTGGATACCATCTCGAGGTTACTTTCACAGAGACCATCTTTACAAGATGTCATGGTTGGGACATCACATGAGGATGTTGCAGTACCAGTGGGGTGTGTCGCAGGACATGATGATACAGTTTCTACACACAGCTCGAGGACTTGGATTATGCAGCATCACAGATGACAGATGAGATGACTGATACAGTGGAGGTTCTGACCCAGAGTCTACTCGACTTACCGTTGGTTTTCCAGCTAGAGTTCGAGTTAGCCCAGAGTTTTCAAATCGACTATTCTTGGATATCAACTCTTTTATACTCTAGGAGACGGAGGAGCCCCCGCTTTTACAACCATTGATTCAGCCACTTCAGTGTCAGTCCTGGATGATTTAGTTCTTTTCTGCAGAGACACTTCTCGGAGTCAGACAGACACCATGACTCAGCCCAGCAGCTACAGCTCGATATGGAATACCACTCTGAGATACCAGACATAGATAGTCCCATATTCGAGCCTTTTGTCCTCCACTTTGTTGAGACAGATACACTTGCTGAGGACCAGATGGCAGCCAGCATTGCCGCAGAGCGAGGATCATCCAAAACCACATTGCCAGCCTCCGCGGTGTGGACCAGTACCTTCTCCTGCTTCCAGATTACCGAGAGCTAGACTTCATATGATGATGCATCATGGTGCACCAGAGTGGGGTGCTTGACAGCAACATAGATGCCCTGATAGATCCTGATCCTCTATTTTCTCACCTCTGATCTTGCATTCCTCCCGAGGGTTATCTGTGGGAGAATGCCAGACACGATGATTACTCAGTTTCACCTTCTGAGAGTGTCTCCGATCTGGCGGATCACAATACTGAATCTTCCGATCCTTCTGATTCTGAGTCATCTCACCTCGACGACCCTCGTGACGATGAGCTGATCTTAGAGATATTCGATGATCTGTCTGACTTGTCTCCATTATATACATCGGATATCAATTTTCTTAGAGAGTCTCCTGATCTTCATTTTCCATACCTCTTTGAGACACCGAACGATGTGGAGGATTCATGGCTGATCCATCCTTCTCCACATTTGATTTCTTCGCTCTACACTTCCACTCCACTATGATTCGAGCCAATGATTTCTTTTGTGCTACCGGATCCCGATCACATATTCCCATATAATTGGCCGGTAGCAGACACCCGCTTGATTGCCTACCTGGGTGTCTTTCTTTGCACTGTTGATTTTGTTGTTGTTCTCATACCGAGGCTGCGACGACAGTACGGCATTAGCCTTACAGATGTCATCCTAAACCTTGACACAATGTTATCCTAGACTTTGCGCCTAGCTAGGGGTGTAAAACCTAGCGCTTGTTGAGAGGCACCTCAAGATTATACCCTTTTTGTATATACGTGTTTCCGTCGTGATTTGATCTTTCTTTCTTCCATTTTTGTTTTCACCCAAGGTCTCGTATAGGATTATCTTTGCTATATTTAGGATATACCTCATCCTAAGTATAGGGGGGGTGGAAATACAGAGTTGTTTCTTTCGTTCCGTTTCATCACTTCTGTTGGTTGCCTATACTTAAGGATTCTACACCTTAAGTATAGGGGGAGTGATGTCCTTCCATCTTGTTTATATTTGTTGATTTCCTTCGTGATTTTCTACCTCTGTTTTGCTGCCTATACTTAGGTATATTTTACCCTAAGTATAGGGAGAGGTAGACCATGCCCACTCTCACTCGGCTTTCGCTTTGTGTACAACCTGCTATACTTAGGATTATTTGATCCTAAGTATAGGGGGAAACCCCGAGATCTTCTTGCATTTCTATTCTTTCATTCATCTTTGTATATAGCCTTCCTTTTCACTTCCCGATATTAAGCACGAGTTATGTCTTCTTCATCGCTCTTGACTCTGAGGACATCGTTCGAGCTAAGTATAGGGGTGTGTGTATATATTCCATATATACTTTAGCCATAACTCGTACTTTGTGTGAGTGTGTTAATAAATAAAAAATGGCTAAAGCCAAAAACATCCATAAAAATTAAAAATTTTCCTTGTAAATAAAATTCTTTTATACAAATTATTTTTGAAAAAAATGTTTGTAAAAATCTTTTGTGTAAATAGCTTGTAAATATTTTCAAATCATTATTATGTATATAGTATAAAATTTTGTAAAATTTTTTGAAAATAAAAGATTTGCAAAAACCTCGTGTAAATTTGTGTACATATTTTGCAAAACTTGCATTCATGCATACATCCATATTTTCGAAAATTTTCCTAAAATTTTGCACATGTGTAAATATTTTGGAAATAGCATCTTTGTAAATATTTGTATAGTTTTTCCTGGATCGTAGTTGACATTTAAACTAGCCTGGAATTAAATTGAAAATTAGAGCTTGGTTAAGATCTTAATCCACCTAATTATAAGAGGAACCTTATAGGGCATAGGGTTGAGACTTTTCAGGTCCATGGTGACTCAATTCTTTGAGTTCACTAGGCTATGATCATATGTCATCTCGATGAGCCTAAGTAGAGAACTTAACAACACACACATGACTCATATAGATAGCTTGACTTGGACCCGCACTTTACACCGAGCTCTCTACGGATGAGGTGGTGAGGAGGTAGTCTTCCTTGATATGGGGTAACATATGAGGGTAGTACTTCTAGGCGGAACCTCTCTTCTTCTTATAGTGAATGAAGTGTGTCTCAACTTGGTCTGGTTGCCATGAGGTCTAATGACAGGAGTTGTGGGTTGCAATAATGCTTCAAAAGAGGGATAGTCTACTGGCTCAAGAGGAAAAACTCCTTATGTATATATGATGCACTTTGTAGATAAGTTGTACAGATGCACATCAAAAAGAATATGCAAAAAGAAAAGAACTCCAAAAAAGTGGTGGGTCTGATAGAAAATGATAATCCCACCGGAGTGTATATGGTGCAATAAGCAATGCTTGAGACTCATGTTCCATCTTATGTAGCCTTGCAGCAGTGAGACTTAGCTACACTGGTTGAGCTCCCAAGGATACATGGCTACACTGATCATGGTCCATTCTTTTCTTCCCCCTCTTCTTGAGCTGGTTGAACTTGAACTTAGAAGGAATACCCCGTTCCTCGAGGAAAGAGTGGCCAGACTAGGGTCATAGTGTTACCTTGTAGGGAGGGTTGTCATTTTGCTACTTCTGAGGTGGAGAGCTATACCTCACTTACACTGTACAAGGAAAGATTCATGGTCTTCAGGGTTTGTGTATGTAGACTTGTTCTGATCTGGATTATTGAGGAGTCTTGACTATAGATTAGTGGATCTTAGAGGCTGTTGAGTTTTAAGCCTAAATCCGAATAAGGTTCCGACACATTAATAATCCAAAGATCTGACCGAGCTCCATATTTCAATTTAATGAAGGCAAGTTAATAATCAGCATTGATCCATGCATTTTCCCTCTTTTTCCTTTTCCTTTCTTTTTCACTTCTTTTCAAATAAGTGTTTGCTAAGGGACTAGCAAAGTTAAGTATAGGGAGGTGATGAATCCTCATTCATTATTCTTTATTCTTTTATTTTAGCTAAAAATCTTTGCAAAATACCATGTATATATGTGTAAATAAAATAATTTATCAATAAGCATGCATTGTGTAAATAATTAATAATTAGCATTTTTTTGTGCAAAAATAAAAGAATAAAGAAATAATTTTAAAAGAGGGAAATATTTAGAATAAATATTGAGTGACCTGAACCCAAGGGAGGGCTCCACAAGGGCCTGACCATAAAATAAAATAAGTAGAGAGAGATAGGGTGACTCAACATGATGTGCATACCCCTCTTTATGTAAATATTTTATTTCCTGAAAATAAAAATATATTTGTGTTCCTATATTTTGTACTATCTCTAAAAATAAAACTAAAGTATGAATGGGAAAAATAAAAGAAAAAATAATAAAATCTCTCTCATCAGTGTACATATACCATGTATATAGAATAAAAGACCTATTTATTTCTCCTCGTAAATAATTAATAAAAATCCAAAAAATTAATTTATATCCCATATTTTATAACGTAAATTAATAAAATATAAGAAAAGGATTATTTGTACAAAAAATAATTAAAAATAAAAATAAAAAATACATAGGTATATATACCTATATATATTAATAATATAATGTAAATACCTAATTTATTTTTCAAAAAAAAATAAAAATCACAAAAAAATGCCATAAAATAAATAAACATTTATTATGTTGAAAAATATTGTAAAAAAATATTTTATTATTTTTAAATGAATTTACAAGTATTTAATAAATCTTGCATTCTGATTAGTCCACGGGGGATTGTTGACCCCCGGTCAACTCTCCCCCGCGGACCTCTTCTTCGCGGACCCCATCAACCGACCCGACTTTGCCCATTTATCTCGGATCAGTCTGATCACCTCTAACCCCAAACCTCGGGCTCCATTTGCAGAGCTGACATCCGAGATCCACGCCCGAGGATTCTCCTAAGGATCCGTGCACCGAAATGCCCTGCCCGACTTCGTTTTTGTCGGGTCCCCACCAGTATATAACATCACTTTCTTCTCCATTAGCCGGATCTTTGGCCATCTCCTTCCAGTCCCAGGACCTCCATTCTTCTTCCTAGAGTGACAACTAACGAGGGAGGGTGTCACAGCAAGAATTCGAGGTCTGCAGCCACTGAGCCGGCGAGCTTCGCCGCCGTGCTCCGCCACCGAGCGAGCTTGAGCCTTTGGTCTTGACAAGCCATCGAGGCGACGACCCCAGGAGCTCTCTGATCTCCAGCACAGTTGATTACAACCATCAGGTAACCCGTTCAGCCATTGTACGCAGTTAGATTTCGATTGTACGATTTAGCACCGTCGGCAGTCGCCAGCCATTTCACTCCGATCAGATCATCCTTTTGTCAATCCGACCCGACTATCACTTTCACAAGATCCCTCTCCATTTTCTACACCCTCTGATCACCCTGACTCGCCCTGGAGCAGGACCCTCTCTTTCCTTTGTCGTCGCTTCACCGGAGAGCGCCGCCCCGCCTCATCCGATCACAGATTCCACTACTCACCGGATCGAGGCAATTTGCCCTCAACCCAAGAAGCTTTCTGTTCAGGTTGAAAGCCAAGAGGGGCCTCATCTGGAGGTACTACGTCTAGGAGCAGGAGCTTCGGGTGGTCTTCATCGTTGGAGCGCTCCGCTCGCTCCAGGCCCCATCGTAGTCATCCACGAGCTGCGGAAGATGTCGAGCATCATTTTGCCTATATCAGCAGCGTCCGAGGACCTCTCCACCGCACGTATTGGGCTGGCGAAGTTCGCGGTGACCTGTTCTTCGAGAGTCCTCCAGCACCGTCCGATCGCCCTCTTGCTCCAAATCAGATCGTCACCATCCGTTTGCAAAGGGGTCGGGACCGTAGATCCATCTGAGGATCGAATCAGAGACATCCGTTCACGAAGGGTTAGCCACGTTTCTCAATCGTTGGATCCCACGTGGCGCTTCCTCGTCCGTCGATAATAATAGGGGCAATTTCACTTAGGCCCCTCCTCTATTTGCATTTGTAGTTCAGTCTTGTAAATATCTTTCGTATTTGTTTTTATTTTGGATGATTTGCACTTTGGACCTTCTAGTTTTTAGTATTTGTATTTAGTCCTTGCCTGTGTGAGACACGTGCTTCGACACATGAATTTTTGGACATTTTGCATGTTTAGGGCTGGAGTTTGTTTACATTACGAAATGAAAGAATAGTTTTGATATTTGTAGTTATACCCCTGTACGTGAACTTATTTGGACATGTGCTGATTGTTTACGAATTTTACACTTTACAACTTAAGGTTTTCATGGCGTGTTATAGTTTAGCCCTCCGAATTTTGTTTTCTTGCAAATAGGTCCCTGTGTGTTGTAGCTCTTTTATTGGTTGAGTAAAATAGCAAATAAACTCCAAATCAAGTGAAATTTGGATACGTGGCTCCTGCCACTGTTTAAAAATTTCACTATTTTTTGGGATATTTTTGTGGTTGTTTGTTATTTTTAAAAATTCAAAACACGTATTTTTACTACTGTTTGAAAACAAAATCAACTAAAAATATAAAATCTTTTCTAAAAATTCTAAAAAATTAGAGATCGTTAGTGTTGTGGTTTTCCAGCTTCTGTTTAATTTTTGTGTCATTTGGACATATAAAACTCAAAAAAAATAAAAAACACTAAAAACCTTACAAAAATTCTATAAAAATAAAAATGCAAACTCTTTTTCTGTAATTTAGTTTTTGTATTTACTTTTGATTAAAATTGTCTCCAGATTTTATAGGCCAATTATATATTTTTAGTTGGCCTTTCAAGTCTAGCTGCACATTGATCCACTGTTTTCCCCTTTCTTGATTTTTATAAAATCAACTAAAAATTGAAAAATTCTGAAAAATTCACCAAAAATAGTTAAAATATAAAAAATACAAAAAAATTGTTTGAATTTCTGGGCATTTTTGATACATTGAATAATTTGTTGTTTGAGACCTTTTTGCTTCTTCTATATTTTCCTTATTATTAAAAACACAAAAAAAATAAAAATATTTAAAAATCCACCAAATATACCTATGTTTATTTTATTTTTATTTTTGACTACTTCATAGGCCATCTCGGCCATCTCGTGCTCCTTGTGTTCGACCTTGGTCGCTATACCAGGTAAAAAAAATAGCGAGGACCGCTCTTGTGTTTTATCGATTTATCTTTGATTTGGTGGTTCCTGATTTTTTGTGATTGACCGATTCTCGAGATCTGGGTCGCAACGACCCTTGATTTGATTTCATACCTTATCCAGATCTGTGAGAGGGATTTTTCGGTCATTAGCCCCAATTTATTTTCTCTGTAGCCGGGCACTTTAGGGGACGGTCATAACTGTCCCCAATGCTCCACTGTTGCCGTCGCGTATATCAAACTTTAGGGGACGGTTGCAACCGTCCCCTATAGTTAGGTATAAGGGACGGTTGCAAAACCGTCGCCCATATCTATGTAATTGGCGCGCTCCGCCAAATATCTGTCACCAAAGGGGACGGTTCACTTATAACGGTCCCCGATCATTATTATAGGGGATGGTCGAACGACCGTCCCCGATGGTCTTATATCCGCTCGGCCAAATCCATTCCTCATTCCCTTCGACCTCTCTCCGCTCCCGACCTCCCCGTCCTCCTCCCTCCGTCGTCGGCTCACCGTTGAAGCCTTCTTCTGCCACCCACCTCCCTCCTACTTCCTCCTCCCTCCGCCGCCCTCGTCCATTCACCGCCCTCATCCCTCTGCCGTCCTCCTCCATCCTTCGCTAGCATCATGGCTGACCTCCTCTCTCCCGTTGAAGTCTCTGTTGCAGTCGCGTCGGTCTCGTCCTCCCCTAGCCCACCGCCCCGATCTCCTACCCCCCTAGCACGCTGCCGTTTCTCCTCTTATTCGGTTGTGAGTTTTTCAATTATTTTTAGTTTTATTAAATTTTTTATTGAAATATGCTTGCTTATGATTGTTTAAAATTTTTAAATAATGGCTTAGTGTTTAGAAACAATGAAGTAAATGCAATGTAGTTGTTTATATGCCTAATAATTTACTCTGTAGGATCAATAACTTAGTTTTTAGGACTTCTAATGTAATACATACATTCTCCATTTGTATGCTTGTCTTTTGGTATGCTCTCTGAAATACACATTAACTTAGTATAAGATGTATACATTAACTTAGCATACATTATTGAAATTTAGGTATGGTCTCTGGGATATTAAAACTTTAAAAATATAGGAAGAATGGTGTAGAAGTGATTCGTAAGAGATATTGACATTGTAATTAACTTTGGATCTTTACCTTTAGGAAATGGATAAAAGTTGGATGAAAAAAAGGTTTGATTATTATCGGACATAGAACAAAGGAGTTATCGGATTCTTAGACTGGACGTTTCGGTATGAGTCACTCTATCATATTGTAGGAGGTGAAGGAGATAGGATACATTGTCCTTGCATAAGATGTAAGAACACTCTGACCCAAAATCGAACTATAGTTTACGAGCATCTGAAATTAAACATTTTTTGGCTTCATTATATGAATTGGACGTATCATGGAGAAGGAGTCAATTTAGAAGAAGTCAATAATGCCCTAGTGGATAATGAAAGAGATATGTCTGGTACAGATGACCGTGGTGCTATGTTTGAGATGATAAACAATATTCGAGGACATAACGATGATGAAATGATGGAATTGCTTCCGGATACCTTACATGAAAAAATACAAGATGTAGAAAAGCCAATATGCTCAGGAATCAAAATCTCTCATTTACGTTTTCTTTTGGAGTTGTTTAAGATAAAAGTGAAGAATCGATGTACAACGGTTACGATGACAGATGTATTACAATTAATTAGGATATTATTAAATAATCCTGAAGGTTTTCCAAAGGACTGGACGGATGCTAGGTCAAGATTCCGCGCACTTGGACTAAACTACGAGAAAATTGATGCATGTCCAAACGACTGTATTTTATATTGGAAGGAATATTCAAACTTAGATACATGTCCTGACTGCAAAAGTAGCGGATATAAGACTATGGGTCATGATTCGAAGAGGAAAAAATCAGAGAAGATGCTGGCAGCGGCGGTTCTCAGAGACGACGGGGATCGTCTCAGTATAGATTTCTGGATCGTCTCGCACCCGGTAGACGTTACATGTTCGTATTGTTGGGGGAGATACAGTGGGAGAGAACTCCACGGAGTTTCATAGCTACTTTGGGCAGGTTTCTCGTGTACATGTCCCCATCACGCTGCACGACTTTCGACAACTTCCTTATACTGTCAAGGCTGCCATACTTTCTAATTTGGAGGTATTCTCAAATCAAACAACGAATTTGTACTATTTTATTATACTAAAATTTATTACGTTTTATGTACAAGGTTGTTTTTACATGAGAACGAAATGCCTATATCGATTCCCAGATTCTCTAGGAATATCGATGTTTCAAAGGTCGTAGAGGTAATTTACAAAGATTTCAGGGTCTGCTGGGTAAATATCCCAATAAAGTATATATCAAATAATTTATGGTACATTGTACAATGGGATTTTTACCCGGCAGACCCTATAAACTTTGCCAATTACCTCCACGACCTTTGAAACAACCTAATTCCCCCCTCGACCCCCTAAACTTGCCAACTCTTACCCCATGAACCCTACGGGTAACCTGTTTGAAGCCCGTGAGGGTCCTTGGGGTAATTTACAGGGTCGATGGGGTAATTACGTTGTGCAAAAGGTCGTAGAGGTAATTGGCAAAGTTTATAGGATCTGCCGGGTAAAAATCCCTTGTACAATTATACCAATACGATCCCAAAATCCACATTTTTCATACTAACTCTAATTTTAGCAAAATCAGTGTCATTTTGTAGATAATTAAATAATATGAATTTTAAGACTGAGTTTGCCAAATTTGGAGTCCATATGGTCGAGTTATGAGGTCTCGAAAATTTAAGTAGCTCTTCGTGATTTTGGGTTTAATTGGTATTTTGACATAGTTATATATATATATATTTATTTATTTATTTAAAATATTTTTAGAAAAGAAATTAAGTTAATCAGATTTATGATTAATTAATTAAAAATTCGGAAAGTTTCTACACATAGTACATATATACAACTGGGTCTAAACATCAAAACTCGCATGTTTTGTTCTAATATTTTTTGATATTTCTAATAAATAATATTAAGTGTAAAACGAAGTTTAAAAGTGAGTTTAGTCTATTTGGAGTTATCTATAAATAGTTATAAACCCTGCAAGTCGGTTTTTGCAGCTTTATCGATTCATTATATTATTTTTTTGTGATGAATTATTTTTCTGATATTTTTATAAAATAATATATTTTTTATGAGCAACTTTTTGTAAAGAAGGTGTTTTGATTTGAAATTTTTATAATTGAGAAATAAAATAGGTGAAATATTTACAAGATGAGAAATATATAAATTATATTTTTGATCTTGCTTTTCTTGATATTTTTATATATGTTGATCCTTATCTCTCCCTACTTATTTATTTTGTTGATATGGTCAATATTGACCCGGTCTCGAAGTTATGATTAGTCTGTACATATTCGTCTTTTCTTTTTATTCTCCTTTTCTCTTTATTGTTTTATTTTGGTATATATAATATTAATATTTATGCTTAGAACGATAATTAATTGAAATTAGTGATTATTTACATGTATTTTAACAAGAATTTTAACCAAAGTAGAAGAACAAAAGCGATGAATCATATATTCATCATTGGACTATAATTAAATCCCTTTGAATTTGATTGAGATCCGGCGCATTACATCGTGCTATGTGCTCCAAACAAAACTCTATGATCAGATGTGAAAGGATAGATACTGATTGCGCCCGTTAACAAGAGAGCCCATGCATAGCATGCGCATTAGGGAATATGCAAATTTCGTCCTAAATATTGACATCTCGCGCATGTCCTACTCGATCACGTGTGTTCGGACTAGACCAGGCCAAAGTCTGGGCCGGGCTGAGGTTTTAAAACTCCTTATCCAAGGCCCGACCCGGCCCGATTCATGGGCCATACTTCAAGGCCCAAGCCCGGCCCATGGGTCGAATGTGAAGTACTTTTTTATAAATTTTTTTAATCAAATTTATGAAGATAATTAAGTTTTTTAGCATCATCTAATCTTTCTAAATCCAAGTAACCATAATATGTGTTACTTTGCATGTAAACAATAAAATAAGACGTAATACTGATAGTATAAAATAAAAACTTGAATTATATTATATTAAATATATCTAAAATATAATGTTAAATATATATTTTTGTATGTGTGGATCGGACCGGGTTTTATGGCACATGCCCACGGCCTGCCCAATTGACGGGCGGGCCAAAGAGCGGGCCGGGCTGGACCGGCCCATTCCCAAAATCTCTTGTCCAAACCCGGCCCATGGACGGGCTGAACAGACTGGGCGGGCAGACCCCCGGCCCATTGGAAAGGTCTAGTACGGATGCACGGGGCTCAATTTGGTGCTTCTTAAAGTTTTAACCCCGAATATTATCGCTATCCACGTACACGTTCCAACGTATGCTGGTCACGTGGCTCCACGCATGAGACCGCAATATTTTTGCACAAGTACCCTCACTTCCTTTCATATTTCGCACCAGGTAATTTTTTTACAATGATCATTATCGTAATAAATAAAATGCTTACAATAAAAATAGTATAATATGCCTTCTAATAACTTTGTTCTTCTCTCTCAGTACTCTCTCTCCCTATTGAAATAATCGTAGGTCAAGGAGCATCTACCTGCCCACTCCCTAGCTTGCTCTCTCTACATTTGGATATATAATAAATGTATTATATGCTCAATTATTTTTTGTTTTTCTTTTTTGATAAAGTCCCTTAGTAATATTTCACTTCTACGGTGACAAAAGTTCGTTCTCAACTCTTTTTTTATTATACAACCCAAATTCGGGATCCTCTAAGTAAATTAAATTAAATATTTTTTAATATATTCTTGATTGTTTAAATATAAAAATACTCTTTGGTTTTGTACTTTAGAGTATAATCATATTTTTTAATTAAATAAAGTAAAAGATCTATCTTCAAAATTCAAAGATTATAATCACAAATAGATATAAAAAATGAAGTATCCTTATAAAATAATGAACATCTTTGTATCATTTAACTTTGATATGGTAACAGATGTCCCATGTTCTATTTACTTATTTTAATCTCTTTTCATTCACACCTCTCTCTCTCACTCCTTATTACCATATGTAGTATAAATTATCATTTACATTCTTGCTCACAATTTTCCCATACCACCGAATATTTTATACTTTATTCAAGCACTTTCAATAAATTTCCAAGATATCTTTTTTACGTGTTCTTTGTTTATTAACATAATCAACTTTAGTGCCAAAAATTATAGGTAACAAAAACTAGTAATACGTGTAAAGTAAAGGATGTGGTAAATACTTAAAACATTTCACATTTTAACTAAATAATAGAAACGACATATATAAAAATAGAGAATATAAAAATAGAGATTAATGGGGCTGCTCCTTGCGGGCAGCCAACAATGGCTGCCCCCACGCCGTTTCGGCGCTTTTTTTATTTTTATTTTTTGAAAAATGTCGCAGTGTATATTCATCCCTATATCCCTCCTATATGCCATTCGAATTTCGTTAGAAACAGAGACTCCTACGGCCTCCATCGAGATGGTATCGATTTAAAAAATCATGTTACCGTTAAAAAATGACTGTCTAGATGGAGGCCGTAAGAGGATCTGTTTCTGACGAAATTCGAATGACATATAGGAGGGATATAGGGATGAATATACATGGCTCAAAAAAAAATAAAAAAAGCGCCGAAACGGCGCGGGGGCAGCCATGTTGGTTGCCCGCAAGGGGCAGCCCCATTAATCTCATAAAAATAACATGTAGTAGTTATAGATAGAGAGATTTCTTAAATAGAAAAGATATAATTAACAGATGTTGTACCTGGGTTCTTAAAAGTATCATCGTAATAAAACTCCATTTTCTTCCGTTGTTACCCTTGTGATATAATAAATTTATTGCCAACATCAACTATGAGAAAATGAACACTACCTAAAAATTAGGTACACTTCAAAAAAAAGTTGCTTTTCCTCTAAAATTTTAAGTATATGTTGTCGAAGCGATTTGTTTTCCTAAATAAAAGTTCTGGCCGTGAAGCGTGGATATGCACCCTAATTAGATTTAATATTGCGAACAAACATGCCATCATTTCTTCTTTCAACATGATTTAACAATAGCATCTTCAAAATATAGTCAAACTACAAAGAATATATAGATATTGTCAAATTGCAAAACTATTGCGATTCATTGGAAGGCCTTAGATATACATTGTGTACGTGATTACAAAGTCTAAGAATCCAACATAAAGTTTAATCACGCTATTGGAAGATTTTCATATCACTGATCAAGATTGTTCTGAAAAACTCGTATATGACAAAACTGAAAAACATCAAGCAAGTGAATTAATTGTCGTGGAGGATTATATATGTTGGTGCAGAGCGTAAATAAGAAGTATGTACGTAGAGGTTTAAGTGCGACTGCCCGTCATGCTGGAACACAGATGGAAATGTTCATTTTTGGGTCACATACATATTGTCTAAGCAATAATCTTACATTGGGAGCGAGAAGAATTTCTCAAACATATTGTCAAGCAATATTCTTACCTTGGGAGCGAGAACGATTTCTCTTGGTTGCCTGATCATAGATCTTGTCGAGCAAGCTGTCTATGGCCTCGAAATATGCATAACCCCATGTTCTTTTGAACCACAAGATGCCATAAAGTGCCCAAAATCCAAAGACAAATCCCAAAGCCATACTGAGATAAAGGAAAACTATGCCAATTTGATCTTCACGAATACCTCGGTGCACTTCATCTAGGCTTTCACCATCATCGCATAATTTTACCAGTGGACCTCCGCAAAGTTCCGCATTTCCAATGTAAGAAGAACTATTGAAGGTGGTAAATTGAGAACCAGATGGTATTCTCCCTGTTAGATTGCTGTATGATAGGTTCAATGCAACCAGAGAAGTCATGCCCATCATACTTTGAGGAATTTCTCCATGGAGATTATTGAATGACAAATCCATGGATTCCACATTCCTTAATGCACCAATATTATCCGGAATGTTTCCAACTAAGTGATTACGAGACATATTCAAACACTTCAAGCCAAGAAGATCACTCAGTTCTCTTGGTATTTCTCTGCTCAATTTATTCCTCCAGAGATCGATAAGTACCATTAATGCAAGTAATTGAGAGTATTCCATTCTTTGTCCTTTGATGACGATGAATGTCGAATAGGTATAATAGTAACCTCCCATGCCAAAGGTGAACATCTGTCCCGTGTCATGAAATCGTTGGCTAATGGTAGATGGATCCTTCATGGCACCGAAATTTCCTAGATCATGCGGAATTCTCCTTGAAAAGTTGTTATCCGTGAGATCAAAGATTTGGAGTTTGCTTAGGAGCTGCAACTCTTGAAGAATCTCCCCGTACAACTTATTCGAGCTCCCAATCAAAGCCGTTAAGTTCGGTCCACTTGTTGCTATCCAAGTTGGCAGGTTTCAGCTGAAGCTGTTTTTGCCGATGTTTAGAACTTTCAAGCCACTGCAAATTCTTAGTGAAGAGGGAAAATCTCCGGAGAAGTTATTATCATTCAAGGCAATGATCCGAATTTTACAAGAAGAGTTGAATATCCCTTACCTTCCAGGTTATTGCTTGCCAAGTTCAAGATCAATAAGTACTCCAACTTATGAAAGCATTGAGGTATCCTCCCTGACAAGTGGTTCATGGAGAGATCCAAAACACTTGCAATCATGAACTCGCAATAAGAAATGGGGATCCTCCCTGAAAATGAATTGTTCGACAAAGACAAGAAGATCATATCTGCAGTCTTAAACTGCGGCAATGGACCCTCGATGTGATTATTAGCCAAGTTGAGGTAAAAGAGTCTACTTTGCTTTTGGATCCATCTTGGGAATGAAGAGTCCAATAAATTGCAAGACCCGATATCAAGTACTTTTAAATGGAAAGGAGGATTCCAATCCGGAGCAAATCTGATTTCCAAAGGATTGCCCGAGAGATCCAGCTCGGATAGCCTGCCGAGTCCATTAAAATAATCTCCCGTCAGTGCACCTCGGAGGCTGTTACCTCCCAAGTGCAACCACTCCAGATTCCTTAAATCTGCGATAAAATCCGGCATTGATCCGTTCAATCCATTAGAGGAGAGTTCCAAAAGAACCACCGAGGTGAGGTTCCGAAGAGACCAAGTATGGTTCCTGTCAATTTGTTACGCGAAAGGTCGAGAGAGGATAGATGATGCAATCCCCCAAGCGTCTCAGGGATCAACCCGCTCAGTTCATTATAACTAAGATGTAAATTCTACAGATTGTGGAAATTCCCTATGGCAGAAGGGATTGAACCAGAAAGTTTTGAACCAGGCATGTCTAATACCCTGAGGCTGGTTATATTGAACAACCAGGACGGCATACGCATGTTTGCACTATTGCCGCTTGTAACGGAAAGACCTAAAAGGTACTCCGGTCCAGTTTCTGCAGCAATCAGTGCCGACCCACGAAGAGAACACACCCTCTGTATCTGGAACGTTGTTGTTCTTAAACAGTAAAAGTGCCTCTCTCTCAGTGGACTTGCATCTGTTGTTGTGTACGTCACCATCTGCAGCATCGTTGCAGAGAGAAGAGGAGAGGAGGAAGAAGGAGACCACAAAATGGTAGAAATCCATGAGAGACGCTCAACGGATCTACCATTCCACAGGAATATCATCCAAAAAGTATGGTAAGGGACTGGAGGAACTGGAGGAAGACCTCAAACATTTTGACAATAATTCTGAATGCATAATATGGTATAAGGCTCGAAATTGACTTATTTATTTATAAATCATTAGCATAAAAAATATACGGTGGCAATGTACATACCACCCAAAAGACCAAGGTTCGAATCCTTCTTTATGAGGGTTCCGTTAGATAGCTGAGAGCCAACGTAAAAAATGGTCGGATCTTTCAATATGGATTTGAACAAGAATCCATGTAGTTAACCTTACTTAAAGTGGTAGAAGGTTTCATCATTTTTATTAACATTAAAAACAATAGTCAAAGCTATATGCGATTACCTAAAAAAGCTATGGAAGGCTAAAAAATTCAAGCCATACATGTTTCAAAGACGGACATATAAATAAATGAATGCATAATTTTAGAATACATAATGTTTTATATTGTGGGTTGAATTACAATTAAAACTACAAGAATGAATAACTTTAGAATACAGATCCTGCCATCAGTTTTAACTTTATTTGAGTCAATTGCTTGAGTTAGCCTTGAGTTAATCTAACCAATGGAAATCAGACGGTGGATATCTTCTTCCCCTTCTTCTCGAAGCACATCGACATCTGGAGCGTGGGGTGCATCTTCGCCGAGCTGCTCACCGGGAAGCCCTTCTTCCCCGACAAGAACGTGGTGCACCAGTTGTATATAATGACGGATTTGCTCGGTACTCCTTCTGCGGAATCCATTGCCAGGATTCGGAATGACAAGGCTAGGAGGTACTTCATACTTGAGCGGCATGCAAGAGAAGGTATGAGTTCCTCTGTCTCGGAAGTTCCCCAGTGTTGATCCTCTTGTGCTTAATCTTCTCGAGAGGTTGCTCGTGTTCGATCCCAGAGATCGACCTTCTGGTGAGGAGACGTTGCATGATCCATACTTTGTGGGTTTGGATGATCCTGAAAGAGAACCATCCACGCAGCTAATTCCTAAATCTGGGTTCGAGTTCGAAAGGAGGAGATTGACTAAAGATGATATAAGAGAACTGATATATCATGAGATTCTTGAGTACCATCCTCATATGCTGCAAGAATATCTTCTTGGTGATGAAGACATCAGCTTCTTGTATCTGAGCGGGGTCGATCAATTCAAGCATCAGTTTTCTCATCTAGAGGAGCACCATGGGAAGGGCGAAAGAACTCTTCTAGAACGACAGCATGCGTCTTTGCCGCAGGAACGCGTCTGCACGCACAAGGATGAGATCCATGATCATCGAAACTGTGATCTTGAGAAGCGTTGCACTGAATCCATTGCCAGGTCTCTACTTGAAAGCCCTCCGAAATATTGAACTGTGCAGCTGAAGCATTGTCAAAGATAGATGATTTATTACTGTAATGTCGAAGAGATACTCTGTGGATGAAGCAAACAAGAGTGCTCAGTTGTATTGTAAGCCTGACATAGTGTCGTTACCATTAATATTGTAAACAGGATTATGTTTTATGCAATCCTGCACATGTTGCTTACATAAGATAGTAAATTGTGGGGGAATCAGGACAATTTTTGCCTATAAGTGGAACACTATACATTGCAAAGTTTTGTTTTCTTTTCCGTGCATATCGTCTAAACATGAACCAACTGTCCAGTATGGCAATAGCTGGAGGAGGGGCACGAGGTTGATGAAGGGGTCGTTGGCGCAGCGCTACTCGACGTCGAGGCCGACGAAGAGGTCGTGGAGGTCGTGTAAGGTTGAGGCCGATGAAGGGGACGTAGAGGTCATGTAATGTAAAGGCTGATGATAGGAGGGGAGGTCGGGCAGAGAGGAGGTCAAGGAAGGGGAGGTCGGGCGGAGGCGACGGGGAGGTCAAGGGAGGGGAGGTCGGGCGGAGGCGGCAGGGAGGTCAGGGGAGGGGAGATCGGGCAGAGAGGAGGGGAGGTCAGGGGAGGAGAGGAGGAGATGTCGTGGAGGAGGCCTGGAGGAGAAAGAGAGAAGGGATGTCATTTTTGTAATTTTGAGATACAAAATGAGCATTATGGAAATAGAATTCACGGAATCCGGAAATTTTTAACAGCCAAATAGATGGGAGTTAACCGCAGGGTTTATACGGTAAGAGTTAGCAAGTTTACGGGGTCGAGGAAGGAATTACGATGTTTCAAAGATCGTAGAGGGATTTGACAAAAATTACAAGGTCTGTCGGGTAAAAATCCTTTAATTATAAAATATAATGAGATTTAAAATACAGAGGGGGCACGTGCTCTGTCTGAACAAAGTGTGGGTCCCCCCTGGTTTGGAAATGTTAGAGTGCGATAGCTCGCCGTGTTTGGTCGGGAGGTAAAGTCCTTCCAAGTAGGGCGCACTCTCCACGACCGCAGCTGAGATAAGGTCACTAACTTGTGGCCGTCACTGACTAAATCGATGCCCGTGAACGAAGGGCCTGTTTGGTTGCTGGGTTGGACTGGGTTGGCCCAACCCTGGTTACTATTCACAAGGGTACTTCCTCCTCACAGATTACTATTCACCCACCCCAACCCAGCCCAACCCAACCCAGTCCAACCCAGCAACCAAACATAAGTATACCATAGGACGAAGACACCAACTGTACGTATGCACTAATTACCTGAAATATCAGAAAATGACAGATGATATATTTAGCATGTTATGGCGAACATGAATGCTCTTGGTTTCATAAATGACAAATCTAATCAATATTATTTGCAGTGTAAGAGGATGTAATTTTAAATTAACTATTAACTCAATATAGTATTTTCTGTTTGGTAAGATTAACGATTGTAATGAAGTGTAGAAAGGATTATACAAGGTAACACCAAGTTTAAGGATTACCATACCAAAATCAAAGGGTTACAAAAATAGTGAAGTTACATATAGGATCACCAACAAGGAACACTTGTGACTTAAATCAGGGTCCAAGGATGACCGGATCCACGACTAGTTCTCCTGGAAATGAACAACATACACAATATTGCGGGCCACTGTTTGTGGCGTGGAGGAGCATACTATGGTCCATCTTTGATTCTTTCCCTCCAAATTTCCCAAGAAATAGTATATATAGCGGTGCAGCAGAGCCGTCACGAGACCCCGTAAGTGATGCTCGATATCCAATCCAGAGTATCAATCAGCGAAATGCACTTGCACGGGGGTTGTGGAAGCCCCAGGACCGAGAGCACCAAGGTCAAACAACGGAGGAGAAGGTGCAGACGAAGAAGATATGGTCGCGGGACTCAATAGCGCCCCCGCAAAGGTAGCATGGGCTAGGTTGGCCAATCCCATGCCTCGCAAGCCTATCCATGGTCAGAAGGAGATTAAGAGTGTCGCAGTATAACATACATGAGTGCTTAGGGGTTGATTTCCTACTCCACACCATGCCCGCCCAAGTGACCGTACAAGCCCGAGGGCAAACCAAGTCAATGGCTTCCCTGAATGGGAAACCCTTGGGTGAATGGGTCCACAGGTGGCGGTTGCAAGAGGAGGAGATTACACCGCGAATGGAGTCACGTCCAGCCAACACCGAGTGCCAAAGCAGGGAGTCATTTCTCAAAGGAGTCACATCCCAAAAAGGAAGCGCATGCAGGTATTTTCTTCTCATGTAGAGGGCATATATAGAGTTCTCGGAGGTGAGAATCCTCCAAGACCAAACCACAATCATGGCGCTCCATAAAGTTGTCAGCAATCTATGATCCAGACCACCCTCCTCCTTCGGCAGGCAAGTAATGCGCCAACTCACATCGTGATGCCCATAGCACCAAAGAAATTCCACACACATCATGTCCACCCATTGAGCAGTGCCAAGCGGGATGAGAGACCCATGGCCTAGTAGAGGAGCACCCCTGCAATGTTTGAATTTAAGAGCGGTAGACGATCGGGTAAGGATAGGGCCTTTGCTTTCCAGCCACAAAGAAAGGCCCTTACCCTATTTTCCAACACCCTAGCAAAGACACCCCTTCCGTAGGAGGAGGCCATAGGCAAGCCCATGTATGTTGTTGGCAAGGAGAACCTGAGCATACCTAATTGCATAGTGACGCCGAAGTCATCATGGGCGCATTTGGGCCTAAACAACTTACATTTTTGGGCATTCACTTTAAGTCTGAATATATTGTCGAATAAACAAGAACTTCCTTGATAGCAAGTAACAAAGTCAAAGAGCCCTTACAGAAGAATAAGATGGCATCTGCATAGATCAGGTGGGTGGGGAACACGGCGACTGCGACCAAGGGGTTTTAGGTCACCCCTGACGAGAGATGCCTCCAGAATAGATGAAAGAGATTCCATGCCAATCGCAAACAGTAGGGGGCTAAGCAGGTCCCATGCCTTAGCCCACGCGTCGCTATGAATAGGCCATCCAGAGAGTCGTTCACCAAAATGGAGAAAGAAGTGGTGGTGATGCAGTTAGAGATCCATGCAATCCAAAATAAGGTCAAATCCCATTAACTGCATGCTCCTCATAATGAAGGAGTTCTCTATGGAGTCAAAGGCCTTGGTGAGGTCAATCTTCAGGCAAAGACAAGGGAGGCTAGCCTTTCGGTCAAAACCACCAGCAAGCTCCTAAGCGAGCTGTGTGCTATCCCCAATGGCTCTGCCCTTAGTGAAGGTGGTTTGGTTGGGTGAAACAAGGTGTGAAGGGGGAGTGCACATGGTACGATAGGACAAGTATGATGAGATAAGTTGGAGGGTGGAGAGTTTTGATGGTGGCGACTAACAATTGATAGTAATCATGCCAAGAAAAGCGAAAGCACATATGTCAATGAGCTATGGCAATGGCATCATTCAATGATGAAAGAGATATGAATTTGTACCCATTTAAAGAGTAGGGCAAGGAGCATGTATTTTCAGTCTAGGGATGCAAATGGTTACGAGTATATTCGTATCCGATCCATCACCGTATCCGTTTTACGTAGATTTTGACATCCATGTCTGTATCTGTTTTTAAATGGATACGGATATAGATATCATTTTGTTATCTTCAAAAATCCATATCTGTATCTGTATATCCATTTTCATATAGTTATTCATTTATTTTTAACTATTATATAAAATAATTATATACCTTCTTTTATCATATGTGTATAATTTTTATGATTCAAACACATTTATTAAATTTATATAATGTATTTTTCATCCAATTCGTATATATTTATGTTGATTGTATAAAATATTTCTAACATTACTCATATTTAATCAGTATCTATTTTACATCTGTATCCGTTTTTTGAGGATATGGTAAGATCGTTTGAGTATCCGTCAATATTTGTATCTGTATCCATATTCGTTTATAAAAACGGATAAGGATACGGTAACCTATATCCATGTCTGTATCCTTTTTTTTGAGGATATGGTAAGATCGTTTGAGTTTGGCTTTGGAGACGAGATGATGACGATAATGGTGTTAAATGGTATTATGGTCATAATGATTTATTGCTTATGTGGTACAAGCTAGACATGAGAGGTTTTCATAACATCAAATAGATGTATCATGTATCTTTTAAAAATTTTGAAAACTGGCCTTACAAACCACTTAATGCACCCATACTTTTAGGAGCGGGGGACTACTTTAGCTTTGTATGCGGGAAGGGAGTGAGCCAAGCTTCATTGACCAAGGCACGGGTCCAGTCGTGCCGCAATTCTAGAGGGCCCAATGGCCAAGTTGGACCAGGACCAGTGGTTGCCAATAGCTTCCAGATCCGAAATCCCACAGGAGTCAATATAGCTATTGAAGTCCTCCATGGCCCCCTCGCGGGAGGCCTACCTCCCTTCTTTTCGGAGTAAAACCTCACCGTGTTGAAGTCTCCAAGAACCACCCAAGGAGTGTGGGTGGGAAGTCCAAGACTCTTTAGATCCTTGACGAATACCCATTCATCACTCTTTATTCTTTTATTTTAGCTACAAAACCTTTGCCAAACACACGTAGATATATGTAAATATCCATAATTAGCAAATTGCATGCATTGTGTAAAAATAAATAATTAGCATGTTTTTGTGCATAAATAAAAGAATAAAGAGACAAAAGAAAAAGAGGGAGATATTTAGAATAAATATTGAGCGACCTAATCCCAAGGGAGGGCTTGGCATGGGCCTGACCGCATAAAAACCCAAGAAGAGAGAGATAAGGAAGCTCATGTGTGTACATATATACCTAGAAATGACTAAAATATTTTCCTCTAAATAAAAATAAAAATGGGTTGTATTTATATGTATATATTTGTAAATACAAAATCAAAATAAAAATGAAAAAATTAAAAAGAAAATAAAAATGCCTTCACCCTTGTATATTCACCATGTACATAGAACCTTATGTATATTTATTTCTCCTTATAAATAAATAAATAAATTTCAATAAAAATGTGTACATATTCCATATTCCATTATGTAAATAAATAAAATACAAATCACAAAAACAAAAATAAAATAAAAAGAAATAAAATAAAAATCAAAATAAATATTGTATCTATACCATGTACATAGATGTATATAAGTAATTATTTTACCCTTGTAATTAAATAATAAAAATAAAATAAAAATATACTTTTATTCCAAATTTTATTCTATAAATAAATAAAATACAAAATTGGAATAAAAATGTATAAAAAAATATTTAAAAATCAAAAATCAAAAATATATAGTTTATATACCTATATATAATATACTATATTGTAAATACCTAATTTTTATTTCAAAAAATTAAATAAAAATCACAAAAAATAGTTTATAAATAAATAAACATTTTTAATGTTTTAACATTTTCCAAAATAGGCCATTTACTATTTTATATTGAATTTTCAAATCTTTATGACGTGGCCGCACCCCATTGGTCCACGGGGGATGTTGACCCCCCGGTCAACTCCCCTCCCCCCCTGGACCACAAACCCGCGGATCTTGTGCCTCGACCCGATTTCTCTAAATTTTCGCCACTCGATCTGAGCTCCAAATCCGCTAACCCCGGGCCCTAATCCGTCATTGATCAACCCTAATCCACGCCCGGAGGACATCGGGGTCCGTGCTCCGATTTCCTCGCCCGACACCCTTCTAGCCGGACCCCTAGGACTATATAGCTTCAGCTCCGGCCGCATTTTCACGCATCTTTGGCTCTGCATTTCCATCCCAGGACCTCCATTGCCTTCTCCTGAGTGACAGCGAGCTGAGGGTGGTGTTGTAGTGAGGAGGGAGTGTCCAGCCATCGATCCGGCAGCTCTTCACCGTCGTGCGCCGCCCCTTGAGTAGCGCTCGAGCCTCGGGCATCGACGGCCCTCGAGGCAAGGACCCAGAGCTTCGGAAGCTCATTCCTAGTCGACCTCGACCATCTGGTAAGCCTAGTTCGTTCTATCTTTAGCTAATTTCCATTTACGCCCACATCAGCCATTCGTCGTCGTCCATCGATTCCGGCCATGTCGTCCACCCATTCCATCGATTGACCCGACCATCACCTTCGCCTTACTTCTCCGCACGTTCTTCACCCCGTCGTCCAACCCAGTTCACCACTTAACTGGGAGTCGAACTCCTTCGTCGTCGCTTCACTGGAGTTCGTCCGCCCCGACGCATCGTTCACCTGTTCCGTCGTTAATCGGGTCGAGGCATTTTGCCCTCGACCCAGGAGTGTTTCTGTGCAGCTTTGCTGGTCTGGGGAGGTCCATCTGAGGTCCACCACGTTCAGCACAGGAGCCTAAGCTCCGCCTTCATTGCTGGAGCTCTTCGGAGCCTCCTAACGTCATCGGAGGAGCCCTACAGACGTGGGGGGCCTTGGCGAACCTTTTCCACCTATCAGCAGCCCTCAAGGAGGTCTAGCACGCTCACATTCCTCCGACGAAGCTCGCCGGTGAGGAGTTCTTCCAGAGTCCTCCAGCCCCGTCCGTTCACCTCCGGAGTGCCAGATTTAATCCGAGTCGTTCACTTATACGGAGAGGCGCCCCGATAACAGCACCGTCCGATCGTCACGTGGCGCCATCTTCACCGTCTGTCGCAGAGGAGAGGCGAGCCCCATCCAGAGATGCACGATCATCCACGTGGCGCGCATCCTATCCATCTGCAAATAAAGGGTAATTTACCCTTAGGCCCTCTGTCTTTTAGTTTTTAGCATTTAGTCCTGTAAATATTTTATAGCGTTCATTTTATTTTGGAACATTTGCACGTAGGACCTTGTCATTTCTTATATTTACATTTCTACCCCTGTATGTGGGGGACACGTGCTTCGTCACGTGCATTTTTGGTGAAATTGCATGATGTGGGCCTGTAGTTTGTAAGTGTTATAGAATGAAATATCTTTTTGTATGATTACATTTATACCCCTGTGAGTGATTTAATTCCACATGTGCCGAATTTATTGGGTAATTTGCAATTAGTTCCCTGGGCTTTTAGCACCTATTGCTAATAAGCCCTCGGAACTATTTTATTTGCATATAGGTCCCTGAGTGCCCAGTACACGTGCCTTGCGCGTGAGGACTTGGACTTTTTGCACCTGGACCCCTTGATCTTTTGCTTTTGTTACTTTTAGGCCCCCAGAAGATACCTTTATGACAAACAGGTCCCTGTGACTGTGGGCTATTGTTTGGTTTAAATAAAATATCAAATTGCATCCAAATCAAGTGAAAATTTGACATGTGGCTCCTGCCACTGTGTAGAATTTTCACGATTTTTTGGGAAATTTTTGAGCCCGTTTGTTATTTTTAAAAATTTAAAAAAATCTCTTTTGCTGCCTGTTCATATTTAAAATTCACAAAAAATATAAAAACCTCTTTAAAAATTACAAAAAAAATTAGATTTCGTGTATTTTAGTGTATTTGATTTTCTACTCAATTTTGGTCATTTTTGGATCTATAGAAAATATAAAAATTAAAAAACCTTGGAAAACTTAGAAAAATTCTAATAAATCATAGAAAATCCCAAAAATAATAAATCTCTTTCCTGATTTTTCTTTTTTACTTCTACTTTAATTAAAAATACCTTCAGGTTTTATTAGGGCCATTCTACATTTTATTTTGGCCCTTGAAGCCTGACTGGACATTGTTCTTCTGTTTTTATCTTGTTTTATTTATAGAAAATTCTATGAAAATCAGAAAATTATCAAAAATTCACTAAAAACAGTAAAAAATATAAAAATCTTAAAAATATTTTTGTTTGCATTTTTAGAGCATTTTAGACTAATAAATAATTGTTGATAGTTGATTGTTTACATTGTTTTCTTATTTTCTTATAATTTAAAAATCCAAAAAAATATAAAAAATATTAAAAATCCACCAAAAATATTTGTTTTTATTTTTATTTGTTTTTAGACTACTTCATAGGCTGCGAGGCCAATCCGCGCTCCCTGAGTCCGACCTTGGGTGCTACACCAGGCTAATCTCATAGCCAGTGCCACTATTGATTTTTATTGATTTTTGCCTTTGTTTAGTGGCCTAATCTTCATTCTTCTTGTTGACTGATTGATTTTCGATATCCGGGTCGCAACGACCCTTGTTATCTTTTATTCACCCGAGTCTCGGTGTTTACTTTATTTGCTTTATCTGTTTTATTTTATTTGATCTGTGACACTTTGTTGTCTTCTTGCGAGGGTCCGAGGACCGAGGCGGCGACTTTCGAGGAGTCGTCGCAACCACGGCTATCGGAGGCGGCTCCCTTCTGCATGGAGCCGCACGAGAGCGTGAGGAGACAGCCGAGTGCGGAAGCTTAGATTAGATTAGTTTAGATTTTATTTCAGCTTATTTGGATTATTGTAATAATACAGGACAGCAGGACACTTGGACTTTGAGACTCTCGGGGTTTGTTTCGCCGAGCACCGGTGTGCTCGGGGGGCCCCTCGGTTTTTACGCAGCTTTTTCATGGCTTTTGATTTCTTTTCTGCTTATTCGGTTTCTCGCGATTTTTTGAGCCCCTAGCCTTAGGACTTTTTGCTTGACTGTGACGTAATAAATAGGATCCAAATACCCTAATAAATTTACATGTACCTATAGTTCGGTAATTGGACCAAGAATAAAAAGATTAATAAAATAATCGATTCACTACCTTCGAGCCTACGTGCCGCAGCCCACCCTGCTAAGCATTGCTCCTGAACTCGATTTGTCGAGAGGAGGAGGGGTGGACCGAGACCTGACTCTTAGATTGGAGGCTAGTGGTCGACTAACTGTTCTTTCGAGTAGAACTGCTGTTTAGGGACTCGGATTTCCGCCAGCACCATTTAGGTAGTTTATTTTCAGTCTTTAAATTCTGCACGGATCATTTTGCATGTAGACTTCTAGAGTCAGGTACGCATCTCTTACTCTGCATGCATCATTGATTTTATCGCGCATCGGCTTTTTCGACTTCTCCCTCCTGATTTTTGGACTTAATAACCAGGAGAACCGAAAAATTCGTTAAGCGATTTGTTTGATTATTGAAAAATGCCTAAAAAGAGAAATCATAAAATTGGGACTGGTTAACTCTATTGACCCTAAAAGACGCTCACCGAAAAATTTGTCTTGGGGAGAGCAACCCCCTCCTTGTCTGGTTTGCTTGTGCGAGAGAGTGACCTGCACACTAGGTAGAGCCATATCCGATATTTTTCTCGACTGATTACCGGCTCTTTCTGTACGGGACAGTCAGTTGAGAAAATATCAGATTACCCAACAGGTCATGCTAATCGCTCTGCTATCCTGACTGATCACCTAATAAAATTGACAAGATAATTGACCAAGCCTTTACGGTCTTCAGCTCGCGTTGCGTTGGTGAATCAGGGGTTTGCTTGTGATCATAGTTGTTACCAGATCTCATCCGTCCAACTCGCCAGATCAAGATGATGGGCAGAAGGTCTCTTAGGCAGCCTCTGGCGGCACCGCTTCCCAGCACTTCTGCCCGCTCATCTAGGTTGGTTCGCGAGAGCCGAGACCCGCTCTCCGAGCCCGAGTTCGACTCCACCCCGTTCCCCCTCGACCCCCATTCTTTTAGTTCTGAGATACCAGTGCCAGAGGAGAGACAGACAAATGATTTATCGACACCTGAGTTTGGGTCATTTGCTTTTGCAGAGACCATGGCCAGCAACAGTGATGATCGCACCATATGTCCCCAGGCCCAGCAGACATACATTATGGAACAGGGTGCGATCAACTTCACCCTGATCGCCTCCCTCGAGACAGTTTAGCAGCAGTTGAGGGATCAGGGAGCTTTCATGATAGAGATGAGGTAAGAGATGGAGCAGTTGAGAGCCGCTCGCGACCAAGCGCAAGCCCGGAGACGGGCCGTGGAGACCCGATGACGCAGCAGCAGCCGCGGCCGCAGCCGCAATAGCAGCCGTCGCGGCAGGAGCAGTACCGGACCAGCTGAGACCGATGCGGGAGTTACACAACCCCGGATTGACACTTACGCACCGTTGGGTCGTGCTTCCAGCCATCATAGGGGACTTCAAGTTCCCCCCATACACTTTGCAGCTTCTCCCCCGGTTCCATGGTCTTGCCACAGAGGAGCCTCATCTCCACCTTCAGGAGTTTCTAATGATCTGCAGCACCGTCCACAACAGACAGGTGGAGGAGGATACCATACGGATGATTGCCTTCCCCTTCTCCTTAGCATACAGAGCAGCCACCTGGATGAAACATCTGGGGAAGTTTGTCTACACCTGAGAGCATCTCCGCACCGAGTACTTGAACAAGTACTATCCACTCGGGCGGACGAACGCTGCTAGAGCCATGATCAGTAACTTCTCCATGCTCCCCAACGAGCAGTTCCATGAGGCATGGGAGAGGTTCAGAGAGCTGACTGACAGATGCCCGCACCATGAGATTTCCAAGATGAACCTTTTTTAGAGTTTTTTCTGTGGGTTGACATCAGAGTTTCAGGGCTTGGTGAATGCTTCTTGTGGCGGGTCCTACTTCACCAAGGATGAGGACCAGGTCTGGGCCATCTACGAGGACATGGAAGAGAACTACACAGTGATGTCTCAGACCCGCCTCTACACACAGGGCAGACCTCAGCCACAAACCGTGCAGTACCAGAGGATAGCACGGGTCGACGCCGGTCCTTTCAGTTCGTCAGCGGCAGCATCACAGGCCAAGAGTTCAGCCGCAGACATGGGGATCATCAGCGAGAAGCTGGACCGGATGGAGATCATTGAGAAGAAGCAGTGCCAGGGCATCACGCAGATGGAGCAGATGGCACAGACTCTGAGTGACCTGAAGACACAGCTCATGTGTCTCCAGGAGGCACAGACGGCTTCCCAACCCCGTCTTTAGGCACGAGCTGATCCGAGTAGCAGCAGCAGCTCGTCCCAGCGCTCCAACTCCCACCAGCAGCCTAGACAGGTCCATCTTGTACAGGCGGAGCCGTACCAGCAGCTGCAGCTTACTTACCAGGCACCACCATCCACGGACATACAGATGGTGGTATACCAGCTGGATCAGCCTCTGGCAGTGCTTCCGCCACCCCCGTACGAGTCAGAGCCGTTGATGGATGTCAACAGGATTTGGTACGACCGACCCCAGCCCGGTATCTGACGAGACCATCCCGGATTCCGTTGGTCGGCCGGAGGTTCCAGCTCCCACCAACAGCCATTAGGACAGGGTGGCCAGTACAGCCATCAGAGGGATCACCAGCAGCAGCAGCCCCCATAATACCCACAGCAGCAGCAACAGGAGTCATAGTCGTATGTTCCTCGTCCCTATCAGCAGGGACATTCTTAGAGGCGTGATCAGCCTCATCAGCCGCATCATCATCCACAGTCTTACCCCTCTCACCCACAGCAGCAGCAGCCTCACTACCATAAAGGCTACCCGTCAGGTTCTCATGGGCCATCCTATGAGAACCCCGCCTTGGATGACATAGCCCGCCTTCTTACAGATCAGTAGGCTACATTCCGACGAGAGATGGATGAGTTCCGCCAGGAGATGCGGGACAAAGTGAGAGGGAAGGCCGCCATCCCTGCCCAGATAGAGCCCAATCCGAACAACCTCAAGAGGAAGTCTGAGCAGGTAGTTTGTACTGAGTATGCCACTCCTAGTGATATATTTGGAGATATGTCTGCATATTTGTTTGATACTGATTTTGTCACACTTAGGAGCGATAGGATGCCAGCAGGTTGCGCCTCGTCTGAGCGACGACCAGATGATACTTCCAGAGCGCCCGATGAGGAGAAGAGCGGTACTGAGGCCGCTAGAGATGATGACGGTGGTACTGATGCCACCACGGATGCTGATCCCACTGGCGGTACTGAGGCCGTCGTTTCACCAAATGGAGGAGGTGGTACTGAGGCCACCCATGTTGCCGAGCCAGAGCGCGAAACTGAGGCCGCGAGTCTTCTAGCCGAGGGTGGTGCTGATGTCACCAGTGTTTCTGAGAGTCTTGTAGCACCTGTATCTCAGAACATTTCTGGCAATAAAGGAAAGGGTTTATTTTCTTATGGTCCACATGTGGTGCTTGATGTATGTGTAGATCCTGCCATCGAGCAGCTCAGACCCATTCCTAGTCCTTCATCAGAGAAGGACCCTGTGATCCCCTTTCCTAGAGCTCTTCAGATGGGGAAGGGGAAGAAAATTGAAAATTCCAAAAAGAGGCAGCAAGAAGAGTTCAGTCAGCAGATGATAGATCGTTTTCACATTCAGTTGACTCTTTAGGAGGCTTTGCAGCACATCCCTCTACTCTAGCATTCGCTCAGAGACAGGACTACAGTTAGGAGGAAGAGCAGGAACCACCACTCAGAGATTCATGTGCTGACCAGAGCTACTTGTTTCACGATCCAGAACCGTCTACCGGCCAAGAGGCCAGATTCCGGAGCCCCGTATGTCCGATGCCATATCAGAGAGCAGAGGTTCGACCGTACTCTATTAGACAGCGGATTGTCGATCAACCTACTTCCGGCAGCCCTTCTCGACTGCTTTGAGTTGGGCACTCTTAGACAGAGCAGGACAGTCCTTCAATTTGCTGATCGATCTGTCAAGAGGCCGAAGGGGTTGCTGAGGGACGTTGTCGTCACGATTCAGGGCCTGCAATTCCCCGTGGACTTCGTAGTGTTGGACATGGAGATCCCTGAGTCAGTGACCGATACCCCCATTATTTTCAGTCGCCCGTTCTTGGCCACAGACAAGGCAGTGACTGACCATGATAGCGGGAAGGTATACTTTCGCGTCGAGGGCGAAAGTGTACAAATAGAGACGATTGAGTACAACAGAGACAGAGACAGAGCATGCTCAGAGACTACTTCCAATACAGAGCAGATGACAGATGTTGGGCCAGACACCCACCAGGACTGCGACTTTGTGATCACAGATGATGAGGCAATTTGGGCAGACCCCGCAGCACAGGCCATCCTCTCACCTTCAGAGTCCACTGATGCGGAGACGCCAGCAGAGGAGAGCTTGGAGAGCACATTCCTGATCCAGGATACCTTAGAGGCAGCAGAGCCGGTTCTCGACCGCGATACTGATTTATTTTGTGATGACGGTGGTACTAAGACCACCATTGATGATACAGATCCGTCGGAGTCAGATTTTGACTAGGCTGAGTTTGATGATTACATACCAGATTTGACTTCCACTGAGCCTACAGTTAGGGAGGAGGTAGATGCCGAGCAGAGCAAAGACAGTCCAGCAGGGCAGCCTTCTCCAGTTTCAGAGTGTATAGAGAGTTTCAGTTCTCCCATGCGGATTTGGCAGCGTTCACGCAGAGTTTTCAGAGACCAGATCCACCAGCACCTAGTTGTCCAGAGCTGAAGCCACTTCCTGCATCGCTGAAGTATAGGTTCCTTGCGGGTGAGCATGAGATGTACCCAGTCATTATCCCCGCCGATTTGACTGGAGATCAGGAATCCCGTCTGACGGGGGTTCTTGAAAAGAACAGCAAGGCGATAGGATGGAGTGTAGCAGATCTCCAGGAGATAAGTCCGGCCCTATGCTCCCACCATATCTATCTCGAGGATGAGGCAAAGCCGTCGCGTGGGTTCCAGCGGCGGCTAAACCCGAATCTGAGAGAGGTTGTCATGAAGGAGATATCAAAATGGTGGAGTGCCGATTTTATCTACCCCATCTCCGACTCCAACTGGGTCAGACCTTTGCATGTGATGCCCAAGAAGACGGGCATCACGACAGTAGTCAGCGAGTCTGGAGAGGAGATTGCTACCCGGGTACCCACTTCTTGGCGGGTCTGCGTAGATTACAAACGACTCAACCAGGCCACCAAGAAGGATCATTTCCCCCTACCCTTTATAGATCAGATCATTGAGAGACTGGCAAGGAAGAGCCACTATTGTTTTCTGGATGGGTACTCCGGCTACAACTAGGTGGCCATCGCTCCCGAGGACCAGGACAAGACCACCTTCACCTGTCCCTTCGGCATATACGCCTTCCGACGCATGCCATTTGGGCTATGCAATGCCCCTGCGACTTTTCAGAGATGCATGCTGTCGATCTTTTCGGACATGGAGGGGGAGTGCTTGGAGGTCTTCATGGATGATTTCTCAGTTTACGGCGACGGATTCGATTCCTGTCTTGACTGCCTAGTGATGAATCTCGTAATTATCATGCTAAAATTGGTCATTTAAGTTCTGTCCCCCATCATCCACTTACAATTAATCATTAATAGAGCATTATTAGCATTCATACATGTGTAAATAATATCTGCATTTCATCATGCATAAATTGCATTAAAAATCCCTTGTGTAAATTAGCCCAAAAAGCCGCTAACTTCTCACATTTTTAGTTAATTCATCCTAACTCCGATTGACCCGAAACTACCTCCATTGTGTAGATATTACTAACTTGATGAAATAAAAAAATACAAAAAAATTACTAACCTTTATAAGTGTCAAATAATCCCAAAGTCAAATTTCACATCTGACGGACTAAAATGAGCATATCTTCCACATACAATATCCGATTTTGATCTACTCACTTTTAAAGTACTCCATTTTCAAATACCTTCAAAACAAGACCAATTTCATAAAATTCGGAGCTCATATGTGAAAGTTGGGTTTTAGGCCTCTTTTGCGCATTTTGACTTTTTGCTGTTTTTTACCTCAGTTTTTAGGACCTTAATTAATTCTTTTAATTTTATTTCTTTTTCATTTATGTTCTTTGATGAAATTTTTATTAAGAGACTCAAAAATCCAAATCCAGATCAAAACTGAGATCAAAGAAACTGACCAAGTCCAAGTGTCCGTTATCGGTCTGTACAAAAGTTGTGCGTTTCTAACTTTTATTTTATTTTCCTATTTTCTTATTTATTAAAAATCCAAAAAAATAGATTAATGTGTAAATAATTTTCTTCTATTTTATCGTATTTTTTCTAGATTTTTTATCCTCTCTAAAACCACCAAAAAAATACAAAATCTCAAAAATATGGTTTTCTATACACATGGAAAGCCGCCAAAAATACCACTTCTCACAGGTGACCTCTTTTTCTCCTAGGCCCTTCATGAAAGTTGTAGATCTCGAAGAGACGAACAACTTTCGTGAAGGAAATTTTTCGATCCAAGGTCATCTTCTATCTCTTTTTCCCACTCTAAATTCTGAAATTTTTTTGGTGCCACGTGGCAGCTCCAGGGCATGCCACCTGGCACCCCGCTGTTCCATCTTCACCAGCTGCACACGGGTCACGTGCTAGGCACGTGACCCGTCATCTTCCCCATCCGTTACCCAAAACCCAGGCCCCTCCGCCTCCTGCCGTTTCTCCTCCCCCTCGTAACCGCCGCCGTGCCTGCCTCCTCCACCTCCTGTCGTTACTCGCGCCACCCCCTATAAAGCCACGCCCCCCTCCGCTCGTTCTGACCATCCGCCCTTCGCAAGAGTGCCGGTGACAGCGGCTGAAACATCGTGGTGGCGTGATCCAGCCGTCGAACGGCTGCAGCGAGCATCCCACTCGCCTTAGCTCGGCTCCTTCAGCCTCGAGCAACCACCCTCCTTCCTCGAGGTGAGCTCCTCCGCCTCGACTTCCCCTCTGACCGTCGCCGACCTCGCACAGGCCGGTGCTCCGCCCCCTTCTCCCTCCACACGAAACCCCATCTCCAGCTTCAGGCGACACACCCCCCACCCCTATTTCGTTTTTTTTCTCTGCTAACCATTGCAGGAAGCACCGCGGAGAACGACCCCAGTTCGAGCCTCGAGTGTCGTCTCCGCCCACAGTGCCTTCCGCGCCTCTCCGCTCGCCAGCAGCCGCACAAGGCAGCTCCGCCCTCCGCCACCACCTTGCGCAGCCTCCGACCTCCAGGCGCTCCGCCCGCCTCGCGCGGCGCCGCTTCACCAGCCCCGCGGCACCTCCCCCTCGCCGCGCCTCCGCCCAGGCCCCTCCGACCTCCGCGCCTCCGCCCAGGCCCCTGCGCCTCCGCCCAGGAACCTCCGCCTCGCCCGCGCCTCCCAGGCGCTCCGCCCGCCTCGCTCGCCGGTCGCCACGCCCTTTCGCACCCTACAGCTACCGTTGGATCAGGGGGGCCATCCCTTGATCCAACGGCCAAGATCTTGCCACGCGTCACCCCGAGCCTCGGCCCCAGCCTCGAGGCTCGGGTTCCCCCCGAAGCGACGACCGATCGACACGTAGGCTTCAGGTATTAACTCCGAGCCTCAGGTCCGAGCCCAAACCTCAGGCTCGGCTTCCCCGAGCCTCTGCTACGTCACCGAAGCTCAGAGCGCACGTGCAACGCACGTGCGCCTCTGTGAAAATTACACGGACACCCCTCGAAGTTCAAGAAATTACAAAAATACCCCTATCAGGGTAAATTGCAGAGAGCCCCTCCGATTTTTTATAAATTACAGATAAGTCCTCCCAGGGATCTTTTTGCAAAGAAAACATTGTTTTATTTACATTTTAGTCCCTGGAATTTCAATTTAGCATATCTTCTCCATCTGAACTCCGATTTTAGCATATAATATGTCGTTTCGAAGCTAATTTCGTGCTCTATCACTTAGCATAGTTTGTGATCAGATCTAGAGGTGTTTGTTATCAATTATTATTTGAGGATCATCATAGACTTTTGCAGGCTACTTTTTGACATATTAAGGCTTTGGATCTTGATGATATTATTTGCAGAAATTCGAACGCGTATCTTTATCTGATTAAGCCTTCATTGATTATTCTTAATAATTTGGATTTCGTATGGGATTATCTCAGATCAATCCCTCTAAGATTATGGTCAAATTTTCTAGGAATTAGATCAAAGACTGTCGGAGGATGGATATCTTGCTTCAATTATTCTGAGTATCAACTTATTACCTGAAGCATTGATTCAGTTGTATTTTGATTTGTGATTAACTTTGATGAAATTATTGATCATAATATTTGAGAATTAGATACGTTTCAAATCACAAATCAGGAGCATAAATTCTGTCTATTTTCTTTGCATCGCATTCTCCATCATTGCATTGTATATATTTCTTAACACAAAAATTAATCGAACATTGATTGATTATTTAATCTGATTCGAGACCGCGCAACTAAAAATCACCGTTCCCTGAGTTCGACCTTGGTAAACTTGCCAAGTAAAAATAGTCCACAACATTCAAGGCTTGTGGTATTTTGACGACTGAAATTCACTTCCTATACTACAATTCACGATTATTAAAGAGGTGGATTTCGCGTTCATCAAATGGCACCGTTGCTGGGGAACGGCGAATTTTTAGGGTTTTAAATCATTTCAGTAATTGATTTTTGTGAAAATTGATTTTTGTGCCATTTTTTTCTGCATTTTATTTTGCATTTCTCTCTTACTTCTGTTACTAACCGCAAATTCTCTCTTCGCAGACTTCTGGGAGCTGGATTTCGATATTAATTCAAGGATATGCTATGAAGACCGAATTTTAATTTTGTGAGAGAGAGCTTAGCATAGGTTTAATTTATGCAATATTCTCAGGGTCCCTCTCTTTGAACCCTTGTAATAATTAAGACTGAACATTCCTGTGGTGTGTCGGGTCTGTTTCAACCCCTTCTGTGTGGTTGGGACCCGACTTGAGTGGCGTAGGACTTAGGCACATATACGCTTGCTTGTTTATCATTGATTGTGCTCGTAATCTTTAGGCCACACTTTTTGACTAATTAAACGCACTATAGATCGTTCAACATTAGCCAAATTTTAAATCAATTCTTCCCGCTAATAGAACTATCTGATTAGGGCGTTTTCATCTGTGCATATCATTTAGTGTAAATTTTAAATTCCTTGTCTTGCATCCCGCATGGAGAACGCGAGGATTCACTGTAAGTCCTTCTCTTAAGCATGCATCACTGATTTACGCTTGCATTGGCTTTTTCGATTCTCCCTCCTCGAGTTTTACAACTTAGGAATTTACGGAATTGGGACTGCTCGTTAGGCGTGAATTTCTGTGCCTACATAAACTACAGTGATAACCTTAATCTAAAATTGGGACTGCTAATCAAGGTGACTGTAAATAAACTGATTTAAAATTAACCTGTGTTGGTGGAGAGAAACCCACTCATTGTTTGTAAGGATCAGAACGTACACTTAGGGTAGAGCCAAAAACCGAAATGCTTCATTCAGACTACTGAGTTCAATATAATTAGCTACTTTTCAGTGAGGGTCTCGGGTAGCCGTTTACGGTCCGACTTCCCTTGGCAGAGTAGGTGGTTTAGAGGACACCGCGGAAGGCTCCATCCTCAAGTAACACGGGTAGCCGTTTACGGTCCGTACTTACACCTATACTGGCTGAGAGTAGGTGCAACTAGTTGTATGAACTTGGGACAGTCTTTGTGAAATATTTCAGCACCTAACGGCTCCGCTTAATCTGCAAGATTGTTTTGTCATTAGATTAAAACTGAAAAGATAAGCGGCCGAACCCTGACGTGCCTTCATCTGTGTTGAGTGGTGAACTTGAAAATTGGCTTGTGTTTGCTTTGTGTCTGCTTCCTCGTAAAGATTCTCTCCATCCTCCTTGTCTTGTTCTTTTCACTCCTTTGCTAAGGAATCTCTTATCCTTATCAAAAACCTCATTCAATTCCGGCACTTAATACTTAACTCTTCCTTTCTGAAGGTGAATCACAATGCCTCCAAAGAAGAACCCTAGTGACGATGAGAACAACAATGACCCCATCCATGCCCTCTTGGCTAGGATAACCGCTGCCGAACAAACCAATGAACTACTTAGGATGCAGTTGGCAATAATACAACAAGGCGAGGCTGCTATGGAAGACACGTATCTCCCAGAATTAGATGAAGATTATAATTGGTTGAGACCTGTCTCCCCCTGAGGATGCGTTCGAACACAAACCGCATTTCCTGGCACTATTGCCAAAGTTTGGAGGAAATAACCATGAAGAACCATATATCTTCCTCCGCGACTTCGAGTTAGTCTGTGCTAACCTCTGCCACCCTAAGGTTAGCCAGGACTACATCAGGTTGAGAGCTGTCCCCTTCGCCTTGACTGATAAGGCGTCTTACTGGCTAAAAAATCTAGGGGAAATAGTCACGACATGGGCCACATTCAAGATTCTGTTCTTAAAGAAATTCTACCCAATTACTAGAATTAATCAAATGAGGATAAAGCTCACGAGTTTCACCCAACATCCGAGTGAACCATTTCATGAAACCTGGGAAAGATTCACAGACTTAGTACAGAAATGCCCAGGACACGGGATAAGTAAAATGATGTTGGTCCAAAGTCTTATGAGCGGGCTGAACCCTGAGACTCAAGGGTTGGTTAGTGCATCCTGCGGAGGAAGCTACATGGGGCGCCACGAGGACACCGTTTACAGGGTGTTTGAGAGACTTGCTGAATCTAGTCATGCACAAACCACCAGTCGGGCTTACATAGCCGGCTCCAAAAAGATGGTGAATAATTTGACGACCGATCACAGTGCTGACATGGGAATAATAGCTGATAAGCTAACTATGGTTGAGCAGATTTACAAAAAGGTGGATGAGATCCATAAATCATCTGATATGGAGAAATTAGCCAAATTGCCTAAACAAATGGAGGAATTGGCTGACAGGGTATCAAAGATTGCACCCCCCGCACCCATACACCAAATTCACTACATTCAAGGTCAAGGGATAGGGCAACATAGCCATTGGGGTGGAGACCAAGTCTTGTCCTCTCAAACTGATGAAACCTCTGCTCAGACTGATTTTGAGGAACCTCCACAGGTCATGGAGATAAACAGAGTCTGGTATAATTTGGAACCGATCAATCACTCAGGCCAAAACTCTACTCCAAACCCTCGTCCACCGCAAGCCCAGCCCACCTACCAGCCTCAACTACAGCAGAGGCAGCAATATCGTACGGGTTATCAGAACCCGCAACCTCAGCCACAGCAGAACCAACGCCAAAGCCAACAAGGGCAATATCAGCGACCTCAGGTCAGGCAGGACCAAGGGTCCTCCTCCTCTTCTGCTATCTCTCCAGAACTCCAGCGAGTGCTGGATGAGCTTCATGACATGAGAGTCGACATAAATCGACTCTCTCGTTGGAGAGATGAGGTGACAGCACCCCAGACCATAATTCCAGCTCAAGTCCAGGCTAACCCAAATAGCCTTGGACACAATCAGGTATTAATCTCTGACTATTCCGTACCTGAGCTTAAGCCCTCCTCAAATAATGACTCTTATCATATCTCTCTTAGGAGCGGAAGGACCGTAACCATGCCTGATCGAGCGAAGGAACACGAAGACATAGCCCCAGTGTCCACCAATTCACACAACCCTGGGGGAATTGACAAAGGAAGACAGGAGGAGAAAAAACAAGTCCCACCCACACCACCCGGATATAATGGAGAGTCTGAGTCTGAGTCAGACAAAGAAATGCCACCAAGACACCAACCTCTAACCACAAATTTTCCTGTTTTTAGTCCAAGTCAGAGTCCTATACGAACTTTTTCATTCAATAAAAGTGATGATGTTGATCACAACAAATCTATTCCTTTCCCCCGTGCTCTTACGACGGGGAAGAAGATAAACACAAAAAACCAAAAAAATGATGAAGAGATGGCCCGCATATGTAAGGAAAATATTAAAGTCACTCTATCCCTAGACGAGATGATAGAAAGAGACTCGGCTTTTCGAAAATACCTGAAGGTGAGAAGCACACCAACTAGGGCCAGCAAACAAACTCCTAGCCGAACAAAAAAACACATTCTCTCAGTAGCCACATCTCGTCTTATAAAAAATGAGCTGCCAAGAAAGAAGAGAGACATGGGTGCTCACTTTGTCACTAGCTACATCAAGGAAATCAAGTTTGCAAGAACATTGTTAGACAATGGATCATCCATCAATCTCATGCCCACAACCCTATATGAGCATATAAATCTAGGTCCTCTTAAACAATCTGCAGATGTACTTCAATTCGCGGACACATCAACTAAGCGACCTAGGGGCGAGATTCGAAACATTGTCATCAACATAGAGGGACAAAACTACCCAGTGGATTTTACAATTCTTGACATGGATGTCCCTAGAAATTGGAAAGATTCCCAGATGATACTAGGGCGACCCTTCCTTAGGACCGCAGGAGCTATATTTGATTACACATCCGGGAAAATCCAGTTTGGAAAAGTTGAACTTAAAATGCAGCAAACTAGGTTCCACAGACCTGACACTGAGTCGAGCACCGACTCTGAAAAATCAGAAACTGAGACTGAAATTGCAGAACCAACAGTTAGGTCCTGGAGACAAAACCCAACCGCAATGATAGAATCAACCTCATCTGGTGAGGAAATTGTTGATGACCTAGTCTGCCAGCTCATTCATGCATCTACCTATACTCTAGGAGACTCAGAGGCCACTCTGGACTTGTCAGTCCATTCTCCTTATGGACATTCCTTGAGTAAGGTACACAGATCGGACGCGGCGATTGCCACACCTCATTCCAACATTAGCGATCCGAGCCCTGATACAACCCCGATGGTGGCCAACATTGATACACTACAAGCATCCACATCACAACAAGGAACATCACTGACAGGACCAGATTCGAGAAATATCATTGACTTTCCTGAACTGAAACCATTACCACCTACACTTAAATATGCCTTCCTTGCAGGAGAAAAGGGACAATTTCCGGTCATTATCAGCTCACACCTGACCGAAGAGCAGGAGATCCGCCTGCTTAATGTTTTGAAGAAAAACCGCAAGGCTATTGGCTGGAGATTGTCTGATCTCCCAAGGATTAACCCAGCCCTGTGCTCACACCATATTTACTTGGAAGATAATGCTAAACCCTCCCGTGAATGCCAACGGAGATTGAATCCAAACTTACGAGAAGTGGTTAAGACTGAGATCGAAAAATGGTGTAAAGCTGGGTTCATATATCCCATCTCCGACTCCAAATGGGTGTCACCTTTGCATGTAGTCCCGAAAAAGTCGGGACTTCAGATTATCACCAATGAGGAAGGAGAAGAGATTACGACACGGGTACCTACGTCGTGGCGTGTCTGTGTGGATTACAGGCGCCTGAATGCCGCAACGAAGAAGGATCACTTTCCGCTGCCTTTTATTGATCAAATCCTGGAGCGATTGGCAGGGAGAGAATACTTCTGTTTCTTAGACGGGTACTCGGGCTACAATCAGGTAGCCATCGCCCCCGAGGACCAGGAGAAGACTACTTTTACATGTCCCTTCGGCACATACGCATTCAAGCGAATGCCCTTCGGGCTTTGTAATGCCCCCGGCACCTTTCAGCGGTGCATGATTGCAATTTTTGCCGACGGTCAGGGATTTCCTGGAAGTCTTCATGGATGACTTCTCGGTCCATGGTGATTCATTCGATGATTGTCTAGCGCACCTGGATCGAGTCCTCCAAAAGTGCAGGGAAGTGAATCTGGTGCTCTCTTGGGAAAAAAGCCATTTCATGGTAAAAGAGGGCATTGTACTGGGGCATGTCATCTCCAAGAAGGGAATGGAGTTTGACCCTGCCAAAGTTGATGTGATCAAAAAGCTTGAGCCACCTACAAATGTGAAACAAGTACGGTCTTTTCTAGGGCATGTCGGATTTTACAGGAGACTTATCAAAGATTTTTCAAAAATTGCCCGACCGCTAACTGACCTTCTTGGGAAAGACACCGAGTTCGTGGTAGATCATAAGTGTCTAGAAGCATTCGACTTACTCAAGAGAAGGATCATTGAGACTCCCATCCTACAAGCTCCCAACTGGTCTCTTCCATTCGAGATCATGACAGACGCATCCGATTTCGCTGTAGGGGCTGTATTAGGACAACGAAAAGATGGAATCACGTATGCTATTCACTACGCAAGCAAAGTTTTAGACCCTGCTCAGAAAATTACACTGTGACCGAAAAAGAAATGCTTGCTATGGTTTTTGCCTTGGAAAAATTTCGATCAATACTTCTAGGATCTAAGGTGACAGTTTACACAGATCACTCTGCCGTTCGCTATTTAATGAACAAAAAGGACGCAAAAGCATGACTTCTGAGATGGATTCTACTGCTTCAAGAATTTGATTTGGAGATTAAGGACAAACCGAGCGTTAAGAATGTCGTGGCTGATCATTTATCACGGATTGAACAAAACAAAATTCCGGAATCTGAATCCATCCGGGAAACCTTCACAGACGAGTCAATTTCTGCTATTGGCTCACTCCCTTGGTATGCAGACACGGTGAATTATCTCGTCACCAATGAAGTTCCTCAAGGTTGGCCCAGAAACAAAATCGATCGACTCATATCTGAAGTGAGGCATTATCATTGGGAAGATCCTTTCCTTTTCTTTGAAGGACTGATAACGGGCCTGATCACTCGGGTATAAGGTACTGAAAATAGGTCGTCGCAACCCAAGCGATCAGACGATGTGTATCAAGAAAAATGAACCACTCGAAACGGATAAAATCAATAAAATCACGAGATAGCGGTCCTGCTATGTGATTAACCTGGTATAGCACCCAGGGTCGAACTCAAGGAGCACGGGTTGGCCGAGAGGCCTACGAAAGTAATTAAGACAATAAAGAAAACGAAGACAAGCACACTTCAACAATTTATTTAAGGTACTAAAAATCAACCAAAAATTAAAACAAAAAGTGTTTTTATGTATTTTATGTTTTTTAGTGTTTTTGGTGAATTCTTGATAATTTTCTGATATTTATTTTATTTTCTAAAAATCAAACAGTGGTAAAGATAAAGGGTACTGTCCAGCCGAGTTAAAAAGCCCTAGATAAAATATCTAAGAGCCTTAAAATGGCTTGGAGGTAATTTTCCTGTAAAGTAGATAAAACATGGAAAATTTAGGTACCAATTTTATTGTTTTTGGATTTTTAATTTATTTACTAGAATTTTTATGGGTTTTTGAGTGTTTTTAAGTTTTTAGTGTTTTCCAGTAATGAAAAATAGCTAAAATTGGCTAGAAAATCAAACTAAGTAAAACAAACAGTAGATAATTTTTATAGAATTTTTAAGTGAGTTTTTATATTTTTTTGTGATTTTTCAAACTAGACAGTGACAAAAATAGCTGTTTTTGAATTTTTAAAAATACCAAACAAAATCAAAAATGTCCTCAAAAATCTACAAAAATTCTACACCATGGCAGGAGCCATGTGTCAAATTTTCGTTGGATTTGGAGGTGGTTTGATATTTTATTTAAAAACAAAGATAGGGCACTGTGCACAAGGACCAAAGTGCAAATACCCAAAGTCCTGGGGGTCCTGGTGCAAAATACCCAGCAAAACACGCGCCACGCACGTGCCTGGGGCACTCAGGGACCTAAATGTAAGAAAAATAAGTCCTGAGGACTTATTGGTAACAGGTACCAAAAGTCCAGGGACCTTATCTGCAAATTACCCAAAAAATATCGCACATGCTCAAATAAACCACGCACAGGGGTATCAATGCAAATATCTAAAAACTTTCATTCATTTAATAACATCCAGAACTACAAGGTTATCTACTGCAAATAACCCAAACAACTCACGTGTCGAAGCACGTGTCCACAACTGGCAGGGGTATAAATGCAAATAAACTAAAGCTCAGGGTCCACTATGTAAATTACCCTAAAACTAAACAACTGACTTAACTAATTACAGGACTAAAATGAAATAAAATAAAGACAGGGGCCTAAAGGTAAATTACCCTTTATTAAGCGGATGGGCTGGATGCGCGCCACGTGTAAATCGGACGGCGGCTGGCAGTGGGCGCTCCGGATCGTCTCTCCTCAGATCTGACGCTGCTGGTGGCTCCATGGATGGACGACCCAGATTAAAACTGGAGCGAGAGAGGGCGATCGACGGCGACGGAGGATCCTCGAAGAACAGGTCCCCGGCGAGCTTCGTCGGGCTCGTGCGTGCGCGATGCTCCTCCTGGGAGCCTTCTGAAGGTCGGAGAAGAATCGTGGAAGGCTCCCGCGTCTGCCGGTGGGCTCCGATGATCGAGCCAAGCTCCGGGGAGCTCGGACGGGGTCGGCGGAGCTGGGTCTCCTGGCTGGATGACGGAGAGCCTCAGATGGCCCTCATTTTGACCTGCAAAGTGAACCAGAAGATTCACGGGTCGAGGGCAAACTGCCTCGACCCGGTTAGGCGAAGTGGGGGTGGCTGGTGCGTCGGGACGGCGAGCTCCGGTGAAGGGGGTAGACGGAGGAGCTCGGTTCCCAGCTGGGTTGAGTGAGTGGGTGGAGAAGGTGCGTCGGACGAAGGAGAACGTGAGGGTCGATTCCGATGATCGAGATGGGCGAGGGAGTGGTCGGAATCAGGGAAATACGACGGCGGCGCAAATTGGGCGAAAATGGAAATTAAAGGAAACGGTGGAGCTAAGTGGCTATCTGGGTGAACGGAGAGATTGGGGAGGAGCTGAGGATGCTCCTGGTCGTCGCCTCGAGAGTCGTCTCTGCCCGAGGCTCGGAGCTCGTGCTGGTGGCAGTGCTGCGGCGGCTACGTCGCCAGATCGATGGATTCACCTCCTCTCCTCGCTGCAACAGGTCGGGGATGAGAGCTGTAACCTCACACACTCTCTGGAGCTCACTGGAGAACAAAGCAAATGGCCAAAGATAGAGAAAATGGGTGGCGGAGCTGGGTATTTAAGTGGGTGCAGGTCCGGCTAGGGCTGGTCGGGTAGGGCTGTGAGAAGCGCGGATCCCGATGTGGATACCCCGGCGAGGGTCTCGGGTGCAAGAAGAAGAGATAGGACCTGAGGTTTGCGGAGATGGCGAGCGGATCGAGCGCGGAAAAAGAGGAGAAGTCAGGTTGGGCGCGAGATCCGCTGGAGAAGGAGGTCCGCGGAGGGAGTTGACCGGAGGTCAACATCTCCGTGGGCCAATGAGAAGCTGCCATGTGGAAAAGATTTGAAAAATCAAATATAAATAGTAAATGGCAGAATTATTAAAAAGTCAAAACATGAAATATTTTTGTTTTAATATTTTCTATTTTTTGTGATTTTTAATTAATTTTTCAAAATAAAAATAAAGTGCTTATACTATATAGCTATATATAGGTATTTGTACACTATAGGTTTTTTGGATTTTTGATTTTTAAATTCTTATTTTTGTATAATTTTATCCCCATTTTATATTTTATTTATTTATAGAATAAAATAAGGAATAAAAGGGTGTTTTTATTTTATTTTTATTATTTCTTTACATAGGTAAAATATATATACATCTATATACAAGGTATATGTACAATGTATTTTTGTATTTTTAATTTTTCTATTTTTATTTTGTTTTTGTTTTAATTGTTTTTATTTTATTTATTTACAATATATAACATAGTTTATTTAAAAAGTTTGGAAAATAATTTTATAAATATATGGGAGTGGTTTATGTACATGATGAAAGGTGTATTTTTGATCTTTTTGATTTTTAACTTTTTTCTTTTTGATTTTATATTTATAAATATGTACAAATATTTACAAGCATATTTTTGGTGAGGAAAATATCTTTTATTTTATTTACATAAATATTTACACTCATGAGCCCCTATCTCCCTCTACTTTGGATTTATGCGGTCAGACCCATGCTGAGCCCTCCCTTGGGTTAGGTTGCTCAATATTTATTCTAAATATTTCCCTCCTTTTCGTTTTAATCTTTATTCTTTTATTTTTGCACAAAAACATGCTAATTATAGGTTTTTACACAATGCATGCTTTTGGTAATTATTTGTATTTACATATATCTACATGCATTTGCAAAGGTTTTTGTAGCTAAAATATAAGAATAAAGAGTGATGAATGGGTATTCATCACCCCCCTATACTTAACCTTGCTAGTCCCTTAGCAAACACTTATTTGAAAAAGAAGTGAAAAAGAAAGAAAGAAAAAGAAAAAGAGGATGTACATGGATCAAGGTTGATTATTAAACTTGCCTTCATTAAATTGGGGTATGGAGCTCGATCAGATCTTTGGATTATTAATGTGTCGGAACCTTATTTAGACTTAAGCTTAAAACTCAACAGTCTCTAAGTTCCACTAATCTATAACCAAGACTCCTCAATGCTCCAGATCAGAACAAGTCATCAATCACAAACCCTGAAGACCATGAATCTTTTCTTGTCCTGTGAATGTGAAGTCTAAGCTCTCCACCTCAGAAATGGCAACTTGACAACCCTCCCCAACAAGGTAACTCTATGACCTCAATCTGGCCACTCTTTCCTCGAGGAGCGGGGTATTCCCTTCTAAGTTCAAGTTCAACCGGCTCAAGAAGAGGAGGAAGAAGAGAATGGGTCAAGGCCAGTGTAGCCAAGTACCCTTGGGAGCTTGACCAGTGTAGCCAAGTCTCCCTGCTGCAAGCTACAACAGGTGGAACATGAAACCAAGCTTTGCTTATTGCACTCTATATACATACTCCGGTGGGATTATCATTTTCTATCAGACCCACCACTTTTTTTGGAGTTATTTTCTTTTTGCACATTTTTTTTCAAGTGCATCTATACAACATATACATGTGCAGCATATATACAAGGAGTTTTTCCTCTTGAGCCAGTAGACTATCCCTCTTTTGAAGCTTTATTGCAACCCACAACTCCCGTCGTTAGACCTCATGGCAACCAGACCAAGTTGAGACGCACTTCCTTCACTAAAAGAAGAAGAGAGGTTCCGCCTAGAAGTACTACCCTCATATGCTACCCCAAGTCAAGGAAGACTGCCTCCTCACCACCTCATCCGTAGAGAGCTCGGTGCATAGTGCTGGTGTCCAAGTAAAGCCATAATCTATATGAGTCATGTGTTGTTGTTAAGTGCTCTACTTAGGCTCATTGAGATGACATGTGATCATAGCCTAGTGGACTCAAAGAATTAAGTCACCATAGACCTGAAAAGCCTTAAACCTAAGCCCTATAAGGTTCCTCTTAGAAGTTAAGTGGATTAAGATCTTAATCCAGCTCCATTTCTCAATTTGATTCCAGGCTAGTTTAAATGTCAACTATCATCCAGAAAAACTATATACATATGTACAAGAGATGCTTATTTACACAAATTTTTACAATCATGCAAAATTTTTGAAAAATGTTTTGAAATCATGAATGGATGATGCATGAAGTGCAAGTTTTGCAAAAAGATATTTACACACATTTACACAAGATTTTTGCAAACTTTTGATTTTCAAAACATTTTGGAAAAATTTTGTACTATATACATAATTTTGATACAAAAAATATTTACACAAACTTTACACAAAAGATTTTTGAAATCATTTTTACAAAAATAATTTGTACACTAGCTATTTATGTGCAAATAAAAGAAGTTTATGTACATGAAAAATTTTTAATTTTTGTGATTTTTTTAGCCATTTTATTTATTAACACACTCACACAAAGTACGAGTTATGGCTAAAGTATATATGAAATATATACACACCCCCCCTATACTTAGCTCGAACGATGTCCTCAGAGTCAAGAGCGATGAAGAAGACATAACTCGTGCTCGGTATAGGGCAGTGAAAAGAAAGGCTATATACAAAGAGGAAGAATAAAATAGAAGGTCAAGAGGATCTCGGGTCTTCCCCCTATACTTAGGATCAAATAATCCTAAGTATAGCAGGCTGTATACTAAGGGAAAACCGAGTGGAGAATGTACAGGGTCTACCCCCCTATACTTAGGGTGAAACATCCCTAAGTATAGGTAGCAAAACAGGGGTAGGCAGAAACAAAAGAAATACCCATAAGGTCTTACATCCCCCCCATACTTAGGGTGAAGTGCACCCTAAGTATATCATAATCACAAGATGAAGAAAGGGATGTAGGACTAAAGAATGTAGTGATATGGACATCTGGATCTATACAAGGCGGAAGATCAGTGAAACTCAGGCGTGAGATGCATTAGATGTGAGTCAAAGACCACATCTCACGCAAAATGAATAGGGGCAAGATCAGCGACCCACGGCTCATGATCTAGAAATGGCTTGAGTCGCTGGCCGTTCACTCGAAAGGTACTCTCAGAAGACAACTCAGATATGTCAATGCTACCGTTGTCGTGTACCTTTCTGACCAAGTAAGGTCCCTTCCATTTGCTCTGTAGCTTCCCTGGAAACAATCGTAGCCTCGCATCAAACAGCCATACTCTCTGTCCAATCTCAAAATGCTTGTGGCTGATATGAGAATCATGCCACTCCTTCACTTTCTCCTTATAATGTAGGCTGTTTGAGAAAGCTGAATCTCTAAGCTCCTCTAGGGCAGCTAACTCTGCCCTTCTCTGGTCTCCCATACCATCTGGATCCATAAGAATATCTGTGACTGCCCAAAATGACTTGTGCCTCAGCTCAACAGGTAAATGGCACGGCTTGCCATATACGAGGCGAAAGGGAGATGTGCCCAATAGTGTCTTGAAAGACGTCCTATATGCCCACAAGACCGAGTCCAAAAGCTGTGACCAATCCTTTCGGTCAGGGCGGACGACTTTCTGCAATATAGTCTTGATATCCCTATTCGACACCTCGGCTAGACCATTCGTCTGTGGATGGTAAGGTGTAGCAACACGATGATCTATGCCGAACTCGCTAGCAAGTGCCTTCACCTGGTCATTGATGAAGTGAGATCCCCCATCAGAAATCAGAACTCGTGGAACCCCGAACCGCGTGATGATGTGCTTCCTCAAAAATCTGCAAACTGTCCTCGCATCAGCGGCTCGGGCGGGGATAGCCTCCACCCAATGACTAACATAATCAGCGGCCAACAGAATGTACTCGAATCCCTGACTCTTAGGGAATGGACCCATGAAATCGATGCCCCATGCGTCAAAAACCTCACAGAAGTGAATGGGCTGCATCGGCATCATATCACGCTGTCCACAAGTGCCCATCCTCTGACAGTCAGTACACCTCTTCACGAACTCATTTGAGTCCTTGAAGAGGGTAGGCCACCACAAGCCGGATTGGAGCACTTTCTGTGCCGTTCTCCTCCCAGAATGATGTCCTCCTGCCTCAAGCTTGTGGCAGTAAGTGAGGACGCTATGGTGTTCCTCCTGAGGAATACACCGACGCCAGACGCTATCCCCTCCTTCGTGGTAAAGGATGGGATCCTCCCAATGGTAGGACTTGGCCTTCGCAAGGAAGGTCTCAAGCCTCTGCCTGGGCCAATCTTGTGGGACTTTCCCAGCAACGAGAAAGTTCACAATATCGGCGTACCACGGGAGTGAGGCGATAGCAAGGATCGCCTCATCTGGGAAGGTATCTCTAATAGGATCAATCTGCTCAGACTCCTCAGGCTGCTCTAAACGGGAGAGATGATCCGCCACCACATTCTTGACTCCAGGCTTATCCTTGATCTCAATGTCGAACTCCTGGAGTAGAAGGATCCATCTAGTCAGTCTGGCCTTGGCATCCTTCTTTGCCATGAGGTACCTGATGGCGGTGTGATCTGTGTACAAAGTCACTCTAGATCCAATGATATACGATCTGAACTTATCTAGGGCGAACACTACGGCTAGCATCTCCTTCTCTGTGACCGTGTAATTCCGCTGGGCGGAATCCAATGTGCGGCTAGCGTAGTGAATGGCAAATGGAACTCCATCCCTCCTCTGTCCCAGCACTGCCCCTACGGCAAAATCGGAGGCATCCGTCATGATCTCGAATGGGAGAGACCAATTAGGCGGCTGGAGGACAGGAGCCTCAATGACACACTGCTGGAGAGTCGCAAAGGACGAAAGACACTTGTCATCGACAAGGAACTCGGTGTCTTTCGTCAAGAGGTCAGTCAACGGCCGGGCAATCCTGCTAAAATCCTGAATAAATCTCCTGTAAAATCCAACGTGCCCCAGAAATGACCGTAGATGCCTCAAATTGGACGCCGGTGCGAGTTTTCTAATGACATCCATGCCCCTGTTGGAGATGATGTGGCCAAGCACTGTCCCTTGAGTCACCATGAAGTGACTCTTCTCCCAAGATAAAACCAAATGATACTCGATACATCGCTGGAGTACTCGGTCTAGGCAGTCAAGAAAGGAGTCGAATCCGTCGCCGTAGACCGAGAAATCGTCCATGAAGACCTCCAAACACTCCCCTACCATGTCCGAAAAGATCGACAACATGCACCTCTGAAAAGTAGCAGGGGCATTGCATAGCCCAAATGGCATGCATCGAAAAGCATATGTGCCGAAGGGACAGGTAAAGGTGGTCTTCTCCTGATCCTCAGGAGCGATGGCCACTTGGTTGTAGCCCGAGTACCCATCCAGGAAGCAATAATGGCTCTTCCCTGCCAGTCTCTCAATGATCTGGTCAATAAAAGGCAGGGGGAAATGGTCCTTCTTGGTGGCCTGGTTGAGTCTCCTGTAGTCAACACAGACCCTCCAAGAGGTGGGTACTCGTGTAGCAATCTCCTCTCCCGACTCACTGATCACAGTCGTGATGCCCGTCTTCTTGGGCACCACATGCAAGGGGCTGACCCACTTGGAGTCGGAAATGGGATAAATAAAATCTGCACTCCACCATTTTGATATTTCCTTCATCACAACCTCTCTCAGTTGGGGTTCAATCGCCGCTGGAACTCACGCGACGGCTTCGCCCCCTCCTCGAGATAGATATGGTGGGAGCACACTGATGGACTAATCCCATGGAGATCTGCTACGCTCCATCCAATTACCTTGCGGTTCTTTTCAAGAACCCCCATCAAACGGGATTCTTGTTCTCCAGTCAGATCGGCGGAGATGATGACTGGGTACATCTCAGGCTCACCCGCAAGGAACCGATACTTCAGCGAAGTAGGGAGCGGCTTCAGCTCTGGAAGGCTGGGTGCTGGAAAATCTGGCTGCGGAAGGAAATGAGTGAATGCTGCTAAGTCTGCCAAATCTACCTGGGAGAAAGAAAGCGAACTCTCGTAAACTGGATCTGAAGAAGGCTGCTCAACTGTGCTGTCTCTGATCTGCTCTGCCTCTACCTCCTCCTCATCTGTCGGCTCAAGTGGACTCAAGTCTGGCATCTGATCATCACAATCTGCCCAATCAGACTCTGAATCCGAGGGATCTATATCAACCGCGGTGGCATCAGTACCACCGTAAAGCAAGGTGGCCTCAGCACCACCATCACCGAAAATCGTGTCGCGATCAAGGACCGGCTCTGCTGCCTCTATGGTATCCTGAACCAGGGTTGTGCTCTCCAAGCTCTCCTCTGCTCTCATCTCTGCATCAGTGGTGTCTGGGAATGAGAGGATTGCCTGTGTTGCAGGATCTGCCCATGCTGCCTCATCATCTGTGATCACAAAATCACAGTCCTGGTGGATGTCTGGCTCTGCGTCTGTCAGCTGCTCTGAATCGGTGCTGGCCTCTGAGCGTGCTCTCTCTCTAGCTCTGTAGTCCTCGACCGTCTCTATTTGTATACTCTCGCCCTCGATGCGAAAGTACACCTTCCCGCTATCATGATCAGTCACCGCCTTGGCTGTGGCCAAGAACGGACGATCGAGGATGATGGGGGTATCGGTCACTGAATTAGGGATCTCCATGTCCAACACTACGAAGTCCACGTGGAATTTCAGGCCCTGAATCGTGACGATAACGTCTCGTAACAACCCCTTCGGCCTCTTGACAGATCGATCAGCGAACTGAAGGACTGTACTGCTCTGTCGAAGAGTGCCCAACTCGAAGCGGTCGAGAAGGGCTGCCGGAAGAAGGTTGATTGACGATCCGCTATCTAGTAGAGTACGGTCGAACCTCTGCTCACTGATCTGGCATCTGACATACGGGGCCCCTGAATCTGGCCTCTTGGCTGGCAGACGGTTCTGGATCGCAAAACACGTGGCTTTCGTCAACACATGTATCTCTGAAGTGTGGTTTCTCCTCCTCCTCCTGACTGTGGTCATGTCTCTCAAAGATCGCTGGAGAAGGGGGATGTGCTGCAAAGCCTCCTGGAGGGTCAGCTGGATGTGGAATCGGTCTATCATGCTCTGGCTGAACTCCTCAAGCTCTCTCTTTTTTGGATCTTTTTCTTTTTTCTTCCCCTTCCCCATCTGAAGGGCTCTAGGGAAGGGGATCACAGGGTCCTTCGCAGAAGAAGGACTAGGAAAAGGCCTAGATGGCTCGACGGCCGGATCCACACATACATCAAGCACCACAGTGGGACCAGAAGAAACTAAACCTTTCCTTTATTCAAAATAGAGTTCTGAGATACATCCACACGAGGAAAGACAACCTCTCTATCAAAACAAACACCGGTGGCCTCAGTACCACCACGGGCTGGCTCTGCTGCTGCTGCTGCTGTTGGACGTCTCGCGGCATCAGTACCGCGGGCTGGCTCGGCTAAACTGGTGGCGTCAGTACCACCTCCTTGAACTGGTGAAGCGGCGGCATCAGTACCGCCGGTGGAATCAGCATCCTTGGTGGCATCAGTGCCACCATCGTCATCTGGAGCGGCCTCAGTACCGCTCTCCTCCTCCTCAGGTGGCGCCTCGGAAGTATCCTCGTGGGGAAGCTCATATGAGGCGCCGCCGCCTGCTGGTGTCCTACCGCTCCTAAGTGTAACAAAATCAGCATCAAATAGATCCAAAGATGTGTCATCAAATGGGTCACTAGGAGTGGCATGCTCAGTAGAAACTACCTGCTCAGACTTCCTCTTGAGGCTATTCGGATTCGGCTCGATCTGTGTAGGAATAGCGGCCTTCCCTCTCACCAGGTACCGCATCTCCTGGCGGAACTCGTCCATCTCCCGTCTAAAGGTAGCCTGCTGGTCCGTGAGGAGGCGGGTTATGTCATCCAAGGCCGGGCTCTCATGGGAGCCCGACGGGTAGCCTCTCTGGTGCTGAGGCTGCTGGAACTGCTGGTGGTGCTGCTGAGAGGGGTAAAAGGTAGGATGCTGCTGCTGGTAAGGTGGGTGAGCCTGCTGCTCACGTCTCCAAGACTGTCCCTGCTGCTGATAGGGACGAGGACCAAAGGACGAAGGCTGGTGTGACTGGTATGTTGGGGGCTGCTGTTGCTGCGGCTGGTGATCTCTCTGCTGGGCGTACTGCCCTCCCTGACCGGCTGGCTGCTGCTGGGGCTGGGTACCTCTACTCCCCCACCTAAATCCGGGATGGTCTCGTCGGATCCCAGGCTGGGGACGGTCATACCAAATCCCGTTGACATCCATCAACGGCTCTGCATCGTAGGGGGCTGGCGGGAGTACGGCCAGAGGCTGATCCGGCTGGTAGACCACCATCTGCATGTCTGGAGATGGTGGGGACTGGTAGGTGGGCTGCGGCTGCTGGTACGGCTCCGCCTGTACAAGGTGAACCTGTCTAGGCTGCTGTAGGGAGCTGGAGCGCTGGGACGAGCTGCTGCTGCCGCCGGTATCGCCTCGCGACTGAAGACGGGGCTGAGAAGCCGTCTTTGCCTCCTGGAGACACATGAGCTGGATCTTCATATCGCTCAGAGTCTGTGCCATCTGATCCATCTGAGTGAGGCTCTGGCACTGCTTCTTCTCAATCAGCTCCATGCGGTCCAACTTCTCGCTGATGATCCCCATGTCCGCAGCGGACGATTCTGCCTGTGCTGCTGCGACTGCGGACGAACTAGATGGACCTGCATCGACCCGTGCTATCCGCTGGTACTGCACGGGTCCTGGCTGCTGCTGGGGTCTCTGTGTATACAGCCGGGTCTGGGATATCACCATATAATTCTCAGCCATCTCCTCGAAGATGGCCCAGACCTGGTCGTGGTCCTTGGCGAAATAGGACCCGCCACAAGAAGCATTCACCAGACCCTGAAGCTCTGGTGTCAACCCACTGAAGAAGCTCTACACAAGGTTCGGCTTTGTGATGTCGTGGTGCGGGCATCTGTCCGTGAGCTCTCTAAACCTCTCCCATGCCTCGTGAAATTGCTCATTGGGGAGCATGGAGAAGTTGCTGATCAGGGCCCTCACTGCATTCGTCCGCCCGAGTGGATAGTACTTGTTCAAGTACTCGGTGCGGAGCTGCTCCCAGGTGTAGACAAACTTCCCCAAGTGTTTCAGCCAGGTGGCTGCTCTATCTGCCAGTGAAAAGGGGAAGGCGATCATCCTGATCGTATCCTGGTCCACATGCCGGTCGTGGACAGTACTGCAAATCATCAGGAACTCCTGGAGGTGGAGATGGGGCTCCTCGGTAGCAAGCCCGTGAAAACGGGGAAGCATCTGCAGGGTGTTCGGGGGGAACTTGAAGTCCCCCACGATAGCAGGTACCACCACCCAATGGTGCATCAGTGTAGATCCGGGGTAGTGCAACTCCCGCATCGGTCTCGGTGGTCCTCCTGCCGCGGCGGCTGCCGCTGTGGCTGCTGATGTTGCTGCTGCGGCTCGTGCCTCTGCATCTGGTCCGTCCTCAGGCTCGCTCTGCTCATCTCGCTCTGCTCGGAGGCGCTCCAACTCTCTCCTCATCTCAATCATGAACGCTCCCTGATCGCGTAACTGCTGCTGAACTGTCTCTAATGAGGCGATCAAGGTGGAGTTGATCGCTCCCTGATCCATCACGACGTGCTCTATACGGGAACGATCCTCGGAACTGCCGGTCATGACGTCTGCTGCAAAATCAAATGAGCCCAACTCAGGTGCAGTCAAATCTATCAATCTCTCCTCGGGCTCATGTCTCTCAGGTCTGAAAGAAAGGGGGTCGAGGGGGAACAGGGCGGAGTCGTACTCGGGCTCGGAGAGCTGGTCTCGGCTCTCGCGGGCCAACCTAGATGATTGGGTAGACGTGCTCGGAAGCGGTGCAGCCAGAGGCTGCCTAAGGGAGCGTCTACCCATCATCTTGATCTGGCGAGTAGGGCGGATGAGATCTGGAGAAACTATGATCACAAAACAAACCCCTGGTTCACCAACGCGACGCGAGCTGAAGACCGTGAAAGTTCGGTCAAATTATCTTGTCGATTTTATTAGGTGAACACACAAAATATCAGAGCGCTTACGTGACCTGTTAGGATACTCGATGCTATCCCAACCGACTGGCCCGCACGGAAGAGTCGGTAATCAGTCGGGACTAGCACCGGAGTGCTCTACCTAGGGTACGGGTCACTCTCTCGTGCATCCAAACCATACAATGAGGGGGTTGCTCTCCCCAAGATAAAATTTTTAGGGTGAGTGTCTTTTAAGATCAATAGAGTTAACCAGTCCCAATTTTATGGTTTTTCTTTTTAATATTTTTCAAATCAAAACAAAAGGCCTAACGAATTTTTCGGTTCTCCTGGTTATTAAGTCCAAAATAGGGGGGAGAAGTCGAAAAAGCCGATGCGCGATAAAATCAATGATGCATGCTGAGTAAGAAATGCGTACCTTGTCTCCAGCACTCTACATGCAAGTGATCCGCGCAGAATTGAAAGACTAAAAATAAACTACCTATATGATGCAACGGGAAAGCGAATCCTAGATGAGCAATTTCTAGCGCAAGAACCGTCTAACCGGTCACCAACCTCCAAGCCAAAGAGTCCGGTCTTGGCCCGTCCCTCCTCTGTCTGACAAATCGGGGGTAGGAGAAAGCGCTTTACAGGACGGGCTGCGGCACGTAGGCTACGAAGGAAAATGAGTCGGTTATTTTTATTAATGATTTTTAGTAGGTCCAATTAACGTTCTATGGGAACATGCAATCAGTTAGGTGTGGGATCCTACTAATTACGGCACAATCACCAGAAATTCCTAAGTCTAGGGGCTCGAGCAAAAACCGCGTAAACACCGGAAAAGGCAGAAAGAAAATAAAATAAAACCAAAGCCGCGTAAAAAGCCGTGAAAGTCCTAAGGGTCCCCCGAGCACACCGGTGCTCGGTGAAACAGACCCGCTAAGCAAAGATAGTCCAAAGAGTCCAAGTCCAGTGTCCCTGTATTATTACAATAATAATGAAATAAAAATAAAAATAAAAATGAAAATCCTCGCCCACTCAACTCTCTCTCACTCTCTCATGCGGCTCCGCAACGAAAAGAGCCGCCTCCAAATCCCGCGGTTGCGTCGGCTTCTCGAGAGCAGCCGCCTCGGTCCTCGGGTCCTCGCAAGAAATAGCAGAGTGGTCAGAACCAGATAATCAAATAATAATAAAAGAAAAATAAAGGGAAATAAAAAAACAAGGGTATATGTGCAAAAATGTGAAATAAAATAAACACTCAAAATAAAACAAAACAAAAATAAAAGAAAATGAAAATAAAACAAAATAAAACAAAAATAAAATATAGACAAAAACCGCGAAAAGCCGCAAGTTCTGAAAGAGCCGCGAAAAGCCGCGAAAATAAAAACTAAAAGAAAATAAAAACTACTAAGTCGTGCTCCCCGGCAATGGCGCCATTCTGATAACGGGCCTGATCACTCGGGTATAAGGTACTGAAAATAGGTCGTCGCGACCCAAGCGATCAGACGATGTGTATCAAGAAAAATGAACCACTCGAAACAGATAAAATCAATAAAATCACGAGATAGCGGTCCTACTATGTGATTAACCTGGTATAGCACCCAGGGTCGAACTCAAGGAGCACGGGTTGGCCGAGAGGCCTACGAAGTAGTTAAAACAAAGAAAATAAAGAAAGAAAATATTTTTAGTAGTTTTTAATTATTTTATATTTTTTGGATTTTTAAGTAATTAAGACAATAAAGAAAACGAAGACAAGCACACTTCAACAATTTATTTAAGGTAATAAAAATCAACCAAAAATTAAAATAAAAATGTTTTTATGTATTTTATGTTTTTTAGTGTTTTTTAGTGTTTTTGGTGAATTTTTGATAATTTTCTGATATTTATTTTATTTTCTAAAAATCGAACAGTGGCAAAGATAAAGGGTATTGTCCAGCCGAGCCAAAAGCCCTAGATAAAATAACTAAGAGCCTTAAAATGGCTTGGAGGTAATTTTCCTGTAAAGTAGATAAAACAAGGAAAATTTAGGTACCAATTTTATTGTTTTTGAATTTTTAATTTATATACTAGAATTTTTATGGGTTTTTGCGTGTTTTTACGTTTTTAGTGTTTTCCAGCAATGAAAAATAGCCAAAATTGGCTAGAAAATCAAACTAAGTAAAACAAACAGTAGATAATTTTTATAGAATTTTTAAGTGAGTTTTTATATTTTTTTGTGATTTTTCAAACTAGACAGTGACAAAAATAGTTGTTTTTGAATTTTTAAAAATACCAAACAAAATAAAAAATGTCCTCAAAAATCTACAAAAATTCTACACCATGGCAGGAGCCATGTTTCAAATTTTCGTTGGATTTGGAGGTGGTTTGATATTTTATTCAAAAGCAAAGATAGGGCACTGTGCACAGGGACCAAAGTGCAAATACCCAAAGTCTTGGGGGTCCTGGTGCAAAATACCCAGCAAAACACGTGCCACGCGCGTGCCTGGGGCACTCAGGGACCTAAATGTAAGAAAAATAAGTCCCGAGGACTTATTGGTAACAGGTACCAAAAGTCCAGGGACCTTATCTGCAAATTACCCAAAAAAATATCGCACATGCTCAAATAAACCACGCACAGGGGTATAAATGCAAATATCTAAAAACTTTCATTCATTTAATAACATCCAGAACTACAAGGTTATCTACTGCAAATAACCCAAACAACTCACGTGTCGAAGCACGTGTCCACAACTGGCAGGGGTATAAATGCAAATAAACTAAAGCTCAGGGTCCACTATGTAAATTACCCTAAAACTAAACAACTGACTTAACTAATTACAGGACTAAAACGAAATAAAATAAAGACAGGGGCCTAAGGGTAAATTACCCTTTATTTAGCGGATGGGCTGGATGCGCGCCACGTGTAGATCGGACGGCAGCTGGCAGTGGGCGCTCCGGATCGTCTCTCCTCAGATCTGACGCTGCTGGTGGCTCCAGGGATGGACGGCCCAGATTAAAACTGGAGTGAGAGAGGGCGATCGACGGCGGCGGAGGATCCTCGAAGAACAGGTCCCCGGCGAGCTTCGCCGGGCTCGTGCGTGCGCGATGCTCCTCCTGGGAGCCTTCTGAAGGTCGGAGAAGAATCGTGGAAGGCTCCCGCGTCTGCCGGTGGGCTCCGATGATCGAGCCAAGCTCCGGGGAGCTCGGACGGGGTCGGCGGAGCTGGGTCTCCTGGCTGGATGACGGAGAGCCTCAGATGGCCCTCGTTTCGACCTGCAAAGTGAACCAGAAGATTCACGGGTCGAGGGCAAACTGCCTCGACCCGGTTAGGCGAAGTGGGGGTGGTTGGTGCGTCGGGACGGCGAGCTCCGGCGAAGGGGGTAGACGGAGGAGCTCGGTTCCCAGCTCCTGTGCGAGCTGGGTTGAGTGAGTGGGTGGAGAAGGTGCGTCGGAAGAAGGCGAACGTGAGGGTCGATTCCGATGATCGAGATGGGCGAGGGAGTGGTCGGAATCAGGGAAATACGACGGCGGCGCAAATTGGGCGAAAATGGAAATTAAAGGAAACGGCGGAGCTAAGTGGCTACCTGGGTGAACGGAGAGACTGGGGAGGAGCTGAGGATGCTCCTGGTCGTCGCCTCGAGGGTCGTCTCTGCCCGAGGCTCGGAGCTCGCGCTGGTGGCGGAGCTGCGGCGGCTACGTCGCCGGATCGATGGATTCACCTCCTCTCCTCGCTGCAACAGGTCGGGGATGCGAGCTGTCACCTCACACACTCTCTGGAGCTCACTGGAGAACGAAGCAAATGGCCAAAGATAGAGAAAATGGGTGGCGGAGCTGGGTATTTAAGTGGGTGCAGGTCCGGCTAGGGCTGGTCGGGTAGGGCTGTGAGAAGCGCGGATCCCGATGTGGATACCCCGGCGAGGGTCTCGGGTGCAAGAAGAAGAGATAGGACTCGGGGTTTGCGGAGATGGCGAGCGGATCGAGCGCGGAAAAAGAGGAGAAGTCGGGTCGGGCGTGAGATCCGCTGGAGAAGGAGGTCCGCGGAGGGAGTTGACCGGAGGTCAACATCTCCGTGGGCCAATGAGAAGCTGCCATGTGGAAAAGATTTGAAAAATCAAATATAAATAGTAAATGGCAGAATTATTAAAAAAGTCAAAACATGAAATATTTTTGTTTTAATATTTTCTATTTTTTTGTGATTTTTAATTAATTTTTCAAAATAAAAATAAAGTGCTTACACTATATAGCTATATATAGGTATTTGTACACTATAGGTTTTTTTGATTTTTGATTTTTAAATTCTTATTTTTGTATAATTTTATCCCCATTTTATATTTTATTTATTTATAGAATAAAATAAGGAATAAAAGGGTGTTTTTATTTTATTTTTATTATTTATTTACATAGGTAAAATATATATACATCTATATACAAGGTATATGTACAATGTATTTTTGTATTTTTAATTTTTCTATTTTTATTTTGTTTTTGTTTTAATTGTTTTTATTTTATTTATTTACAATATATAACATAGTTTATTTAAAAAGTTTGGAAAATAATTTTATAAATATATGAGAGTGGTTTATGTACATGATGAAAGGTGTATTTTTGATCTTTTTGATTTTTAACTTTTTTCTTTTTGATTTTATATTTACAAATATGTACAAATATTTACAAGCATATTTTTGGTGAGGAAAATATCTTTTATTTTATTTACATAAATATTTACACTCATGAGCCCCTATCTCCCTCTACTTTGGCTTTTATGCGGTCAGGCCCATGCTGAGCCCTCCCTTGGGTTAGGTTGCTCAATATTTATTCTAAATATTTCCCTCTTTTTCTTTTTAATCTTTATTCTCACAAAAACATGCTAATTATAGGTTTTTACACAATGCATGCTTTTGGTAATTATTTGTATTTACATATATCTACATGCATTTGCAAAGGTTTTTGTAGCTAAAATATAAGTATAAAGAGTGATGAATGGGTATTCATCACCGGATTGCATATGGCGAAGATGTATTCCTCAAGAGGAATATCAAAGTATCCTCAATCTATGCCACACCTTGGAGGCGGGAGGACATCACTCTGGGAAGAGGACCGCTGAGAAGATATTGTAATGTGGATTTTACTGGCCGACCTTGTTTAAGGATGCTTATAATTTTGTGAGGTCGTGCCCCGTCTATCAGAGAATGGGAGGAACCATTGGTTCCAAAGATGCCATGCCTATGCAACCACTGATCATCTGTGAAGTATTCGATGCATGGGGCATTGACTTTATGGGCCCATTCCCTAATAGTCAAGGATTTGAATATATTCTTCTCGCGGTAGATTATTTATCTAGATGGGTGGAGGCTATCCCTACTCGAGCTGCAGATGGCAAAACTGTTTGCAAGTTTTGAAAGATCATATTATTTCGAGGTTTGGAATTCCAAAAGTTTTAATAGCTGATGGGGAAAGCCACTTTGTCAACCGGGAGGTGAAGAAGTTGACTAAGGAATACGGCATCGAGCACCGTGTCGCTACTCCTTACCACCCACAATCCAATGGCATGGCTGAGGTGTCAAACAGGGAGGTTAAAGGAATTTTACAGAAGCTCGTTCGCCCTGACAGGAAGAACTAGTCCCAACTCCTGGACCAAGTTCTGTGGGCTTACCGGACGGCTTATAAGACCCCATTGGGCACCTCCCCGTTTAGAATGGTATATGGAAAACCATGCCATTTGCCCGCAGAGCTCGTTCATAAATCAGAATGGGCAATCAAAAAGATTAATTGGAACTGTCACCAAGGAAAGAAGAACCGAGACATGAATTTGAATAAACTGTCTGAAATCCGAAATCATGCTGACAAAAACAGCACCATCTACAAAGAAAAAGTAAAGAGATGGCATGACAAGAACATTCGAACAAAGATCTTTGTCCCAGGGCAGAAATTTTGGCTATTTAATGCAAAGTTGAAAATTTTCCAAGGAAAATTGAAATCAAAATGGACGGGACCCTTCATTGTAAGAGAAGTACACAATAATGAGAGTGTTGAGATCTCAGAGACCGTAGATAGCGCGCAAACATCTATAGTCAACGGTCAGCTGCTTAAACATTTTATCGAATCCAATAAGCAATTAGTACAAGTTGAACAGATCTCATTCACTAAGGGCATAGATTCTGATGAAAAATTTGATCTGCCCAGATAGCACACCTCTCCGGAACCTACACTCTCTTGTACATCCGAAATTCTTCCCGATCCCCCATCTGTAATTATCTGATTATAGTTAGGCTGACCTGAGCCTAAGTATAGGGGGACCGCTACCATTGTTTATACATCACTTCTCTTCTTTTGTTTTTAATCTCTCTATATTTAGTACGAGCTATGTCAGCATTTCACTTTGTGCCATGGGGACATAGCACAAGCTAAGTATAGGGGGGTGTATTTGTATATATTTTATCTACTTTATCCATAGCTCGTACTTTAATCGTTTTTATCTAACACCGGGGATGGGTACAAGTAGTGTGTATAATACTGTTTAGCAAAAAAAACACAACAAATGAAAAAAAAACCCAAAAAAAATCACTCATGGTCTTGCATTTCATCAAGCATTTCATGCATTCCTTGGTCGATATATTCCTGACACATTCACCATCACTCAAGGCTTGAGGATTTTTGAGGACACTTGATTTCTGAGATCTTGAGATTCCGGGTTAGCCTGCCTTAGTCATTAGGGTTTTTAGAACTTAATAATCCACACTTCCCTAGTTTGAAAGATTTGAGCGCTATATTGCACTCTTCATCTCTACCTTCAAAAAGAATATGATCAGCACAACCACTCCCACAACTGCATGATTGATGAGATGAGTTGAGATATCACTTGAGGAACTAGGACTAGAGATTTGAGTTTAGACTCGATCTGATGATATTTGAGGATGGGATAAAGTTAATGAAGGCTTTAGAAAACCTGAGTGTCAGCAAAAACCTAGCCAGTATGTGAACAAGTTCATATGTTATCTTTTTGATATTGACCTAAGTGCCAGGGTGTGATGAAACTTAATGAAAATTGTTGATCAGTATGCGCCAACTTTTGGTAAAAGTAGTGGAGCTAGCCAACAAAAGAAAAGAAAAATAAATGTCAAAGAAAAGCTCTATCATCCAAAGTCAAATTCCAAATGAGCTTCCACCAATGGCAAGCGCTCCCAAAATTTTCAAAGTGTCCACTTAGACCAAACGCTAATTAGGACCAAGGAGTCGGGCTGACACCATAAAAGGGCTCTGCATCGTAAGCGATACAAGTCTGGGTGTCGAAGGTATCTTAGATACTCAAAAGAGACACACCCCGATGTACTCCCAGAAAAACAAGTGCAGATGACTCCAAATTCTCTTGACGGACACATTGATCAACAAAATAAAATATATTTGTGTTGAGTAATAAGGCACTCGAGAGGCACCTTGTTCCAATGAAAGGGAGAGAAAATCAGACACAATCCTATGCGCTCCATCAACTGGCCGTCTGATGAATCTCCATTTCGTCACCTTTATTCTATCATTTTGGCCTTAAAAACCCCAGCAAATGCATGTAAAAAGCATCTATTTGTACATAATAGCACCTAATATTCATTGCATTAACGGTACATAAAATAAGGTTTTTAATGTCAAAATTATAGAATAAAGAGAAGAAAAGAAAAAGGAATAAAATATTGCAAATATTTTATGACCCTAACCCCGAGACCAAAGCCAGCATGGAATTGGTCGATAAGGAATAAAGTAGGGGGAGATAAGGGCCAGTGTACAACAAATACCTCATTCATTAATTCATTCATTTATGCATTTTTGGCACCTATTTCATATCTAATCATCCCTTCATCAAATAAAGAAACTTTGTGCATAAAAGTTGTGGTCAATAATGTAAATAAAAATACAAAATTGAGTTTGTGTAAAAATAATACCCATTGTACATTTTATACACAGAATAAAAAGCCAAAATCTCAACTTCACAGACCCATATCTTGCAAATAAAGACTCCAAATCACCCAAACTCACCTTTAATTGTATATAGCATTCCATGAACTATTTTATAAAATTGGTTTCATAATTTTTGGAGTCCATATGCAGAAGTTAGGTTTTTGGCCCTTCTTGTATATAGGACTGATTAAAATATTCATTTTATTGGATAAATTAATATTTTTTTAGAATTTTGTAAATAATGTATATAATGCATATACATATTAGAAAGTACAAGAAAACAAAATAATTTGTAAGATAAAATAAGTCTACAAATTAATAGACAAAAATACCAATGCTGTATGCCTATATATATATATAAAGGATTTTATTCAGTTATTCTTTTATTCTTATAATCAGGTATACATTATAAATAACTCATTAAAAACCACAAACCCAAAATAAAAATCAATAAAATACAATAACTAAATTAAGTGTACAAAATACATAGATAAAACACCTATAGGTATATCTACATACACCTATACCTATTTATTCAAAAAAATATAAATAAACTCATAAAAATAAAATGAAAATACCTTTATACTCATAAAAAGAAATTCTAAATTTATAAAATAAGCCAATAAAATAATAAAAGAAAATAAACAAATTAAAAATAAAATACATAAAAATACATGGAAATACATACATATACATATTATTCAAATAAAACTATAATAAAACACCTTGAAAAATTCAATAAAAATCACAAATAAATACTACATAAAATAATAAACATTTTTTATTTTATACTCAAAAAATAATAAAATCATTTAGTAATTTAAAATAATTAATCTAGATTAACCCATGCTGTTTTGTCTTCTAGCGGCCTGCGTGGACCAATCGCAGGCCGCCAAGGGTTGACCTCGGGTCAACTCTTCATACCCCACCTACCCCTCTGACAAGTCACGAGAGGCCCTGTTTCCCCGATTTTTCACGCGATTTTGGTAGCTCGAGGACGATAAGACCCTTCATGAAAATTGTTCCTTGTACATCCAAGAATCACGCCCAATCCCATGCTACCTTGTACAAAGCCCAGATTCGTCATGATTCACCGGCCAATAAGGGCGCATACTTTGTCTATAAATAAGACCTTCGACTTCCTCCCGTTTTTTTTGGCCTCCCTTCGGTCGATTTTCCACCATCTTTTCCAGTTCTAGAGGATCCTTGTGACAGGAGGGTTCTCCTGGAGGCTTCAGACGGTCGGAGGAGTCGCGAGGAGTGCCCACGGCCGCCGCTCGCCGGAGGTCCTGCTCCCTGGTCGCCAACCAGGTATAAGAGCTGATTTCTTCTCGTTTTTAGCTTAGCTTTAGTTTTTACTTTGTAGTTTAGCTTTTAGAGTAATCAGTAGAGCCTCAGGTGCTCGATTATCCCAAGATCGAAGTTCGCCGGTGTTTCGCTCCGGCGAACCTCTCTACCCTGATCGGCACGCTATCCGACCCTTAAATCCACCTCATCGCCTTCCCCTACGCGTTCTACACTCAGCCCACGTTTCTGATCATCCAGAGCTTGCCCTGCTCTGCGAATCGAGGTCGCTATCCTCCGCTTCGCCGGACCTCGCCGCCCTCCACCCTCCCCTACTCTTTTACCCTAAACCCCTGGTCGAGGAAAACCCCCTCGAGCCCCTCAATTTTGTGGTGCATGCCTCAAGCTAAACGGAGCCCTCTGGGGCTCGATCATAGTCCCTGCGAGGTCCCAGGACCCCCCTCTCTTCTCCGAGCTCGTTCAACCGATCTAGGGGGTCCTGGACATTCTGGAGTATCTCGAACGGTGCGCACTGCCTTGCCGGACGCCTGGAGGCCACCAGCAGCAACATGGAGCGCCTGGAGGCAGAGATATCACCGATCGAAGTCAGGGAAGTCAGTCGTTCTTCCCTGTTCTTCGTGAGCAGCAGCAGCCGTTGGATGAAGGGGACAGCCCCAGTTCTAATCAGGGCCGTCCATCTAGCGCAAGCCTGGGCCGTGCGATCAGACCTCAGATGCAATCTCGGCCGCAGATCGTCGAAGGGGTATCGAGCGCCGAGGGCTCGACACGTGGACAAGTGGCGCGCTCGATGCCGTTGGATCACGCGCGTGTTTGTGGGTAAATTTCATATTCGACCCCTCAGCTTTTTGTATTTATAGTTTAACCCCCAAAATAAAAAGTTACTATGTATATAAATTGTGTAATTTGCAGAAGCCCCCCTGTAGTTTTTATATTTGCGTTTAAGTCCTTAAGCACCGCACGTGGAGCAACCACGTGAGGCGCGTAAAATTTGCAGTTAGGCCCTACCGGGTCCTTGTATTTATTAAATGGTCCTGGAAATAAAAAGTCACGTGTATTTTTATTGTCATTTTTGCATGAATGCCCCTGCGAACTATTTTATTTGCAAAAATACCCCTGCCAGGCCATTTAATTTTTGAATGCTTTGTCTATTTATTTGGTGCGCCATATTAATTCGAAAAATAATGTAAAAATAGACTTAAGCTACTGTTAAGTTGAACTTGCATGCCATATTTTTAATTTTTCATTTTGTCTCATTTTTGCATTTATTAAAAATCAAAAACATGTCCTTTATTCACTGTCTAACTGAGAAAATCCCAAAAAAATATCAAAATGCATTGAAAAATTCCAAAAAAATTCCTTATGGTATATTTCGAACTATGTTAGTGTCAGTCCAAAAATCCCTAAAAATCTCAAAAGGAAAACCTTAAAAATCCAGAAATACCCAAAAAATCCAAAAAAATATAAAAACTCACAGAAAAATCAGAAAAATATAAACTCAGGCCTTATTTATGCTACATTTTATTATCTTTATTAGAAAAATAGGGTGGAAAATTTTTGAGGCTCGTAACTATTTTTAATGTTCATTTTTATTACAGCCAGACCTTATTCCCCTGTTTGCTATTATTTAGCTATTTAAAAATACTAAAAATATTCTCAAAAATCCCCCAAAAATCACAAAAACATTAAAATATGATGAGAAACCCAAAAAGACTTTACTCCTTGATTTTTGACTATTTTAAGTATTTTTGTAAATATTATAGTACCACTTTATGTATATATAGGTATTTCCTAAAAAGAAAAAAAATATATATATATAAATATATATTATCTTATTATATTATTGTTATCTATATATATATAATATAATAATAATAAATAAAATAAAAAAATTATATATATTTAGTTAATTAAAAAAACCCACTACACACAAGGATGACTAATATGCACATGTAGGCGCATGCATTTTCGTATTGCTTTCTGTGGTTCGACCTCTACATGCTTGTTCCCTATACATTTTTTTTGGTAGAGTAAATAAAGATTAATTCACATTTCTTTTTGAACTTCATTGATGTATTCTCTTGTTGTGGGTTAATTGCTGATTGGCACCCGGGTGTTCCATGAGCGGTCGCCTCAGCGACAACTCTTGTATTATTTATTCATGGTGACCCTTTTGGAGCATCCGACTGCGCTATCACCGTCCATCTACACTTTCAAGTCTGACAGACTAATGAGACGGTTGACTGAAGCAAGAATATACTTATTCCCTAGGGTTGAGGGTCAGGTCTAGAGGAGAGTCTCTTGGATTGGAACTTTGGGTGATGTCTCGACTTGACTCTCATGAATGCAGTACACTAAGAATCATATCCTTATACTATATGTACAAAAAGAGAGTCTGAAAATTAGAGAAGTTGGGTTCCTTTTGATTAAAGCTTGGTTGAGCACGGAATTTTAGGATCACTCAAATTAAGGGTCTTCTATTAATTGAGCCTTGTAGATTCACTTACACAGTCAGGAATGTAATCAACTAAGTCATTCATTCATGCTCGGGGACGAGCATGGTCTAAGTATAGGGGTATGATGAATCTCGTATTTATCATGCTAAAATTGGTCATTTAAGCTCTGTCCCCCATCATCCACTTGCAATTAATCATTAATAGAGCATTATTAGCATTCATACATGTGTAAATAATATCTGCATTTCATCATGCATAAATTGCACTAAAAATCCCTTGTGTAAATTAGCCCAAAAAGCCACTAACTTCTCACATTTTTAGTTAATTCATCCTAACTCCGATTGACCCGAAACCACCTCCATTATGTAGATATTACTAACTTGATGAAATAAAAAAATACAAAAAAATTACTAACCTTTATAAGTGTCAAATAATCCCAAAGTCAAATTTCACATCTGACAGACTAAAATGAGCATATCTCCCACATACAATGTCCGATTTTGGTCTCTCACTTTTAAAGTACTCCATTTTCAAATACCTTCAAAACAAGACCAATTTCATAAAATTCGGAGCTCATATGTGAAAGTTGGGTTTTGGGCCTCTTTTGCGCATTTTGACTTTTTGCTGTTTTTTACCTCCGTTTTTAGGAACTTAATTAACTCTTTTAATTTTATTTCTTTTTCAGTTGTGTTCTTTGATGAAAGTTTTATTAAGAGACTCAAAAATCCACATCCAGATCAAAACTGAGATCAAAGAAACTGACCAAGTCCAAGTGTCCATTATCGGTCTGTACAAAAGTTGTGCGTTTTTAACTTTTATTTTATTTTCCTATTTTCTTATTTATTAAAAATCCAAAAAAATTAGATTAATGTGTAAATAATTTTCTTCTATTTTATCGTATTTTTTCTAGATTTTTTATCCTCTTTAAAACCACCAAAAAAATACAAAATCTCAAAAATACAGTTTTCTTTACACACGGAAAGCCGCCAAAAATACCACTTCTCACAGGTGACCTCTTTTGCTCCCGGGCCCTTCATGAAAGTTGTAGATCTGAACGAGACGAACAAATTTTGTGAAGGAAATTTTTCGATCCGAGGTCATCTTCTATTTCTTTTTCCCACTCTAAATTCTGAAATTTTTTTGGTGCCACGTGGCAGCTCCAGGGTGTGCCACGTGGCACCCCGCTGTTCCATCTTCACCAGCCACACACGGGTCACGTGCTAGGCACGTGACCCGTCATCTTCCCCAGCCGTTACCCAAAACCCAGGCCCCTTCACCTTCTGTCGTTTCTCCTCCCCCTCGTAACCGCCGCCGCGCCTGCCTCCTCCACCTCCTGCCGTTACTCGCGCCACTCCCTATAAAGCCACGCCCCCCTCCGCTCGTTCCGACCATCCGCCCTTCGCAAGAGTGCCGGTGACAGCGGATGAAACATCATGGTGGCGTGATCCAGCCGTCGAACGGCTGCAGCGAGCATCCCACTCGCCTTAGCTCGGCTCCTTCAGCCTCGAGCAACCACCCTCCTTCCTCGAGGTGAGCTCCTCCGCCTCGACTTCCCCTCTGACCGTCGCCGACCTCGCACAGGCCGGTGCTCCACCCCCTTCTCCCTCCACACGAAACCCCATCTCCAGCTTCAGGCGACACACCCCCCACCCCCTATTTCGTTTTTTTTCTCTGCTAACCATTGCAGGAAGCACCGCGGAGAACGGCCCCAGTTCGAGCCTCGAGCGTCGTCTCCGCCCACCGCGCCTTCCGCGCCTCTCCGCTCGCCAGCAGCCGCGCAAGGCAGCTCCGCCCTCCGCCACCACATTGCGCAGCCTCCGACCTCCAGGCGCTCCGCCCGCCTCGCGCGGCGCCGCTTCACCAGCCCCGCGGCACCTCCCCCTCGCCGCGCCTCCGCCCAGGCCCCTCCGACCTCCGCGCCTCCTCCCAGGCCCCTGCGCCTCTGCCCAGGCACCTCCGCCTCGCCCGCGCCTCCCAGGCGCTCCGCCCGCCTCGCTCGCCGGTCGCCACGCCCTTTCGCACCCTACAGCTACCGTTGGATCAGGGGGGCCATCCCTTGATCCAACGGCCAAGATCTTGCCACACGTCACCCCGAGCCTCGGCCCCAGCCTCGAGGCTCGGGTTCCCCCTGAAGCGACGACCGATCGACACGTAGGCTCGGGCTCCCGAGCCTGAGCCCCGAGCTCCAAGCCCGTGGCCGAGCCTCAGGTTCCAACTCCGAGCCTCAGGTCCGAGCCCAAACCTCAGGCTCGGCTTCCCCAAGCCTCAGCTACGTCACCGAAGCTCGTTGCACGTGCGCCTCTGTGAAAATTGCACGGACACCCCTCGAAGTTCAAGAAATTGCAAAAATACCCCCGTGGGTAAATTGCAGAGAGCCCCTCCGATTTTTTATAAATTACAGATAAGTCCTCCCAGGGACCTTTTTGCAAAGAAAACATTGTTTTATTTACATTTTAGTCCCTGGAATTTCAATTTAGCATATCTTCTCCATCTGAACTCCGATTTTAACATATAATATGTCGTTTCGAAGCTAATTTCGTGCTCTATCACTTAGCATAGTTTGTGATCAGATCTAGAGGTGTTTGTTATCAATTATTATTTGAGGATCATCATAGACTTTTGCATGCTACTTTTTGACATATTAACGCTTTGGATCTTGATGATATTATTTGCAGGAATTCGGACGAGTATCTTTATCTGATTAATCCTTCATTGATTATTCTTAATAATTTTGATTTTGCAGGGGATTATCTCAGATCAATTCCTCTAAGATTATGGTCAAATATTCTAGGAATTAGATCAAAGACTGTCGGAGGATGGATATCTTGCTTCAATTATTCTGAGTATCAACTTATTACCTGAAGCATTGATTCAGTTGTATTTTGATTTGTGATTAACTTTGATGAAACTATTGATCATAATATTTGAGAATTAGATGCGTTTCAAATCGCAAATCAGGAGCATAAATTCTGTCTATTTTCTTTGCATCGCATTCTCCATCATTGCATTGTATATATTTCTTAACACAAAAATTAATCGAACATTGATTGATTATTTAATCTGATTCGAGACCGCGCAACTAAAAATCACCGTTCCCTGAGTTCAACCTTGGTAAACTTGCCAAGTAAAAATAGTCCACAACATTCAAGGCTTGTGGTATTTTGACGACCGAAATTCACTTCCTATACTACAATTCACGATTATTAAAGAGGTGGATTTCGCGTTCATCACCTAGACCGAGTCCTTCAGCGATGTATAGAGGTTCACCTTGTGCTATCATGGGAGAAGAGTCACTTCATGGTGACTCAAGGGACGGTGCTTGGCCATATCATCTCCAACAGGGGTATGGAGGTTGATCCGACTAAGGTAGATGTCATTAGAAAACTCGCACCGCCGTCCAATTTGCGGCAGTTACGGTCTTTTCTTGGGCATGTCGGTTTCTACCGATGCTTCATTCAGGATTTCAGCAGGATTGCCCGGCCGTTGATTCATCTGCCGACGAAAGACACCGAGTTCCTTGTCGATGACAAGAGTCTTTCACCGTTTGAGACTCTCAAGCGATGTGTTATTGAGACTCCTGTTCTCCAGCCGCCTGATTGGTCTCTCCCATTCGATATCATGACGGATGCCTCCGATTTTGCCGTAGGGGTCGTGCTGGGACAGAGGAGGGATGGATTTCCATTTTCTATCCATTACGCTAGCCGCACATTGGATTCCGCGCAGCGGAACTACACAGTCACAGAGAAGGAGATGCTAGCCGTAGTGTTTGCCCTAGATAAGTTTATATCATACATTATTGGATCTAGAGTGACCTTGTATACTGATCATACCGCCATCAGGTACCTCATGGCAAAGAAGGATGCCAAGTCCGGGTTGACTAGATGGATCCTTCTACTCCAGGAGTTCGACATAGAGATTAAGGATAAGCCTGGAGTCAAGAATGTGGTGGCGGATCATCTCTCCCGATTAGAGCATATTGAGGATTCTGAGCAGACTGAGCCTATATGTGAGACCTTCCTAGATGAGATGATCCTTGCTATCGCCTCTCTCCCGTGGTATGCCGATATTGTGAACTTTCTTGTTGCTAAGAAAATTCCACAAGATTGGTCCAGGCAGAGGCTTGAGACCTTCCTCGCGAAGGCTAATTCTTACCACTGGGAGGATCCATCCTTTACCACGAAGGAGGGGACAACGTCTGGCATAGGTGCATTCCTCAGGAGGAGCACCATAGCATCCTCACTTACTGCCACAAGCTTGAGGCAGGAGGACATCGCTCTGGGAGGAGAACGGCACAGAAAGTGCTCCAATCCGGCCTATGGTGGCCTACCCTCTTCAAGGACTCTGATGAGTTCGTGAAGAGGTGTACTGACTGTCAGATGATGGGCACTTGTGGACAGCGTGATATGATGCCGATGCAGCCCATTCACTTCGGTGAGGTTTTTGACGCATGGGGCATCGATTTCATGGGTCCATTCCCTAAGAGTCAGGGATTTGAGTACATTCTGTTGGCCGTTGATTATGTGAGTCATTAGGTTGAGGCCATCCCCGCCCGAACCGTTGATGCCAGGACTGTTTGCAGATTTTTGAGGAAGCACATCATTACACGGTTTGGGGTACCTCGAGTGTTGACATCTGACGGGGGGTCTCATTTCATCAACGACGAGGTGAAGGCCCTTGCTAGCGAGTTCGGAATAAACCATCGATTTGCCACTCCATACCATCCACAGACGAATGGTCTAGCCGAAGTGTCGAACCGGGAGATCAAGACTATTTTGCATAAAGTCGTTCGCCCTGACCGAAAGGATTGGTCACAGCTTTTGGACTCGGTCTTGTGGGCATATAGGACGTCTTTCAAGACACCTTTGGGCACATCTCCCTTTCACCTTGTTTATGGCAAGCCGTGCCATTTACCTGTTGAGTTGAGACACAGGTCACTTTGGGCAGTTACAGATATTCTTTTGGATCCAGATAGTGTAGGAGACCAGAGGAGGGCAGAGTTAGCAGCCTTGGAGGAGCTTCGTGATACCGCCTTCTCAAATAGCCTACAGTACAAGGAGAGAGTGAAGGAGTGACATGATTCTCATTTCAGCCACAAGCATTTTGAGCCTGGACAGAGAGTATGGCTGTTTGATGCTAGGCTTCGTCTATTTCCAGGGAAGCTATATAGCAAACGGAAGGGACCTTATCTAGTGAGAAAGGTACACGACAATGGGAGTATTGATATATCTGAGTTGTCTTCTGAGAGTACCTTTCGAGTGAACGACCAGCGGCTCAAGCCATTTCTAGATCATGAGCTGTGGGTCGTTGATGTTGCCCCTATTCACTTTGCGTGAGATGTGGTCTTCTGACTCACATTTATTGCATCTCACGCCTGATTATCACTGTTCTCCCGACTTGTATAGATCCAGATGTCCATATCATTACATTCTTTAGTCCCACATCCCTTTCCTCATCTTTTGATTATGCTATACTTAGGGTGTACTTTACCCTAAGTATAGGGGGATGTTGGACTCTCGGGTATTCTTTTGATTCATTTTACCTCTATTTTTGTTGCCAATACTTAGGGATATTTTACCCTAAGTATAGGGGGGTAGACCATGTACCTTCTCCACTCGGTTTTCCCTTCGTGTACAACCTTCTATACTTAGGATTATTTGATCCTACGTATAGGGGGAAAAGCCGAGATCCTCTCGATTTTCTATTCACTCATTCATTCGTCTTTGTATATAGCCTTCCTTTTCACTTCCCTATACTAAGCACGAGTTATGTCTTCTTCATCGCTCTTGACTCTAAGGACATCGTTCGAGCTAAGTATAGGGGGTGTGTATATATTTCATATATACTTTAGCCATAACTCGTACTTTGTGTGAGTGTGTAAATAAATAAAAAAATGGCTAAAAACCATAAAATCCATAAAAATTAAAAAATTGTCCCTGTAAATAAACATTCTTTTATTTGCACATACATTGCCACTGTACAAATTATTTTTGTAAAAATGTTTTCAAAAACCTTTTGTGTAAAATTTGTGTAAATATGTGCATATCAAAATTATGTATATAGTACAAAATTTTTCCAAAATGTTTTGAAAATCAAAAGTTTGCAAAAATTTTGTGTAAATGTGTGTAAATATTCTGCAAAACTTGCATTCATGCATTCATCCATTATTTCAAAACATTTTTCAAAAATTTTGCATTTGTGTAAATATTGTGTAAATAGCATCCTTGTATATATGTATATAGTTTTTCCTGGATTATAGTTGACATTTAAACTAGCCTGGAATTAAATTGGGAAATGGAGCTTGATTAAGATCTTAATCCACCTAATTCTAAGAGGAACCTTATAGGGCTTAGGGTTAAGGCTTTTCAGGTCCATGGTGACTTAATTCTTTAAGTCCACTAGGCTATGATCACATGTCATCTCAATGAGCCTAAGTAGAGCACTTAACAACACACACATGACTCATATAGATAATGGCTTGACTTGGACCAGCACTTTGCACCGAGCTCTCTACGGATGAGGTGGTGAGGAGGCAGTCTTCCTTGACTTGGGGTAGCATATGAGGGTAGTACTTCTAGGCAGAACCTCTCTTCTTCTTTTAGTGAAGGAAGTACGTCTCAACTTGGTCTGGTTGCCATGAGGTCTAACGACGGGAGTTGTGGGTTGCAATAATGCTTCAAAAGAGGGATAGTCTACTGGCTCAAGAGGAAAAACTCCTTATGTATATATGTTGCACATGTAAATGTTGTACAGATGCACTTGAAAAAAAATGCAAAAAGAAAATAACTCCAAAAAAATGGTGGGTCTGATAGAAAATGATAATCCCACCGGAGTATGTACATAGTGCAAATAAGCAAAGCTTGAGACTTATGGTACCATCTCATGTAACTTGCAGCAGGGAGACTTAGCTACACTGGTTGAGCTCCCAAGGATACATGGCTACACTGGCCGTGGTCCATTCTCTTCTTCCCCCTCTTCTTGAGCCGGTTGAACTTGAACTTAGAAGGGAATACCCCACTCCTCGAGGAAAGAGTGGCCAGACTAGGGTCATAGAGTTACCTTGTTGGGGAGGGTTGTCAAATTGCTACTTCTGAGGTGGAGAGCTATAACTCACATTCACTGTACAAGGAAAGATTCATAGTCTTTAGGGTGTGTGTATGTAGACTTGTTCTGATCTGGATTTTTGAGGAGTCTTAATTATAGATTAGTGGATCTTAGAGGCTGTTGAGTTTTAAACTTAAGCCCAAATAAGGTTCCGACACATCAATAATCCAAAGATCTGATCGAGCTCCATATTTCAATTTAATGAAGGCAAGTTTAATTATCGGCATTAATCCATGCATTTTCTCCTCTTTTTCTTTTTCTTTTTCTTTTCCACTTCTTTTTCAAATAAGTGTTTGCTAAGGTACTAGCAAAGTTAAGTATAGGAGGTGATGAATACCCATTCATCACTCTTTATTCTTTTATTTTAGCTACAAAAACTTTGCCAAACACACGTAGATATATGTAAATATCAATAATTAGCAAATTCCATGCATTGTGTAAAATAAATAATTAGCTTGTTTTTGTGCATAAATAAAAAATAAAGAGACAAAAGAAAAAGAGAGAGATATTTATAATAAATATTGAGCCACCTAATCCCAAGGGAGGGCTCAGCATGGGCCTGACCGCATAAAAACCCAAGTAGAGAGATAAGGAAGCACATGTGTGTACATATATACCTAGAAATGACTAAAATATTTTCCTCTAAATAAAAATAAAAATGGGTTGTATTTATATGTATATATTTGTAAATACAAAGTCAAAATAAAAATGCGAAAATTAAAATGAAAATAAAAATGCCTTCACCCTTGTATATTCACCATGTACATAGAACCTTATGTATATTTATTTCTCCTTATAAATAAATAAATAAATAAAATTCAATAAAAATGTGTACATATTCCATATTCCATTATGTAAATAAATAAAATACAAATCACAAAAAAAAATAAAATAAAAATAAATAAAATAAAAATCAAAATAAATATTGTATCTATACCAAGTACATAGATGTATATAAGTAATTATTTTACCCTTGTAATTAAATAATAAAAATAAAATAAAATATACTTTTATTCCAAATTTTATTCTATAAATAAATAAAATACAAAATTAGAATAAAAATGTACCAAAATAAATAATTAAAAATAAAAAATAAAAAATATATAGTGTATATACCTATATAAAATATACTATATTGTAAATACCTAATTTTTATTTCAAAAAATTAAATAAAAATCACAAAAAAATAGTTTATAAATAAATAAACATTTTTTATGTTTTTAACTTATTCCAAATTAGGTCATTTACTATTTTATATTGAAGTTTCAATCTTTATGACGCGGCCGCACCCCATTGGTCCACGGGGGATGTTGACCCCCCGGTCAACTCCCCCCCATACCACAGACCCGCGGATCATGTGCCCCGACCCGATTTCTCCAAATTTTCGCCACTCGATCCGAGCTCCAAATCCGCTAACCTCGGGACCTAATCCGTCATTGATCAACCTTGATCCACGCCCGGAGGATAGCATCGGGGTCCGTGCTCCGATTTCCTCGCCCGACACCCTTCTAGCCGGACCCCTAGGACTATATAGCTTCAGCTCTGGCCGCATTTTCACGCATCTTTGGCTCCACATTTTCCATACCAGGACCTCCATTGCCTTCGCCTGAGTGACAGCGAGCTGAGGGTGGTGTTGCAGTGACGAGGGAGTGTCCAGCCATCGATCCGGCAGCTCTTCACCATCGTGCGTCGCCCCTTCAGTAGCGCTCGAGCCTCGGGCATCGACGACCCTCGAGGCAAGGACCCAGAGCTTCGGAAGCTCATTCCCAGTCGACCTTGACCATCTGGTAAGCCTAGTTTGTTCTATCTTTAGCTAATTTTTATTTACACCCAAATCACCCATTTGCCGTCGTCCATCGATTCCGGCCATGTCGTCCACCCATTCCATCAATTGACCCGACCATCACCTTCATCTTACTTCTCCGCACGTTCTTCACCCCGTCGTCCATCCCAGTTCGCCACGGAACTGGGAGTCGAACTCCTTCGTCGTCGCTTCGCTGGAGTTCATCCGCCCCGATGCATCGTTCACCCGTTCTGTCGTTAACCAGGTCAAGGCATTTTGCCCTCGACCCAGGAGTGTTTCTGTGCATCTTTGTAGGTCTGGGGAGATCCATCTGAGGTCCTCCACGTTCAGCACAGGAGCCTAAGCTCCGCCTTCGTTGCTGGAGCTCTTCGGAGCCTCCCAGCGTCATCGGAGGAGCCCTACAGATGCGGGGGGCCTTAGCGAACCTTTTCCACCTATCAGCAGCCCCCGAGGAGCTCCAGCGCGCTCACATTCCTCCGGCGAAGCTCGCCGATGAGGAGTTCTTCCAGAGTCCTCCAGCGCCGTCCGTTCACCCCCGGAGTGCCAGATTTGATCTGGGTCGTTCACTTATACGGAGAGGCGCCCCGATACCAGCACCGTTCGATCGCCACATGGCGCCATCTTCACCGTCTGTCGCAGAGGAGAGGCGAGCCCCATCCAGAGACGTACGATCATCCACGTGGCGCGCATCCTATCCATCTTCAAATAAAGGGTAATTTACCCTTAGGCCCTCTGTCTTTTAGTTTTTAGCATTTAGTCCTGTAAATATTTTATAGCGTTCATTTTATTTTGGAACATTTACACGTAGGACCTTGTCGTTTCTTATATTTGCATTTCTACCCCTGTATGTGTAGGACACGTGTTTCGTCACGTGCATTTTTGGTGAAATTGCATGATGTGGGCCTGTAGTTTGTAAGTGTTATGGAATGAAATATCGTTTTGTATAATTGCATTCATACCCCTGTGAGTGATTTAATTCCACATGTGCCGAATTTATTGGGTAATTTGCAATTAGTTCCCTAGGCTTTTAGCACCTGTTGCTAGTAAACCCTCGGAACTATTTTATTTGCATATAGGTCCCTGAGTGCCCAGTACACGTGCCTTGCGCGTGAGGACTTGGACTTTTTGCACCTGGACCCCACAAGCTTATGCTTTTGTTACTTTTAGGCCCCCAGAAGATACTATTATGACAAACAGGTCCCTGTGACTATGGGCTATTGTTTGTTGTAAATAAAATATCAAATTGCATCCAAATCAAGTGAAAATTTGACACGTGGCTCTTGCCACTGTGTAGAATTTTCACTATTTTTTTGGGAAATTTTTGAGCCCGTTTGTTATTTTTAAAAATTCAAAAACATCTCTTTTTCTGCCTGTTCATATTTAAAATTCACAAAAAAAAGTATAAAAACCTCTTTAAAAATTACAAAAAATTAGATTTTGTGTATTTTAGTGTGTTTGATTTTCTGATCAATTTTGGTCATTTTTGGATCTATAGAAAATATAAAAATTAAAAAACCATAAATATCTTAGAAAAATTCTAATAAATCATAAAAAAAATCCCAAAAATAATAAACCTTTTTCCTGATTTTTCTTTTTTACTTCTACTTTACAGGAAAAATACCTTCAGATTTTATTAGGGCATTCTACATTTTATTTTGGCCCTTGAAGCCTGATTTGACATTGTTCTTCTGTTTTTATCTTGTTTCATTTATAGAAAATTCTATAAAAATCAAAAAATTATCAAAAATTTACTAAAAATGGTAAAAAAATATAAAAATCATAAAAATATTTTTGTTTGCATTTTTAGAGCATTTTAGAGTAATTAAATAATTGTTGATAGTTGATTGTTTCCATTGTTTTCTTTTTTTCTTTATAATTTAAAAATCCAAAAAATATAATAAAATATTAAAAATCCACCAAAAATATTTGTTTTTATTTTTATTTGTATTTAGACTATTTTGTAGGCTGCGAGGCCAATCCGCGCTCCCTGAGTCCGACCCTATGTGCTACACCAGGCTAATCTCATAGCCAGGGCCACTATTGATTTTTATTGATTTTTGTCTTTGTTTGGTGGTCTGATCTTCATTTTTCTTGTTGACTGATTGATTTCCGAGATTCGGATCGCAACGACCCTAGTTATCTTTTATTCACTTGAGTCTCGGTGATTATTCGGTCATCAATCCTCCCATAGATCCTTGTGATGTGATCAATCAGCTTGAGTTAAGTTACTAATTAAGCAAGTGTCGTTGTTATCTTAATTAATCGAACGATCAATGAGAAAATAAACCACTTTAAAGATCAAACAGTGAATGTGAGCGGTTTGCTATTTTTATTTACCAGGTATAGCGATCATGGTCGAATACAAGGATCACAATTAAGAGTTAAGTAATGAGAATTCAGGAATAAAATTCTTTTTAATGGTTCTTTATTTTTCAAATTTTTATTTTTTCAATATAAGAAAACAATTACAACGCACACAAATACTCTTTTTATATTTTTCAAAAGGGTCAAAAATACTCGAAAATTACAATAAAAATATTTTTGGATTTTATATATTTTATAATATTTTTGATAATTTTTGAATATTTTTCGGATGTTTTTGTCATTATCTAAAAATCAAATAGTTATAAGAAAATGTATGTTATTTGAATACAAAAAGATGCCTTATCATAGATCCCAATCTATTCATTACTTATGTGGAACAACACACACACACATCATAAGAGCATATAAATATAAGTTAAAAGAAAAGGTAATAAATTTTACTTCAAATAAATAAACCCTGATCATAAATGTGCATCTCCTTTTTTTGCATATATTTGGATAAAAAAATTAGTATCTACATTTTGATTCAGTATGAATTTAATAGTAAAAATATTCATATAGATTAGTATATGAAAGCACTCACATTCATTTTAAAATCTAGATACATACCCATAATCATATCGGTAATAAAATGATATTTTTTTGTTATAATGCATACCTCACATTAAAGTAGTACACATCGAATGTCAACTACGTACTTTAAATTTGAGCATAGGACATATATCAAATTTTGAGTTTGTAAATGTAATACGTTTAAGTTGCTAATATTTAAATGTTTGTTTATGTAACCTCTCAATATGTCCCTTAATATCTACATCGGCACAAAGACGAATAATAACTGCACTGCAACAAAATAGAGCAAATGTAGGAAATAATTTAATATTCTTTGTCATAACTTCAGTAGTTGAATAATAAATAATGAATATTATTAATTATACTTGATTTTTTATATTGGTGACGAATATCATATTCATTGCTATATTTCTAATCGTGAATCATATGACAACGGTTATTCGTTGATTTCTCCTTCCAATCATGGTTAAACTTAGCCATGATTAATACAAATTTAAAGAATAATTCAACAAATAATTGATCACCTTGAATCTTTAGCAATCAATATACAATTCGTTGCTAATTGCAATATTTTACAACAAATAGTATTTGTTGTTTTATATTTAACATCGAGGAATAAGTCAACCCATAATGAAATCATTCATTACCTTAAGTTTTTTTGTTATAGTAATAGGAATCTATGTATTTACATTGGACATAACTAGCATAACTATAATAAAATATATGAAATTACTACATATATGATATAACTATATATATGGAAAAATGGGTTAAATGGGTTGCCCCCTCGGGCAGCCAACATGGTTGTCCCCGTCCTATTTTTCCGTAATTTTTTTTATTTTTTTGAAAAATATCATCATGTATATTCATCTATATATCCGTCCAATATTTCATTCGAATTTCGTTAGAAACAGAGACTCATATGCCCTTCATCTAGAGCAGTTACTTTAACGGTCTAAACATTGATGTAATCGACCTGTTTTAGATGGATGTCCTATGAGTCTCCGTTTCTGAGGAAATTTAAATGACATATTATAGGGATATATAGATGAATATACATGGTGATATTTTAAAAAAATTGTGCAAAAATGGAATGGGGACAACCATGTTGGTTGCCTCTAGGGGCAGCTCCATATAACCCTATACATATGGATTATATGGGGCTACTCCTGCCTCATTTCTGGTATTTTTTTATTTTTTTAGAATATCACTATATATATGCATATATATATATATATATATATCTCCTATATATCACTCGAATTACGTCAGAAATAGAGACTTTTATGCCCTCCATCTAGAGCATGTCGATTACATCAATGTTTAGACCGTTAAAATTACCTGTTCTAGTTGGAGGGCATATGCATCTCTGTTTCTGACGAAATTCGAATGACATGAAGGAGGGATATATAGATGGATATACATAATGATATTTTGCAAAAAAACGAAAAAATAGGGTGGGGACAACCCCATTTTTTCTATATATATGTATATATTATGAGTTAAATGATACTACTCCTTGGGAGAAGCTAATGGGCTTCTCCCACTTTTATTTTCCCATATTTTTATTTTTTTTGGAAAATAAAAATATTTATATTCATCACTATATCCCCATAATATGTCATTCCAATTTCGTTAGAAACAGATACTCATATGCCCTCTATCTGAAGAGGATCATTTTCAACCATTCTGAGACCGTTAAAAATTGACAGTCTTGATGGAGGGAGGGGGTAGAAATCTCGAATTAAGTCAAATTTTGAATGACACCATGGTGACATATTGTGATCTAAATTCCAATAGGTTTCATTTCAGAAAATTAAAAAAAACACACAATGAAAAAGGCGTAGGAGCATGTAAGTTGACTACACCCAAGGAACATACTCCTTTTTCCCATATATTACATATGAATATAAATATGATTGTAATATTATGACCATTAATCTTATCATTTAAGATGTCTTTCATTGCTCGTGCATAGCACGGGACAACACTAGTATATACGTAAAGAGGACATTTTTTATTCTAGAGGGGCTTAGCTTTAAAATATTTTGCCAGACTTAGTTACAACAACTACAAACAATTTTATATGTTGTAAAAAATTTTAAGTCTAGAATTGCAAGGGGTTTTGCTTTGTTTTTACTTGATTTTGGATATGTGGGTCAGCAATGTATTTTTTTAGAAATTGTAATTAGTTATTATGATTTTTAACAAGTAGTTAAGATACAAGTAAGTTTTATCAAATATTGTTTTACTTATAATTACAAAATAGAAATATTTATGATAATACGAAGTAGTTGTATTATATAATTTGGATAACAAAGTACACACACATTGTTGAGATAAAAGTAAATTGTATTTCAGAGTAATGTAATTACACATATACCCTCCTCCCCCATCCAACCGCCCTCCGCCCCATATATACAACCCCTCCCCTTATTTTACCACTTCATCATACATGTACATATATGCACCTTCTCTCTCATATCTACATACTAACTATATACATGTATATATACATAGAAGTATACACACACAATAAATAGTTCTCAAGTAAATAAATCCTAATTGGCAAGTAACCAATGTACTCCAAACCTAGTGAGTATGTAGGGTTACGATTTAATGTATTACCATACCTGGGTAGGGTGAAGAGGTCCATAATGTATTTAACATTCGTCACATTCTGTATTGTTGGTGTCCAATTGTCATCATCTTAACAAGTTAAGACCAATTATGCACAGTCATGATATGGTATGCCTATTGCCCGTGTTAAGTCATTTTAAATCATCATCAAAAGATTTTAACAAGGTATGAAATTGGATACACGTATTAGTTTTCAAACTTGTTAGACAAGCTTAGACATGTTACTGATTGCGGCATTTCATCATATACCTTGCATGCATGTAGATTTTCATATAATAATCTACCATCATCAAATCTCATAGCAAATATATATCAATCTACTCATATGATACATAAATAACAAAGTTGACGCCTTCAACACATCAAGAATATTGATATAATGCATTAATAACTTGTGAACCCTAAAATATCATAACATCTATGATATGGAACAAAAAAAATGAGAGTATGTATCGAAATACCTAAGGGAAGGTGTGTGCATGGTGGGATGACTCAAACGAGGGTCGTCAAAAGCAAGGATGCAAAGGAAAGTTTGTCAGAGCAAGGGTTTTGGGGTATCTTTGCGGAGGACAGTTTGCTGGAGCAAGGATTTCGATGTATCTTTGCGTATGGAATGATGAAAAGAGGTTTGACATTGTTCTGTTAATTAGAACAGAGTAACCAAAGTGCTCGACACTAATTAAACATGCGTCACGCGCCTTACCCAGTGAAATTCAAATGGTCGAGGGTGTGGGCGAGGACATGTGCTGGCAGAGTACTCGCCGCTCAATTAAAGAGGCGCCACACACCACCACCAACGAAATTCGAGCGCCCGAGGCCTAAGGCGAGGGCACGTGTTTGCCTTGTGCTAACCCATTTGTTGGCGAGGACACGTGCATGCCAAAACCTCGCTCATAGGTGCTCACCATTAGCACCTTTTTATGTAGCGATTATCCATTACAAGACTCGGAGTTGGTTATTGTAGTGCTTGCATTGAGCACATGTATACAGTATTTGTATGGTAAGATATTTGAGATCTTCTCAAATCACAAAATCCATGAATGTGCTCTTTTGGTGAATCCATTAGATTGGATATTCTAATCACTACTGTAGCACACTCTCATGTATTCGGATTTGAGACACGAATATAAATTGGATGTCATTGACATTTCAAGATGGCATTCTTTGAAACCATGGTTGGTGGTGTGTGTCAATAGGCAATGAATTGAAGTAGGAATTGATGTGCATCATCTCTAAAAGAACAAAGGTTACCCCAAACATGGAATAAACTTATTGGTGGCTTGAGAAGAAGAAAGGAAAGTCATGTTTCATATAATAGTGTATTGTGTATCAACAAGACAAGGATGAACATAAATATATGTGGGTTGCTAAAGCCGCTTCCCAATTTTGAGAGCGTGTCTTCCGTATGGGTAATTGAAGATCGTATGACCAAGTTGACGTATTTTCTACCCGGGAAGACGTATTCCACCACGTTGCACCTTGTATATAACCTGCGAGAGATTGGCTGAATCTGTGATGTACCTTGAGACATGGTGTCTTTACCAAGGTTTTCACATAATAATGAGTACTAACACAACTTACCATCCACAACCAAACAACAAGAATGAGAGGACAATCAAATCATTAAAAGACTTGTTGATACTATGCACCATAAAGGAAAGAATTTTGGATTGATTACATTCACCTACTTGAGTTCGCCTAAAACAACATCTTCAGTTCAATTTTAGGATGCTACACGAACACTGAGAGTGGTTGATGGAAGATGAGGGTGGTGAAGCGATTTAAAGAGGGGAATGGTGGGGGAGATAATTAAGAGTTTGTCCTTTTGATATTCATGGGAATCGAGAATGGGAAAGAAAACGTAGGAAAGGAAATAAAGAAAAGAAATTCTCAATGTAGATCAAAGAAAAGGTAGAGTTAAGAGAAAAAAGAGAGACGATTCGTGTGCAATGAAAAAGAGAAGCACTGTAACGTCCCGGGCTTAGGTCCCCGGTCGGTTATCGAGGAAAACTGGCCCTGACAACTTGTTGGGTACGGGCCCAAGTGGATCCGTTGACAACCACCCAAAATGCTTAAGCTCAAGTTGTCAAGTAATAATCCCCACCACTTATAAACCATACCCACACTTCGTGAGTTTTAGGTATGACACTTGTTTGGGGTTGGGGTGTTACAAGCACTCTCTCATCACTACTTCATTATGCCCTAATACCCGAGTACCGGTAATCTTTTAGATTACACAAGAAAGAAAATAAAATTTACCACACTTTTAAAACAATTGAGCATAACATTACATGACAACAACGCATAATGTTGCTAGACTGCTGGTGGAAACTTTTTTTACTTGCTAAAGATGAGGATCCGACTCTCTTTCTCCATGTAGTTGATCCTTTCACGCAGAGGCTATTAGGCGCTATAAAATCCATAACCAAATATAATCACAAGGATAGTCAAATGGATGCGCCCGGTCCGGCCCGGCCTCTCTAATGCCAAGGCCACCTGTGCTCTCGCCCCAGTTCTTCGATTATCCTTTCGTCCTCTGTCTCTCCTCTTCCGTCACTTCTGAGCTCTCAATCGCCGCCAGAAGAAGAGGCTCCGGGATCGGGTCGATCGGCGGCGAAGGTGTTGGCGGAGGATTGGGGTCTAGGCAATGGCCCATCGGCTGCTGAGGGACGCGCAGGCGGATGGGTGGGAGAGATCGGATTTCCCCATCATCTGCGAGTCCTGCTTGGGTGACAACCCCTATGTTCGCATGGTGAGTCGAAGTCTCCCTCTTGCGAGGAACCCATCTCGGTTTGTGGTGATGCTATCGATACCATTGAGGCAGAAAACGCCGAATTCCATCGATGCTGTGAGACCTATGCTGACAGCGAGGAACCCACATGGCTCCCGGTCTGCTACTTTGATCTCATCCTTGCAAGCTGGAGAGTACTCAGAGTAGTATTATAAGGGTCTGAGCTTAATGATGGGTTATCAAGCATTAATATCTCACATTCATGCGCCTTCAAACTTTTACGCATCAACACGATCACTACAATAAAATTGATCTATACCGACGGATAACTTGAATATTCGTTGTTACACCTTTCGATGTAAATATATAACAAGGAATATTATTCACCATATATTTGGCTTTTATTCTTGTAATTAACAAAGAATGCTCTATTCATTGCTAAACGTTCATAAAATGATGCTGTGTCCTTTGAGTTATTCATTAAAATTTCTATGTCTTGCTAGATTTAATAACGGTTATAGTACAACAAAGTTGATCTAAGGTAAGGGATAAGTCAATATCCATTAGCATATCTTCCGTAGTTAAATATATAACAACGGATATTGTTTATCACTTGTTTCTTTAAATTCCAAATGAGTATTATATTCGTTGTTATATTCTTCGCAGATGATTCATATAAAAATTGTATTAGTTGATTTTTTTTTCTTTCAATTTTTGTTAAACTTAACAATGATTAATACAAATATTAAAGAATGAGTCAACAGAAAAAATCGTTCGTATGCTAACTTTTAAAGACATATATGACATTTATTGTCAATTAAAAGAACAAAGATATTTTGGTAATGAATAATATTTGTTATTACATTATTTACTTTAAAAATATGAAAATGAATATTCAAACTATTCATTGCCTTAGGTCAATTTTTTGTATTGTTGGAAGAAAATGTCATTGAATAAATGTTAAATGATCCATTGTTGAGAATATAGTAATGATAAATTTAAAGAATCAAATAACAAATAAAGAATCAAATACTAGGAACTGAGCACTGCGATGTCCATCTGCCGAACTAAACACATGTCACGTGATATATTTGTCGGTAAGGTTCCATAGAGTTGGTGATACAAGAAATAAAGACAACCGTGTTCAATTTTCCCGAATTGGAAGATGTCAAGGTGTTCTGGACTACTGATGCACACAAGCTCCTTACATGCGTGATTATGTAGGTTAAGTAGCATCCTCTCCAGTGTGGGTGAGTATCACATGGAGTCCAAGTTCCCCAACGCCAGGAGGCCTTGTTACGAAAGATTAAAACATAAAACACTTTTTTACCCATATCTTAGAGTTTAGGTATTTAGTTGACTTGTGATAGTATATGCTGATTTTTCTAAATTTAAATCAACACTGCTATATTTTGTAATCTTGGAAAATAATGCACTAGTTATTCATAAGACATTTGGGAATAACAAGTTTTTGGAGTTGTTGAGATATGTAGTTTTCTTTTTGTATCCGGGAAGAGTGTAGATAATATGTTGCAATGAAGATACTCCAGATAATGGGTGGTTTCAATTCAATGCATGGCAACGTCTGGTTATTTCCGGAGCTTTTAAGTTATAGAGTCACATTTTGTGAAATTTTATCCAAAGTTTATTTCTAAGATGTGATATCGTGGCATAAGATATGCTGATTGGGGAGTTTGGATTTTTGAAAAGTTGATTTGAGGATAATTTTAGTTGTCAATTAGAGTGATTTTGACATCGACATAGGTTTAAACTAAGGTTAATTTTTGAGTCTATTCTTTTTTACTTTGATTATAGATAAGTTGGCTAGCCACGTCAGGATGAGAGACTTTGGTGTATGTTGTTTGTCGATGATATTGTATTAGTTGATGAGGCTAGAAATTGAGTAAATGAAAAGCTTGAGGTTTAAAGACATACCTTAAAGAATAATGGATTATGGATAATAGGGCTAAGATCGAATATATGGAATGCCTATTTGACGGAAGCAGTAGTGAAGGAATCAAAGTGAAGATTGGAGAAGATAATATTCAGAGGAAAGATTGTTTAATATACTTGGGGTCTATTTTTCAACATGATGGGGAAATCGATGGAGATGTTACTCACAGAATAATGCAGGTTGGCTAAAGTGGAGATGAACCTCTGTTGTTCTATATAACAACAACAACAACAACAAAGCCTTTTCCCACAATTAAGTAGGGTCGGCTACATGGATTCTTCGCCTCCATTCAGATCTATCTTGGGTCAATCTCGGACTTATATCCAAAAAAACTAAGATCCCTTCGTATAGTCTCTTTCCAACACTTCTTGGGCCGTCCTCGCCCTCTCTTAGCCGACTCAACATCCCAACACTCGCATCTCCTAACCGGTGCATCAGTTGACCTTCTTTGCAAATGATCAAACCATCTTAAGTGGTTTTCTCGCATCTTATCCTCGATCGGAGCTACACCAACTTTCTTTCTGATTGCATCATTCCGAATCTGATCTTTACGTGTATGTCCACACATCCATCTTAGCATTTTCATTTTTGCTACAACCATTCTCTGCACATGTCTGTTGTTCTATGTGATAAAAAATTCATTTGAAAATCAATGGAAGCATTACAAAATAGCCTTGAGACATGCTATGCTTTATGGATTTGAATGTTGACTTGTGAACCGCATTCATCTGCGGAGAAAGACAATAGTAGAAATAGAAATGCTACGGTGGATGTGTGGTCATTTACAAAAAGATCGAATTCAGAATGATGTGATCAAAAGGAAAGTTGGTGTAGCATCGATAGAGAATAAGACGAGAGAGAACTGCTTAAGGTGGTTTGATTATTTGTAATGGAGGTCGACTAATGTATTGGTTAAAAGATGCAAGATTTGGAATGTTGAGATGGCTAAAATAAGGTGAGCAAGGCCCAAGAAGTGTTGGATCGGGACTATACGAGGGCGACGCGCAAGGGACCACGCAATCAGGGGGTCGCGTGCCATGTTGTGTCGCATGCAAGGGGGCACCGTGCACTGAAGGGTCGCGCTGAGGGGGGGTCATGCACAGGAGGGTCGCGTGCCAGGGGCATCGCACACAGGGGGATCGCGCACATGGGGAAGAAGTCGCCCCGTGCACAGGAGGATCGCGCAAGGCCATTGCGCACAGAGGGAAGTCGTGGGGCACCGCACACGAACTACCAGCGCCCAGCACCACACGTAGCAAGGAGCATGTCGTCGTGGGAGGCTTGGAGAACAGCCAACTCGTCGTCAATGTCAGTGATGAAGACGATCACACAAACCTCGCTCTGATACCATGTTAATTTTAACAGTCGAGCAAATACAAAGATTGCAAAAGGATTTACGTGGAAAACCCTCAGAGAGGGAAAACCCACGGGGGCGCAAATATACTCAAACTACAAAGAAGATATAGATATTGTCAAATTGCAAACGTATTGCGATTCATTGGGAGGCCTTAGATATACATTGTGTACGTGATTACAAAGTCTAAGAATCCAACACAAAGTTTAATCACGCTATTGAAAGATTTTCATATCATTGATCACGATTGTTCAGAAAAACTCGTATATGACGAAACTTAAAAAAATCAAGCATGTGAATTGGTTGTCGTGGAGGATTATATATGCTGGTGCAGAGCGTAAATATGAAGTATGTACGTAGAGGTTTAAGTGCGATTGCCCGTCATGCAGGAACACAGATGGAAATGTTCATTTTTGGGTCACATACATATTGTCAAGCAATATTCTTACATTGGGAGAGAGAACAATTCAATTTCTAATACATATTGTCAAGCAATATTCTTACCTTGGGAGCGAGAACGAATTCTCTTGGTTGCCTGATCATAGATCTTGTCCAGCATGCTGTCTATGACCTCGAAATATGCATAAGCCCATGTTCTTTTGAACCACAAGATGCCATAAAGTGCCCAAAATCCAAAGACAAATCCCAAAGCCATACTGAGATAAAGAAAAACCATGCCAATTTGATCTTCACGAATACCTCGGTGCACTTCATCTGGGTTTTCACCATCATCGCATAATTTCAGCAATGGAGCTCCGCAAAGTTCTGCATTTCCAATGTAAGAAGAACTATTGAAGGTGGTAAATTGAGAACCAGATGGTATTCTCCCTTTTAGATTGTTGTATGATAGGTTCAATGCAACCAGAGAAGTCATGCCCAGCATACTTTGAGGAATTTCTCCATGGATATTATTGAATGACAAATCCATGGATTCCACATTCCTTAATGCACCAATATTATCTGGAATGTTTCCAACCAAGTGATTACGAGACATATTCAAACACTTCAAGCCAAGAAGATCGCTCAGTTCTCTTGGTATTTCTGCACTCAAATTATTCCTCGAGAGATCGACAAGTACCATTAATGCAAGTAATTGAGAGTATTCCATTCTTTGTCCTTTAATGACAATGAATGCCGAATAGATATGAGAGTAACGTTCCATGCGAAAGGTGAACATCTGTACCGTGTCTTGAAATCGTTGGCTAATGGTGGATGCATCCTTCATGGCACTGAAATTTCCGAGACCATGCGGAATTCTCCCTGAGAAGTTGTTATCCGATAGATCCAAGATTTGGAGTCTGCTTAGGAGCTGCAACTCTTGAGGAATCTCCCCGTACAACTTATTCGAGCTCGCAATCAAAGCCGTTAAGTTCGGTGCACTTGTTGCTATCCAAGTTGGCAAGTTTCCGCTGAAGCTGTTTTGGCCGATGTTTAAAACTCTCAAGCCACTGCACATTCTTAGTGAAGAGGGAAAATCTCCGGAGAAGTTATTATCATTTAAGGCAACAATTCGAAGCTTACCAGAAGAGTTGAATATCCCTTCAATACTACCTTCCAGGTTATTGCTTGCCATGTTCAAGATCGATAAGCTTGCCATCTTATGTAAGCATTGAGGTATCCTCCATGACAAGTGGTTCATGGAGAGATCCAAAACATACAACCACGTGAGCTTGCAATAAGTAAAGGGGATTCTCCCTGAAAATGAATTGTTCGACAAAGACAACAACATCATAGGTGCAGTCTTAAACTGCGGCAATGGACCCTCGATGTGATTATTAGCCAGTATGAGAGAAAAAATAGATGGCATGTCCAGTAGCTTTGATGGAATGGTGCCGCTTAAATTATTGCCAGAGAGGTCCATCAACATAATATAGGAGAGATCCCATAACCACGTCGGTAGGATCCCAGAGATGCCAGACTGGGACAAGTTGAGGTGATAGAGTCCACTTTGCTTTTGGATCCATCTTGGGAATGAAGGCCCCACTTTGCAAGACGATAGACCAAGTCTTCCTAATTCGAAAGGAGGATTCCAATCCGGAGCAAATCTGATTTCCAAAGGATTACCCGAGAGATCCAGCGCGGATAGCTTGCTGAGTCTATTAAAATAATCTCCCGTCAATGCACCTCGGAGGTTGTTACCTCCCAAGTGCAACCACTCCAGATTCCTTAAATCGGCGATAAACTCCGGCATTGATCCGTTCAATCCAATAGATGAGAGATCCAAAATCGTCAACGAGGTCAGGTTCCGAAGAAACCAAGGGATGCTTCCTGTCAATTTGTTACGCGAAAGGTCGAGAGAGGATAGATGACGCAATCCTCCAAGCGTCTCGGGGATTGGCCGGCTCAGTTCATTAGAAGATAGATGTAAATTCTGCAGATTGTGGAGATTCCCTATGGCAGAAGGGATCGAACCAAAAAGGTTTGAGCCAGACATGTCTAATTCATTGAGGCTGGTTATATTGAACAACCAGGACGGCATACGCATGTGTACACTATTGCCTCTTGTAACGAAAAGATATAACAGATGAGTGAAGTTCACATGCTCAAGGGACTCGGGAATCGAAACGCCGCTGCATTCAGTGATAGAAACCTCGGAAATAAAGGGCAAAGTGTTGAGGTTATGTATGACATCGGGCGCTCTTTGCAAATCCATCATCCATAACTCGAGAAACTTCAAAGATGCGAAACGAGTGATCCACCCTCCCTCGATTTGAAAACCACGGAGAGAAGAGATTGGAGGTGGGTGAGGTTCCCAATTTGAGGAGGCACCACTCCTGTGGGGGGACATGTTCATTTAGCATGCACAGATGTGATTAAACTTTGCTATCCTAACCAAGATGTAAATAACTTTGATCAGCAGGGGTCTATCTTACCGTGGTATGTCAGTGCCTCGACGGTCAATTCGACGACATGGCCTGTGCGGCTGTCGCATGATACTCCGGTCCAGTTTCTGCAGCAATCAGTGCCGACCCACGAAGAGAACACACCCTCTGTATCTGGAACGTTGTTGCGCTTAAACAGGAGAAGCGCCTCCCTCTCGGTGGGCTTGCATCTGTTGTTGTGTACGACATCCTCCGCAGCATCGTTGCAGAGAGAAGAGGAGAGGAGGAAGAAGGAGACCACAAGATGGTAGAAATCCATGAGAGGCTCAACGGATCTACCATTCTACATGAATATCATCCAAAAAGTATGGTAAGGGACCCCCGATGACTTCCAACCATAGAATTGTTTATTGTATTCGCACATTCTTCCAATATTCTATCGCTGCCTTCAAAGGCTTCTTCCGTATGCAAACAAAGAACAACGAAACAACTTGCAAAATCATTTAACAATACGTGCATCTTACGGCATCATATAACATCGACACTCAAAGTTCATATGTGCAATTACCTAAGAAACCGGAGGAAGACCTCAAACATTTTGACAACAATACCGAATGCATAATATTAAGGATGAAAATGGTCAGATACACAGATACGAGTATAGTTATAATCATATCTTTATTCCTTTTAAAATACAAATACGAACATGGATACGAATATTGACGGTTGGGGAAAATATGTTATCATATCCTTAAAAACGAATACGAATGTAAAACGAATACGAATCAGATACGAATAATAATAAAGATATTTAATAGATTAACTAAAATATACATGTTTATTATGGGTTACACATAAAATAGATATAACATATGTAGTAATTTCATAACACTTATATCAACAACGGTGAATGCAATCATAAAATATTATTACGCATAACTATTAATAAATTTATCAATATAGTTGTTTACGAAAACGAATATTAACGAATGACAAAGTGATATGCATGACCACATTTGTTTTGAAAATGAAAAAACCGGTGGTAATCTCAAACCCAGAACGTCAATGCTTCGTTTTCATACACACACGTACATCCTAGTCAGAAATAGGCGGAAGAAATAAGTGAGAATAACATCCTAGACATTGTTAACTGCAAGGCTAATGATAGCTTCAATAGCTGCACTGCACATTATGATACACACACGTACACGAATAAGCCGAATGTTCGTATTTAAAATTGTAATACATGTTTACATTAATAGCTAATATGAAATCATTTATGTGTTATTCTTATCAAATGTGCGCCAACATTTATTCTCATTAATTATCTACTCTCACATATTCGTGGCAGAATTCTCACGAATATGCTAAATTATCTGTTTGCATGGTTAACGGCTGATGACGTTTTCTCACTACACTGGCGCGGGCCTTCGTTGGTGGTTTAAAAACTGCCGACGAAGCAAAATTTCATCGACCGAACCTCTTAAAAATCGTTGATGAAATGTCCGTCAACAATCACCAACAACATTGGTATCAATGGTGGTTATTAGCATCGCCTACAAAGATCAACATCGTTGGCGGTTGAGAAAACCAGGCACAGATTGTTCTTGGTCGACAGTTGAGAGTACCGCCATTACATCTACCTCAATCAGCCTTTCGAATTGATCGGCGGCCTTTCTCAATGTTTTGCAAAACATCAACAACTTAACTTTCTTCGACGATTAATTTCAAAAAAAAATAATAAAAAATATTCATTGTGAAATTTGCTACTTGTGAGCTTTGCAATCGTGTTTTGTGATGATCAATACGATGAGAATCAACTATATTGCATGCCCATATAGAAAAGACCAAAGAACAACCTTCAACTTCGAGCAAACCCCCACGACATTGTTGTTTAAGCCCTTAAAAGAAAAAGAGAGACCCGAGACAGAATAAAGCTCGCAAACCACTTACAACAAAGTTCAATGTGGAATCATTAATTCTCATTACCTGCATCAATCTGCCTTAGTCATTAATATAAGTTCAAATCATCTCAAGCACTCAATTTCTCAATTATTAAGTACTGCACCAATAATTGATATCTAGACATCTCGTCGAGCTCCCCGGACAAGGTCGTCTCGTCGAGCTCCCCGGACAAGGTCGTGTCCATCTTAGTTAGGTCAAAAGGTATAAATAATGTATCAACCCTATTATGTATCTGTTGGGTATACTTGCAAATGTCCAGCCCCAACTTGGGGGCAGCAGCTATTTGGCCTTTTGGCGGGGGCATAGCTGCAAGAATTCCATCATTTTGAAGCCCCATTCCAGGGAACATCGCAGTGTGCGATTCCCATTTCCAGAACAACCAGCGGCACCCGTTCTCCCCCATTTCCAGCCGTTTTCGAGCAGCTCGAGAGAGGGTTTTGAACCCTCGTTTGTTCCTCCACGAGAGAGAGATCGAAAGCGTGAGAGAGAGCAGCCGGTGGCCTGGCTCGTCTTCTCCAATCGATCAAGGTGCTGCTAGGGCTGCGGTTTGGGTTGAAGGTGCAGTGGGAAGTCGAGCTCGAGAGGAGCAGCGGAGGTCGTTGGGAACGACCTCAAGAAGCCGAGCTTCGACTTTGGGACTCCATCCGGGAGCCCACAAGGGGAGTTACTTTGTTCTCCTTGTTTTAGAGCACAATATTGATATAGTTAGATACCTAGGGATAGTTTGTTCCTTGTAGAACAACTATCCGTTGTGTGTGCTTGTACCTCGGTTTTGTGGGCAACAAAATCGGGAAGAACATTTGGATCACTTTGACCGTAGTGCTTGGTTGCCGGTCTTGCCCCATGGTTTTTCCCTTGCTCACATTGAGAAGGGTTTCCACGTAAAAATCTTGTCTCGTGTGGTCGCTTGTTGTGGTTGCTTGTGCTTGCTATCATTGTTGCATTTGAGTTCCCGTGTGGGGAACATATACTTGTGTTGTGCCATCTTTGCTGCAGGACAGTTTAGGGGGATAGATCCTAGGTTGTTGATTGTTCCGCATTCTCCGTATATATCCCCAACAAGTGGTATCAGAGCTCAGTTTGAGCAATGGGCAAAGATGATGAGGGAACAATGATCAAGCTTACAAGTAGCAATTGACAGATTTGGAAGGCCAAGATGGAGGACATTCTATACTGCAAGGACCTCCACGATCCCGTGGAGGGGGAGAGCGCCAAGCCGGAGAACATGTCCGCAGGAGAGTGGACAAAGTTGAACCGAAAGGCCATTGGGACCATTCGTAAGTGGCTTGACATGTCCGTTTTCCATCATGTTGCCGAGGAGACGAATGCCAAGGAGCTGTGGGACAAGCTGTCCGAGCTCTATGACCAGAAGACCGCTACCAACAAGGCTTTCTTGATTAGAAAGCTTGTGAATCTGAAGTACAAGGATGGATGCAAAGTGGCAGAGCACCTGAATGACTTCCAAAGCATAATCAACCAGCTGACATCTATGGGTTTGACACTTGATGACGAGTTGCAGTCACTTCTTCTTTTGGCTTCACTGCCAGACAGTTGGGAGACTCTAGTAGTCACCGTGAGCAACTCTGCGAAGGATAGCAAGTTGACCATGGCTATGGTCAAGGGTAGTCTCCTCACTGAGGAGATTAGACGCCGCTCATCCGGAGAGGCATCCTCCTCTTCACATGTGTATGCAGTTGAGAGGAGAGGAAGATCCAGCAGCAGAGGAGCGTCACAGGAGAGGCAGAAATCCAGGGATAAGTCCAAGGGCAGAGGAAAGTGTCACCATTGCCAGAAGCCAGGTCACTGGAAGAGAGACTGCAGGGTTTGGAAGAGAGAGCAAGCTGAAGCCAAGAAAGATCAGAAAAAGGAAGATGGGAATGTAGCTGCATTTGTGGCAGATGACAGTGCAGATGAGGTGATTCTCACCATCCAGGACCAGTGCTTGCATGCAGGGAGCGATTTGGAGTGGGTTGTTGACACAGCCACTTCATATCATGTGACTCCACACAGGGAGTTCTTCACCACCTACACTAGGGGTGACTATGGGAGAGTCTTGATGGGTAACGAGAGTTACTCTAAGATCATTGGCATGGGTACCATCTCGATCCAGACGGATGTTGGGTGCTCAATGACTCTTCAGAATGTGAGGCATGTTCCTGATGTGCGGCTTAGCCTTATATCTGGCTCACAGCTAGATAGTGAAGGCTACCATCTGAAGTTCGGCGACAGCAGGTGCAAGATTAGCAAGGGTTCTCTCATCATGGCTAGAGGCAGCCTGTGTCACACACTCTACATGACTAGAGTGAAGGTCATGGATGGCAGTTTGCATGCTAGTGAAGCAGATAACTCAGATTTGTGGCACTGTCGGCTTGGCCACATGAGTCAGAAGGGCTTGCAGCTTCTTAGCAAGAGAGAGTTGATCCCCTACCACAATGACATCACTTTATCTCCTTGTGATGCATGTGAGGTTGGGAAGAGCAGAAGTGCACCGTACAGAGCGAGATCCAAGGTGAAGGGAGACCTTCTACAGTTGGTTCACTCAGATGTTTGTGGTCCTATGGACACGGCCTCTTTGGGAGGCAATAGGTATTTTGTCACCTTCATTGATGATGCATCTAGGAAGGTGTGGGTGTATGTGCTGAGATCGAAGGATCAAGTGTTTGATTGCTTCAAGAAATTCCATGCCATGGTTGAGCGTGAGACAGGAAAATTGTTGAAGTGTCTACGCACAGACAATGGGGGAGAGTACACCTCCCATAGCTTTCAGAGCTATTGTGCAGAGCACGGCATCAGGCATGAGAGGACAGAGCCAGGCACACCCCAGCACAATGGTCTAGCTGAGAGGATGAACAAGACCATTGTTGAGAGAGTCCGCTGTATGCTGAAGACAGCGAAGTTGCCCAAGACCTTTTGGGCTGAGGCGGTTCGCACCGCATGTTACTTGGTGAACCGATCTCCATCGGTTCCTTTGGGTTTTCAGATTCCAGAGCGTGTTTGGACAGGGAAAGACCCCTCATATGCTCATTTGAGGGTGTTTGGATGCAAGGCTTATGCATTGGTACCCAAGGAGCAGCGGAAGAAGTTGGATGACAAGGCGGTGCCTTGTATTTTTCTTGGCTATGGAGATCAGGAGTTTGGATACCGTCTTTGGGATCCAAGAAAGAAGACAGTCACCAGGCACAGGGATGTGATCTTCTATAAGAACCAGACATTGGCTGAGGACACCACTGAGAGCGGTGATGGAGATGAGATCTCCATGGATGATGACAATGATGAGGAGACAGGGCCCTCTCCAGTACAGGGTACAGATGGAGAGGATGGGCAGCTAGAGCAGCATGAGCCAGATGCAGACCCCGTTGATGCAGGTCCAGGGGACCTAGGGCAGGGGGAGCAGCCTCATCCAGTTGTAGACACAGCAGAGCCTCAGGTCGGGCGATCTGAGAGGACACGCCAGCCATCATCCCGCTACCCCACTTCCAGGTATGTGATGCTCACAGATGCAGGTGAGCCATACACTTTTGAGGAGGCACAGGTGCACGAGGACAAGGGTCATTGGCAGAATGCAATGAATGAGGAGATGCTATCTCTCAGAAAGAACCACACTTATGACCTTGTTGAGCTTCCTAAAGGGAAGAGAGCCTTGAAGAACAAGTGGGTGTACAAGCTGAAGTCAGATGACAGTGGCAAGCAGGTGAAGCACAAGGCTAGATTGGTAGTGAAAGGATTCAGCCAGAAGGAAGGAGTGGACTATGATGAGATCTTCTCCCTAGTGGTGAAGATGAACTCAGTGAGAATGGTGCTAGGACTTGTTGCTAGCATGGACCTTGAGCTGGAGCAGATGGATGTGAAGACAGCGTTTCTTCACGGTGATTTGAAGGAAGAGATCTACATGGAACAGCCACAGGGTTTTCAAGAGAGAGGGAAAGAGCATATGGTATGCAGGTTGAGGAAGAGTCTCTATGGCTTGAAGCAAGCCCCGAGACAATGGTACTTGAAGTTTGATGCTTTTATGGGAAAGCAGGGCTTCAAGAGGACTACAGCCGACCCATGCGTATATGTTCGTCGTCTTCCCAATGACAGGTTCGTCATTCTTTTGATCTACGTGGATGACATGTTGATTGTAGGTCATGATTCCAATTTGATTGCAAAGCTCAAGAGAGAACTCTCCAAGGAGTTTGAGATGAAAGATCTGGGCAAGGCAAGTCACATCTTAGGGATGCAGATTACAAGGGACAGGAAGAAGCGCGTGTTGTGGTTGTCACAAGAGAGCTATGTTGAACGCGTGTTGGAGCGGTTCAACATGAAGAATGCCAAGCCTGTCAGTACACCCTTAGCCTCTCATTTCAAGCTGAACAAAGAGTCATGTCCTTCTACTTCTGAGGAGAAAGAAGAGATGGCCAAGATCCCATACCAGTCAGCAGTTGGAAGCCTCATGTTATGCAATGGTTTGCACTAGACCCGACATAGCCCATGCAGTGGGCGTGGTGAGCAGGTTCATGTCTAACCCGGGCAAGGATCATTGGGTGGCCGTGAAGTGGATCTTGAGATACTTGAGAGGGACCTCAAGTATGTGTCTTGTTTTTGGGAGGTCAGATCCCAAACTTTGTGGTTACACTGATGCAGATATGGCAGGAGATATGGACCAGAGAAAGTCTACCTCAGGGTACATTTTCACTTTTGCAGGGGGATCCATATCATGGCAATCCAAGCTACAGAAATGTATTGCTCTCTCAACTACTGAGGCAGAATACATTGCAGCAGCAGAGGCTGGGAAAGAAGTGTTGTGGCTACAACGCTTTCTTGGTGAGTTTGGATTGGGTGACAGTGAGCCGGTTGTGTTTTGTGATAGCCAGAGCGCTATAGACTTGAGCAAGAGTACCATGAACCATGCTCGCACAAAACACATTGATGTGAGATACCATTGGCTGAGGGATGCAATTGAACAGAAGCAGCTCGTGTTGAAGAAGATCCACACAGATGAGAACCCCTCAGACATGTTGACAAAGGCAGTCACTCGTGACAAGCTACAGCTCTGTAGAGAGCTGAGCGGTGTCACCTCTTGTTGATCTCCATCACAGGACCACACCTCCCCGTTGGGGCTGGAGGGGGAGGTTGTTGGGTATACTTGCAAATGTCCAGCCCCAACTTGGGGGCAGCAGCTATTTGGCCTTTTGGCGGGGGCATAGCTGCAAGAATTCCATCATTTTGAAGCCCCATTCCAGGGAACATCGCAGTGTGCGATTCCCATTTCCAGAACAACCAGCGACACCCGTTCTCCCCCATTTCCAGCCGTTTTCGAGCAGCTCGAGAGAGGGTTTTGGACCCTCGTTTGTTCCTCCACGAGAGAGAGATCGAGAGCGTGAGAGAGAGCAGCCGGTGGCCTGGCTCGTCTTCTCCAATCGATCAAGGTGCTGCTAGGGCTGCGGTTTGGGTTGAAGGTGCAGTGGGAAGTCGAGCTCGAGAGGAGCAGCGGAGGTCGTTGGGAACGACCTCAAGAAGCCGAGCTTCGACTTTGGGACTCCATCCGGGAGCCCACAAGGGGAGTTACTTTGTTCTCCTTGTTTTAGAGCACAATATTGGTATAGTTAGATACCTAGGGATAGTTTGTTCCTTGTAGAACAACTATCCGTTGTGTGTGCTTGTACCTCGGTTTTGTGGGCAACAAAACCGGGAAGAACATTTGGATCACTTTGACCGTAGTGCTTGGTTGCCGGTCTTGCCCCGTGGTTTTTCCCTTGCTCACATTGAGAAGGGTTTCCACGTAAAAATCTTGTCTCGTGTGGTTGCTTGTTGTGGTTGCTTGTGGTTGCTATCATTGTTGCATTTGAGTTCCCGTGTGGGGAACATATACTTGTGTTGTGCCATCTTTGCTGCAGGACAGTTTAGGGGGATAGATCCTAGGTTGTTGATTGTTCCGCATTATCCATATATCCCCAACAGTATCTAGGTCAAAGAAGCCACCAAATATCTAGACTAGTGTTGTTAATATGCTAGCCTCTCTATACCTCTCCCTGCTCCACAAAGAAAATGGTATCATCGCCGCACTAAAAAATCTATCAATTGCCAACATGGTAGTAATGGTAACCAATGTTCTCTCCATCCTAAATCTTGACATTGTCGACCACTACAAGATGTTGATCAAAGTATGGAGCACAATCTATAACCTATTTCTAACCTCAAAGTGATTCCTATAATTTGTGTCCTTGTTCAATTCAGACTTGCCTGGTAGCTTATAAGAGAGCGCATGTACTCCTCATAAAAGAGCACATCTACTTTGACAAATCGCTAGGCCTCCAAAGCAGGGTTCAGGATATACTAGTTAACTAATCCGATACCTCATCTAAAGAAAGACATCGTAAGTAACCTAACACATACAAATTATTATCATCATCCAAAACACGATCACTTACACACATACATATATTCATGCGGAAAATGAGGTTGCCCCTTACGGGGAACTGTTTAACCCAAAAAGTCGGTGATCTTAAGTTCCACACAAGGCGGGAACTCAGTCGCTGAATCGACCACGCGAAATCCGGATTAAAACAACAATTAACCCACAACAGATAAATCAAACAATGAAAGTAAATGTGCGGAGTTAAAATTTATTATAACTCTACAACAAGATGTGTATAGTGCAAGTATGTGTAGAGGTCGAACACAGGGAGCAGACAAGTAGATCGGGGCACAAGTGCTCAAAAATGTGTGTGTTGTGATCAAGTGCCTATTATGCTATTTTGGTGGGTTTTTTGAATTTTATATTTTTTTATTTAATTTTTAATTTTATATTTTTGTATTTTGATTTTTAATTTACTGATTTTGTATTTTCTTTTTATATTTTATATTTTTTTTTTACTTTTCTTTTTCAATATTGGAAAATAGAGACAATGTAATAAAAGGGAAACTAAAGTATTTATAAAAATAGATAAAAATACTCAAAAATGAGGAAATAAAGTCTTTTTGGTGTTTTTATACTTTTTTACTGTTTTTGTGATTTTTGGGTAATTTTTAGAATGTTTTTGGTATTTTTAATTGGCTAAATAAAGAAAACAGTGAATAAAAGTTGCTGGCCGAAATTAAATTGAGGATGAAAAATAGTAAACAGTGTCAAAAATTCCTCAAATTAATTTTCCATAAAAGAGAATAAAATAGAGAAACTACAGAAACTGAGTTTATATTTTTAGGATTTTTCTAGGATTTTTTAGATTTTTAGGAAGGTTTTTGGGCTTTTCTAATTTTTAGGAGTTTTGTTTTGTATTTTTTAATTATTTTTGGACTGGAGTTAGAACACAATAAGATAAGCAAAATATTTTTTTTGGGAATTTTCTGATGTGTTTTTATATTTTTTTGTGATTTTATAACGCAAACAGTGCTGAAAATGAGTGTTTTTGAATTTTTATAAATAATAAAATGCAATGAAAATGAAAAATAAAAATATGGCGTGAATCTACAATGCAACAGGAGCTTAACTCTATTTTTTGAGAATTTTTGGAGTTTTATAGATGCATGAAATAAATAGGGAAAGCATACAAAAATACAAGGCCTAACAAGGGTATGAATGAAAATAGAGCAAAGTTCAAGGACCAATATGCGAATTATACAAAAGTACACAACTTCAGATGAATGCTTTGAGTCCTAAATAAATATTACACAAAATGGCGGGGGAAAATGGGGGGCAAAATACCCTCGCCCGACGATTGAACGGCTGCGAAGGAATGTGAATGAACTCGCGAAGAATAGCCTCTCGGCGAGTTTTGGCTTGACGGCGTGATCTCCTCCTACAACCTGGAAAGTCCCAAGCTGGCCGAGAAGCTCCTGCGAGGCTCCCCTATCGACTGGCGGCCTCAAAATGACGGTTGCTCCGTCGGGGCGTCACCACGGTGATGAAGAACGGGGGGAAACTCCAAAAGGTTTGGCCTGCGTCAAAAACGACCCCCTTGATGGAGTCCTTTGGCCTATGGACCTGAAAATGAAGAACGAGAATCACAGTAGAGGGTCCCAAGGGCCAACGTGTGGAGTGGAGAAGGTGGCGGAATGGCAAAAATGGCCGGAGCTCATGGAGCTCCGGCGAGGTGTTTGCTTGTGAGAAATCTAGGCGAGTGAATGATTGAATCAACAAGCTAAATGTGAAAACTAAAAACTGAAACTAAGAGCTAACTAATCAGCGATAAAATGAAAAGAAAACGACCTCGAAGGCGGGTTGCCTGAGATGGGGACCTCACGGCCAAGCTTGGCCGGAGATGGATGGAGACGCCTCCGCACCGCTCCTCCTCTCCTCCTAACGGCGAGGTGAGGTTGCTGTCACCTCCCTCTAACCTCAGCACATGAAAGAAGGGAAGAAGAAGGGGCAAAAGGAGTTCAAAATTGAAATGGAGGATTGGAGGTCTTTTTGAAAGAGTGGTCGAAGGGGCACAAAGAACGGTGCTTCTGGAGCACACCAGTGATGCACTCCCCAAAAACAACCATGGGCGTGTATCCTCAATATATGGTGAACAAAAGTCAAGAAGGAAGCAATGCCAAATGGTGAAAGACGCGCTCTCCAAAATTCGGAGAAAACGCCAAAAAAACGCAGTCTGACAAGCTTCAGAACATTGGGCAGAGAGTGGGCGAGGAGGCATGAAGATCGAGGTTTATAGAGCAAATCTTCGATCTAAAGACCAAAGCAAGTACTGGGCGTGTATCATGGTTGTATGGGGAGAAAAAGTGAAGAAGGACTCTAGGTCGAAATGTGGATGACGTGGCCTAGAAAAATAGGAGAAAATGACAAAAAACGCAGCTGGCAGGCTGCAGGTGCAGCCCAGGGAGTTGACCAGCGGGTCAACTTCCACATGGTTGGTCCACGTGGACCAACCACAAAAATCCCTGGAAAAACATTTGTAAATTCAATTAAAAATAGCAAATCACTTTATTAAATTATGGTTACAAAATAAAAAATGTTTATTATTTTATAAATTATTTTATTATGATTTTTAATTATTTTTATGAGATGTATTTTTACAAGTTTGTATTTATACCCCTATAGGTATCTATATCTATATATTGTAGTCTTTTATTTTTAATTTGTGTATTTAATTTTATTATTTTTATTTCATAAAATTATAACATACTTTTATACACGTAATTATATTTTTATTTTATTTTATTAATATATTTTGTATATTTAATAAAATAGAAGTGTATTTTATATAGGTGTAAGTGTATGTATAATACCTATGTTTTGAGTATACAAGTATTTTTATTTGAGTTTTATTGATGTTTTTATTTTATTTTTAATGTTCATAAGTATTATAAGTAATATTTACAACATTACAAAAATATAAAATTATAAAAATAATTAATAATTAATAAATTGAATATTTTAATATGTACAAGTATACAATGAGGGTCCAAAACTCAACTTTCAAACCGTAGCTCCGCCAAATGCGAAACCACCGCCATTAAATAGCTTATTTTCTTCTATATACAATTAAAGGTGAGTTTGATGCATTTGGAGTTGTCGTTTGTGAGATACGGGTCTGGGAAGTTGGGATTCTGGATTTTTATTCAGACCATAACTTTTCATTTGTACATTATTTTTATGTGAAATCAATTTTGTATTTTTCTTTATAAAATTATTTATAACTTTCATGTTCAAAGTTTCTTTATTTGATGTATAAAAAGTGGAACCAAAAATAGGTCCCAAAATGAATAAAGAATGAATAGAGTGTATAGGTATTTTCTCTGTATTCTGGCCCTTATCTCCCCCTACTTTATTCCTTGTCGACCTATTCATCAAGATGTCTAGGTCTCGGGGTTTTGGGTCATAAAATATTTACAATATTTTATTCTTTTTCTTTTCTTTTCTTTATTCTATAATTTTGGCACTAAAAACCGCATTTTATACAGTATTTACACACCTATGCATGAATGCTAAAATGCATGAATTAATGCTATTTACACGCATTTACTAGGGTTTTTAAGGCCAAAATGATAGAATAAAGATGATGAAACGTAGATTCATCATCCCCCTATACTTGCCTTTGCTAGTCCCTAGCAAACACTTATGCAATAAGTGCAGAAAAAGAAAAATAAAGAAAAGAAAAAGAAGAAAGATGGACTAAATTTAATTGTCAAACTTGTCTTCACAAAATCAAAGTTTGGAGCTTAAGTCGGACCTTTAGAATTTTAGTGCGGGCGGAACCTTATTGAGAACCGTGTCTGAAATCCAACAGCCCTTGAGAATCCCAAAACTCTATCCAAGTCTCCTCAATAACCAGTTCAGAAATACTTCAACTCATACGCAAACTCTTACGACTATGAATCTGACTTGTACAGTGTAAGTGATGGTGGCTCTCCCCAACTAGAATGGCAAAGAAACTGACTTCTCCAGTACGACAACCCAATGATTCCCCAATCCAATGACTCCATCCTCGAGGAGCGGGGTATTCCCTTCTAAGTTCAAGTGGCAACCAGCTCAAGAGGAGGGGGTGAAGAGAAGAATGGACGGTAGCCAGTGTAGCTACCTATCCTGGGATGCAAGACCAGTGTAGTCAAGTCATCCAGCTGCAGGCTCACATGATATGACTTTGGAACTCAAGCTTGCTTATTGACTTTACAACATATGTACATACTTTGCAGGCTTTTTATTTTTGTACATGCCTGAACCTTTTTTTTTCTTTTTTTTTCTTTTTTTCTTCTTCTTTTTTTTTTTTGAAATACTATTCACAGCAGCATTTACATAAGGAGTTTTTCCTCTTGAGCCAGTAGACTATCCCTCTTTTGAAGCTTTATCGCAACCCACAGCCTCCTGTCTTTAGACTTCCTAATCACTGGACGGGTTGGGGTGCACTTCCCTCCCTAGAGGAGGACAAGTGTTTCCACTTGTGTGCGTCTCATACCGGCAAATCCAATCCCCTCACCACTCCAACTGAGTTGAGCCATGTGAAAGGTGCAAGTGTCCAAGTTAGGTCATTATCACCAAGAGTCGTGCGTGTGCTCCGAAATACTCTACTTAGGCAATCAAGAATCCATTGAACCAAGTCCCGTGATCCTCAAAGAATTAAGTCGACTAGACCTGAAGTACCTTAAACCCAGTTCCTATAAGGTTCCTGTTATTAGGTAGATTTTAAGGTCCAATCAAGCTCCAATCTCCGGATTTTACTTAGACTCGTTCAACTATCAAACTCAATCCGAAAAATGCTCATGCTATGCAATGCAGAAAATATTTTTGTGATGCAATTTTCAAAGATTTTGAACTTTTTATGAATTTTTTGAAAACATGATGCATGTATGCATATGCAGATGCATTTTTTTTGTATTTTCCAAAAAGATTTTTCAAATGTTTTTGGATTTTAATTTTGCAAATGTTTTTGGGAATTTTTGAAAACAAAAAGATTTTGGCTGAAAACTAGGTTAAAATATTTACACGGGAGTGCTTCTTATATTTACAAGAAGTAGATTTTAAGAATTTACAAGGGTAAGTGGTCAATTTTATTCATATAAATACATATAGTGGATTTTGGTGTGATGTGAATATTCCTCAAACTTATTTGAAAACAATTTTCACACAATTTTTGAAAACTCTAGTCCAAAATAGTTTTTACAAACATTTTACACACATTTGAAAATCATTTTGCAAAGGTTTTCAAAACAGTATATATATAGGTTTTTCAAATCATTTTTGCAACCATTTTTCAAACCATTTGCAAATCATTTTTCAAACATTTTTATTTCACACAAAGAAAAGAAGTTTTACAAACCACACAGGTTGAAAACACGAAACAAAATATTTTCAAAATAGTTTTCAATAGATGTTCACAAAGATTTTCAAACTATTTTTCAAACATTTTGCAAAAAACATTTTCACCTGATTTATTAATCAGTAAATACAAAAAGAATTTGAGGAATAATCACATCTTTTTATTAAGGATTTTTAATGAATTTCAAAGAATTATTAGCCATATTATTAAGAAAATACGAAAGTACGAGTTATGGCTAAAGTATATACATAGTATATACGACCCCCCTATACTTAGCTTGAGCTATGTCCTCATAGATCAGAGAGAAAAGAGAAGACATAACTCGTACTGAGTATAGGAAAATCTAAAGAATAAATGAATGAATCGATGAGAAGTTGACCGTCCCCCCTATACTTAGGATCAAATAATCCTAAGTATAGCAGACTGTACACAAAGCAGGGAGGGTCAAGGGTGGGAATGAACAGATCGTACTCAGACTGTCTCCCCCTATACTTAGGGTAAGATATCCCTAAGTATAGACAAGAAGAAGAGACAATGGAGAGGATCGAAATGAAAATGAAAGAAACTCGGGGTGCACACCCCCCTATACTTAGGACAAAGTGCCTCCTAAGTATGGAAAACTGTCTACAAGGGCGGCACCTTTTCGGTAGATGAAGAAGATATAAGAGGAAAAGAAGAAAAGAAGAAAAGAAGAAAATAAATCGGAAGATGGCAGATGATAGAGAAGGATATACACATCACTCCCCCTATACTTAGGGTAAAAGAAGCCCTAAGTATAGGCGACAACAGGAGTAATGAAACGGAACGAAGAAAGAGCACTCGGCTCGTCCACCCCCCTATACTTAGGACAAAGTACGTCCTAAGCAAGGCAAACACGAGAATGGGTGGACGAGCAAAACCGTAGAGAGAACAGAAGTATACAAAAGTGAATATCCAATAGAGATGGATATACAGATGATCAAGAAGGTTGAAAGCGAACCTTCTTGCGGGACCGTGGAGGAATAGATCTAGTGTGGTGCAGGTCGACATCGGGGTCCACAGTGGACGGAATCCGATCAGGGTCGACGGGGTGTAAATCCTCAGTGGAATCGAATCTGAAAGGGACGAACTGGTCAATGGAAGTAGTACGGTTAGGTTCTCCCTTGGTGGTCCTATGGTGTAGAGGCACAGACGTGTGAGTGGAAGAAGTGTGGTCAGGTATGGCCTTGGAAGTCTCGCCGATATCAAAGTGAAATGGGACGAACTCATCATCATCGGAAGTAGTGTACTCGGAGTCATCCTGCGAGGTCTCGTCCAGGTCAAAACTAAAAGGCACGAACTCATCGGTGGAAGTAGTCGAACTCTGTTCGTCCTCTATAATCTCAACTGGATCATCTTTTTCATCAAAAGGCCCGAATCTCTGAAGAAAAGCAACTAAATCAAATTCGGCCTTTGGCTCATCAGTATCTACATGAACAGGAGCGGACTCATCAGTGGAAGTAATCAGAGCATGTCCGTCCTGTATAGTCTCTAAATCTGCCCTCCGCTCAATGGTGTCAATCGTGTAAATCCCGCGGATATCATCAACACATCGCCAATCACAGGAAGCGGAAACACCAAGGTCTATGCTTTCCGAGCTTTCCTCCTTGGAGAGGAATTCTCGGGTCTCATCATCGGTCATGAAGAAGGTCTCTCTGATATCCTCATATAGATCATAGTCCTCGGGGTCAGCCACGATAGGTGAAGTCATATCAGGTGCAGGTCTCTGGTCGGCAGTAGGTGCGGTGATCAACGCTTCGCTCTCGTCAGCAGGACGGAAGCGAATCTCTCCTGATCCGTAATCAATAACGACTCTCGCAGAGGCGAGGAATGGTCGTCCCAGGATGATTGGAGAGTGCTCCCCTGTGGAGGTCTCCATGGGCAATACGACAAAATCAACATGATAACTCATGCCCTGAATCGAGATGACGGCGTTTTCAAGGATACCCTTCGGCCTCTTTATTGATCCATCAGCAAACTGTACGATCATCCTGGTCTTCTTGAGAGGCTCTAGGTGAAGAGACTGTACCAGCGAGAAGGGTATGATGCTAATAGAAGCACCGCCGTCTAGGAGAGTGCGATCACATGTGTGGTCAGAGATGGTGCAGCTAATGAAAGGTGTGGCAGTGTTCTTCTTCTTGGGAACAGGACGGTGTGTGATGGCATGGGCAGTGGCCATGGTCAAGATATGACGCTCAGATCTGCTCCTTCGCTTTCTCTTCTTGGGAAGAGGAGCAGATAAATCGGTCATGGCCTGCTGAAGTGGGGCACGGCTAATCTCATGTATGGTGGCCACCACTTCGGGCTCAGTCGGCATTTTTTTGAATTTTTGGACCTCCTCCATACAAGGGAGAAAGTCGGAATCAGCATATACACGAGGCATGCCAAGAGCAGTCTGTACAGCGGCATCCTCGGGGTCAAAGGTGGGACAAGGTGTGAATGAATGTGTGGTCAAAGGGTCTGGCAGGTGGGCACTCTCCTCACAGTCCGACTCAATCAAAGGTCTCCCAATCTCTTTTTGTGTTTTTAAATTTTTCTCATTTTTTTGTATTTTGGGCGATTGCAAGCTCTCATGATAATCCTCAAATGATTCCGTATCCTCAAAGATTGGAGCGGCATTCTGGTTCTTATTTAAACTAGTAAGATCATTGATCCTCGAATTCATATGCTCCATCATCTGATTCAAAGTCTCAAGTGTGGATAACATGAAAGGTGACTCCAAAATCTCAGGATCGGTGCGTCGAAGGTGGGTGGTGGATGTGGGCAAAAATCACATTCCGGATCGGGATACTCAAGGAAGAGCGGGTTGTCGGAATGTGTAGGTGATGGTGGTGGAAATGATGGGTGAAGGTCAAAGTCCGAATCCTGAAATATTGGGTTGGTCGGGTATGTACAAAAATCAGGAGCAAAGTCCTCCTGGAAAAAAGGAGGTGGACCGGCTGGAGTGAAGGCGGGATCCGCGAAGTCCGGATAAAATACGCTCCAGTCGGCCATCTCGAAACAAAAGAAAATGAGCGGGAGAGCACGATGGTCAAGTCAAGAGAGCGAAGAAGAAGGCGCAAATGCGCAGAGACAATCTAGGACACACAAAACAGTCACAAACAAAAATAAGAACAAGTCAAACCCTCAATTCACCTACTCAACTCGGTAGAGACCGAAAATTCGGTCTTTTAATCTTGTCTTTTTTAGAGTTAGGTGAGCAGTCAGAAGTTGCACAAAACACTTAGGTGGCTGAATGGGATTTGGGCACTAACCTTAGTGTGTGCGCGAGCAAGTAAAAGCGAAGACAATGAGGGGATTACTCGCCCCAATACAAGATTTTCTTTTTGGTGGATTTTAGGGTCAAGTAATATTAGCAGTCCCAATTTTATTTGGTTATCACTTTTTTTGGATTTTTAATAAAAAAATGCACGAGCCTATCGGGGATTCAATTCCTTTAAGATCCTAGGTTGGCAAAATCAGAGGTAGAGTCGGAAAAGCAATGCAAGCGGCAAATAATGATGGATGCTAAAGCGTAAATGCTCACCTTGCCTCCAGCACTCTACATGCAAGGATGCTCAGCAGAATTGAAACCTAGCTATATGCAAATGCAAAGCCGATGAAATCGCCCTAAGTTCAAAAATTGCTATTAGCGGGAAGAACCACAAGTTGACCGTCAATCCTCAACCCTAGAGTCCGGTCTAGGCTCACCCCTCCTCTGCTCAACAAATTGAGGGTAGGAGAAAGCGCTTTGCGGGGAGAGCTCGCGGCGCGATGGATTGAAGGTGATGATCAACTGTTTAAAATTTGACTAAGTCCAAACGATACTATAGGTGCATGCAAAGGTATTAGGTGTTTGGCCTTAATCTATCGCAAGCAACTCCTAAAACTACGGGCTCAATCACACAAAAGAAATAAAATCGAAAAACAAAACAAAATAAAAAAAATGCGATGAAAACCGTAAAAAGCCGCGGCGAGCCCCCAAGTGAACAATCACTTGGAAATTAGGCTCTAAAGTCCAAGTCCGGGACCTGTATTATTACAATAATATGGGTCTCTCTCTCACTTAAAATTACAAAAATAAATGCGGGAAATAAATTCTACAACTAAAGGTGGAGCTCGGTCTTCAAAAATCTCTCCCTGTCTCCTTGGTGCTAAGCTGGCAGAAGCCGGCTTCACGTGGGTGCGTAGGCGCCTAGGGTGGAGCGCCTCCCTCGATCCGCGGTTCCTCGCACGAAGTCAACAAGAGAGGGGGTTAGACAGCTCAACAGGTATATCAAAGATAAAGAACAATAAAATAGCAAAAATGAAAGCCGCGAAATAAACAATCAATCACAATCACAACAAGACCCGAACTACGCGCTGTTGCTCCCCCGCAACGGCGCCATTTGTTTAACCGAGAAATCGCAGAGGTCGTGTTGACTCACAAGGCGAATCAACAGTCGCTGATTTGACCTCCGACGAAATCCGAAATTCAAACAACAATTAACCCACAACAGATAAATCAAACAATGAAAGTAAATGTGCGGAGTTAAAATTTATTATAACTCTACAACAAGATGTGTATAGTGCAAGTATGTGTAGAGGTCGAACACAGGGAGCAGACAGGTAGATCGGGGCACAAGTGCTAAAAAATGTGTGTGTTGTGATCAAGTGCCTATTATGCTATTTTGGTGGGTTTTTTGAATTTTATATTTTTTTATTTAATTTTTAATTTTATATTTTTGTATTTTGATTTTTAATTTACTGATTTTGTATTTTCTTTTTATATTTTATATTTTTTTTTACTTTTCTTTTTCAATATTGGAAAATAGAGACAATGTAATAAAAGGGAAACTAAAGTATTTATAAAAATAGATAAAAATACTCAAAAATGAGGAAATAAAGTCTTTTTGGTGTTTTTATACTTTTTTACTGTTTTTGTGATTTTTGGGTAATTTTTAGAATGTTTTTGGTATTTTTAATTGGCTAAATAAAGAAAACAGTGAATAAAAGTTGCTGGCCGAAATTAAATTGAGGATGAAAAATAGTAAACAGTATCAAAAATTCCTCAAATTAATTTTCCATAAAAGAGAATAAAATAGAGAAACTACAGAAACTGAGTTTATATTTTTAGGATTTTTCTAGGATTTTTTAGATTTTTAGGAAGGTTTTTGGGCTTTTCTAATTTTTAGGAGTTTTGTTTTGTATTTTTTAATGATTTTTGGACTGGAGTTAGAACACAATAAGATAAGCAAAATATATTTTTTTGGGAATTTTCTGATGTGTTTTTATATTTTTTTGTGATTTTATAACGCAAACAGTGCTGAAAATGAGTGTTTTTGAATTTTTATAAATAATAAAATGCAATGAAAATGAAAAATAAAAATATGGCGTGAATCTACAATGCAACAGGAGCTTAACTCTATTTTTTGAGAATTTTTGGAGTTTTATAGATGCATGAAATAAATAGGGAAAGCATACAAAAATACAAGGCCTAACAAGGGTATGAATGAAAATAGAGCAAAGTTCAAGGACCAATATGCGAATTATACAAAAGTACACAACTTCAGATGAATGCTTTGAGTCCTAAATAAATATTACACAAAATGGCGGGGGAAAATGGGGGGCAAAATACCCTCGCCCGACGATTGAACGGCTGCGAAGGAATGTGAATGAACTCGCGAAGAATAGCCTCTCGGCGAGTTTTGGCTTGACGGCGTGATCTCCTCCTACAACCTGGAAAGTCCCAAGCTGGCCGAGAAGCTCCTGCGAGGCTCCCCTATCGACTGGCGGCCTCAAAATGACGGTTGCTCCGTCGGGGCGTCACCACGGTGATGAAGAACGGGGGGAAACTCCAAAAGGTTTGGCCTGCGTCAAAAACGACCCCCTTGATGGAGTCCTTTGGCCTATGGACCTGAAAATGAAGAACGAGAATCACAGTAGAGGGTCCCAAGGGCCAACGTGTGGAGTGGAGAAGGTGGCGGAATGGCAAAAATGGCCGGAGCTCATGGAGCTCCGGCGAGGTGTTTGCTTGTGAGAAATCTAGGCGAGTGAATGATTGAATCAACAAGCTAAATGTGAAAACTAAAAACTGAAACTAAGAGCTAACTAATCAGCGATAAAATGAAAAGAAAACGACCTCGAAGGCGGGTTGCCTGAGATGGGGACCTCACGGCCAAGCTTGGCCGGAGATGGATGGAGACGCCTCCGCACCGCTCCTCCTCTCCTCCTAACGGCGAGGTGAGGTTGTTGTCACCTCCCTCTAACCTCAGCACATGAAAGAAGGGAAGAAGAAGGGGCAAAAGGAGTTCAAAATTGAAATGGAGGATTGGAGGTCTTTTTGAAAGAGTGGTCGAAGGGGCACAAAGAACGGTGCTTCTGGAGCACACCAGTGATGCACTCCCCAAAAACAACCATGGGCGTGTATCCTCAATATATGGTGAACAAAAGTCAAGAAGGAAGCAATGCCAAATGGTGAAAGACGCGCTCTCCAAAATTCGGAGAAAACGCCAAAAAAACGCAGTCTGACAAGCTTCAGAACATTGGGCAGAGAGTGGGCGAGGAGGCATGAAGATCGAGGTTTATAGAGCAAATCTTCGATCTAAAGACCAAAGCAAGTACTGGGCGTGTATCATGGTTGTATGGGGAGAAAAAGTGAAGAAGGACTCTAGGTCGAAATGTGGATGACGTGGCCTAGAAAAATAGGAGAAAATGACAAAAAACGCAGCTGGCAGGCTGCAGGTGCAGCCCAGGGAGTTGACCAGCGGGTCAACTTCCACATGGTTGGTCCACGTGGACCAACCACAAAAATCCCTGGAAAAACATTTGTAAATTCAATTAAAAATAGCAAATCACTTTATTAAATTATGGTTACAAAATAAAAAATGTTTATTATTTTATAAATTATTTTATTATGATTTTTAATTATTTTTATGAGATGTATTTTTACAAGTTTGTATTTATACCCCTATAGGTATCTATATCTATATATTGTAGTCTTTTATTTTTAATTTGTGTATTTAATTTTATTATTTTTATTTCATAAAATTATAACATACTTTTATACACGTAATTATATTTTTATTTTATTTTATTAATATATTTTGTATATTTAATAAAATAGAAGTGTATTTTATATAGGTGTAAGTGTATGTATAATACCTATGTTTTGAGTATACAAGTATTTTTATTTGAGTTTTATTGATGTTTTTATTTTATTTTTAATGTTCATAAGTATTATAAGTAATATTTACAACATTACAAAAATATAAAATTATAAAAATAATTAATAATTAATAAATTGAATATTTTAATATGTACAAGTATACAATGAGGGTCCAAAACTCAACTTTCAAACCGTAGCTCCGCCAAATGCGAAACCACCGCCATTAAATAGCTTATTTTCTTCTATATACAATTAAAGGTGAGTTTGATGCATTTGGAGTTGTCGTTTGTGAGATACGGGTCTGGGAAGTTGGGATTCTGGATTTTTATTCAGACCATAACTTTTCATTTGTACATTATTTTTATGTGAAATCAATTTTGTATTTTTCTTTATAAAATTATTTATAACTTTCATGTTCAAAGTTTCTTTATTTGATGTATAAAAAGTGGAACCAAAAATAGGTCCCAAAATGAATAAAGAATGAATAGAGTGTATAGGTATTTTCTCTGTATTCTGGCCCTTATCTCCCCCTACTTTATTCCTTGTCGACCTATTCATCAAGATGTCTAGGTCTCGGGGTTTTGGGTCATAAAATATTTACAATATTTTATTCTTTTTCTTTTCTTTTCTTTATTCTATAATTTTGGCACTAAAAACCGCATTTTATACAGTATTTACACACCTATGCATGAATGCTAAAATGCATGAATTAATGCTATTTACACGCATTTACTAGGGTTTTTAAGGCCAAAATGATAGAATAAAGATGATGAAACGTAGATTCATCATCCCCCTATACTTGCCTTTGCTAGTCCCTAGCAAACACTTATGCAATAAGTGCAGAAAAAGAAAAATAAAGAAAAGAAAAAGAAGAAAGATGGACTAAATTTAATTGTCAAACTTGTCTTCACAAAATCAAAGTTTGGAGCTTAAGTCGGACCTTTAGAATTTTAGTGCGGGCGGAACCTTATTGAGAACCGTGTCTGAAATCCAACAGCCCTTGAGAATCCCAAAACTCTATCCAAGTCTCCTCAATAACCAGTTCAGAAATACTTCAACTCATACGCAAACTCTTACGACTATGAATCTGACTTGTACAGTGTAAGTGATGGTGGCTCTCCCCAACTAGAATGGCAAAGAAACTGACTTCTCCAGTACGACAACCCAATGATTCCCCAATCCAATGACTCCATCCTCGAGGAGCGGGGTATTCCCTTCTAAGTTCAAGTGGCAACCAGCTCAAGAGGAGGGGGTGAAGAGAAGAATGGACGGTAGCCAGTGTAGCTACCTATCCTGGGATGCAAGACCAGTGTAGTCAAGTCATCCAGCTGCAGGCTCACATGATATGACTTTGGAACTCAAGCTTGCTTATTGACTTTACAACATATGTACATACTTTGCAGGCTTTTTATTTTTGTACATGCCTGAACCTTTTTTTTTTCTTTTTTTTTCTTTTTTTCTTCTTCTTTTTTTTTTTTGAAATACTATTCACAGCAGCATTTACATAAGGAGTTTTTCCTCTTGAGCCAGTAGACTATCCCTCTTTTGAAGCTTTATCGCAACCCACAGCCTCCTGTCTTTAGACTTCCTAATCACTGGACGGGTTGGGGTGCACTTCCCTCCCTAGAGGAGGACAAGTGTTTCCACTTGTGTGCGTCTCATACCGGCAAATCCAATCCCCTCACCACTCCAACTGAGTTGAGCCATGTGAAAGGTGCAAGTGTCCAAGTTAGGTCATTATCACCAAGAGTCGTACGTGTGCTCCGAAATACTCTACTTAGGCAATCAAGAATCCATTGAACCAAGTCCCGTGATCCTCAAAGAATTAAGTCGACTAGACCTGAAGTACCTTAAACCCAGTTCCTATAAGGTTCCTGTTATTAGGTAGATTTTAAGGTCCAATCAAGCTCCAATCTCCGGATTTTACTTAGACTCGTTCAACTATCAAACTCAATCCGAAAAATGCTCATGCTATGCAATGCAGAAAATATTTTTGTGATGCAATTTTCAAAGATTTTGAACTTTTTATGAATTTTTTGAAAACATGATGCATGTATGCATATGCAGATGCATTTTTTTTGTATTTTCCAAAAAGATTTTTCAAATGTTTTTGGATTTTAATTTTGCAAATGTTTTTGGGAATTTTTGAAAACAAAAAGATTTTGGCTGAAAACTAGGTTAAAATATTTACACGGGAGTGCTTCTTATATTTACAAGAAGTAGATTTTAAGAATTTACAAGGGTAAGTGGTCAATTTTATTCATATAAATACATATAGTGGATTTTGGTGTGATGTGAATATTCCTCAAACTTATTTGAAAACAATTTTCACACAATTTTTGAAAACTCTAGTCCAAAATAGTTTTTACAAACATTTTACACACATTTGAAAATCATTTTGCAAAGGTTTTCAAAACAGTATATATATAGGTTTTTCAAATCATTTTTGCAACCATTTTTCAAACCATTTGCAAATCATTTTTCAAACATTTTTATTTCACACAAAGAAAAGAAGTTTTACAAACCACACAGGTTGAAAACACGAAACAAAATATTTTCAAAATAGTTTTCAATAGATGTTCACAAAGATTTTCAAACTATTTTTCAAACATTTTGCAAAAAACATTTTCACCTGATTTATTAATCAGTAAATACAAAAAGAATTTGAGGAATAATCACATCTTTTTATTAAGGATTTTTAATGAATTTCAAAGAATTATTAGCCATATTATTAAGAAAATACGAAAGTACGAGTTATGGCTAAAGTATATACATAGTATATACGACCCCCCTATACTTAGCTTGAGCTATGTCCTCATAGATCAGAGAGAAAAGAGAAGACATAACTCGTACTGAGTATAGGAAAATCTAAAGAATAAATGAATGAATCGATGAGAAGTTGACCGTCCCCCCTATACTTAGGATCAAATAATCCTAAGTATAGCAGACTGTACACAAAGCAGGGAGGGTCAAGGGTGGGAATGAACAGATCGTACTCAGACTGTCTCCCCCTATACTTAGGGTAAGATATCCCTAAGTATAGACAAGAAGAAGAGACAATGGAGAGGATCGAAATGAAAATGAAAGAAACTCGGGGTGCACACCCCCCTATACTTAGGACAAAGTGCCTCCTAAGTATGGAAAACTGTCTACAAGGGCGGCACCTTTTCGGTAGATGAAGAAGATATAAGAGGAAAAGAAGAAAAGAAGAAAAGAAGAAAATAAATCGGAAGATGGCAGATGATAGAGAAGGATATACACATCACTCCCCCTATACTTAGGGTAAAAGAAGCCCTAAGTATAGGCGACAACAGGAGTAATGAAACGGAACGAAGAAAGAGCACTCGGCTCGTCCACCCCCCTATACTTAGGACAAAGTACGTCCTAAGCAAGGCAAACACGAGAATGGGTGGACGAGCAAAACGGTAGAGAGAACAGAAGTATACAAAAGTGAATATCCAACAGAGATGGATATACAGATGATCAAGAAGGTTGAAAGCGAACCTTCTTGCGGGACCGTGGAGGAATAGATCTAGTGTGGTGCAGGTCGACATCGGGGTCCACAGTGGACGGAATCCGATCAGGGTCGACGGGGTGTAAATCCTCAGTGGAATCGAATCTGAAAGGGACGAACTGGTCAATGGAAGTAGTACGGTTAGGTTCTCCCTTGGTGGTCCTATGGTGTAGAGGCACAGATGTGTGAGTGGAAGAAGTGTGATCAGGTCTGGCCTTGGAAGTCTCGCCGATATCAAAGTGAAATGGGACGAACTCATCATCATCGGAAGTAGTGTACTCGGAGTCATCCTGCGAGGTCTCGTCCAGGTCAAAACTAAAAGGCACGAACTCATCGGTGGAATTAGTCGAACTCTGTTCGTCCTCTATAATCTCAACTGGATCATCTTTTTCATCAAAAGGCCCGAATCTCTGAAGAAAAGCAACTAAATCAAATTCGGCCTTTGGCTCATCAGTATCTACATGAACAGGAGCGGACTCATCAGTGGAAGTAATCAGAGCATGTCCGTCCTGTATAGTCTCTAAATCTGCCCTCCGCTCAATGGTGTCAATCGTGTAAATCCCGCGGATATCATCAACACATCGCCAATCACAGGAAGCGGAAACACCAAGGTCTATGCTTTCCGAGCTTTCCTCCTTGGAGAGGAATTCTCGGGTCTCATCATCGGTCATGAAGAAGGTCTCTCTGATATCCTCATATAGATCATAGTCCTCGGGGTCAGCCACGATAGGTGAAGTCATATCAGGTGCAGGTCTCTGGTCGGCAGTAGGTGCGGTGATCAACGCTTCGCTCTCGTCAGCAGGACGGAAGCGAATCTCTCCTGATCCGTAATCAATAACGACTCTCGCAGAGGCGAGGAATGGTCGTCCCAGGATGATTGGAGAGTGCTCCCCTGTGGAGGTCTCCATGGGCAATACGACAAAATCAACATGATAACTCATGCCCTGAATCGAGATGACGGCGTTTTCAAGGATACCCTTCGGCCTCTTTATTGATCCATCAGCAAACTGTACGATCATCCTGGTCTTCTTGAGAGGCTCTAGGTGAAGAGACTGTACCAGCGAGAAGGGTATGATGCTAATAGAAGCACCGCCGTCTAGGAGAGTGCGATCACATGTGTGGTCAGAGATGGTGCAGCTAATGAAAGGTGTGGCAGTGTTCTTCTTCTTGGGAACAGGACGGTGTGTGATGGCATGGGCAGTGGCCATGGTCAAGATATGACGCTCAGATCTGCTCCTTCGCTTTCTCTTCTTGGGAAGAGGAGCAGATAAATCGGTCATGGCCTGCTGAAGTGGGGCACGGCTAATCTCATGTATGGTGGCCACCACTTCGGGCTCAGTCGGCATTTTTTTGAATTTTTGGACCTCCTCCATACAAGGGAGAAAGTCGGAATCAGCATATACACGAGGCATGCCAAGAGCAGTCTGTACAGCGGCATCCTCGGGGTCAAAGGTGGGACAAGGTGTGAATGAATGTGTGGTCAAAGGGTCTGGCAGGTGGGCACTCTCCTCACAGTCCGACTCAATCAAAGGTCTCCCAATCTCTTTTTGTGTTTTTAAATTTTTCTCATTTTTTTGTATTTTGGGCGATTGCAAGCTCTCATGATAATCCTCAAATGATTCCGTATCCTCAAAGATTGGAGCGGCATTCTGGTTCTTATTTAAACTAGTAAGATCATTGATCCTCGAATTCATATGCTCCATCATCTGATTCAAAGTCTCAAGTGTGGATAACATGAAAGGTGACTCCAAAATCTCAGGATCGGTGCGTCGAAGGTGGGTGGTGGATGTGGGCAAAAATCACATTCCGGACCGGGATACTCAAGGAAGAGCGGGTTGTCGGAATGTGTAGGTGATGGTGGTGGAAATGATGGGTGAAGGTCAAAGTCCGAATCCTGAAATATTGGGTTGGTCGGGTATGTACAAAAATCAGGAGCAAAGTCCTCCTGGAAAAAAGGAGGTGGACCGGCTGGAGTGAAGGCGGGATCCGCGAAGTCCGGATAAAATACGCTCCAGTCGGCCATCTCGAAACAAAAGAAAATGAGCGGGAGAGCACGATGGTCAAGTCAAGAGAGCGAAGAAGAAGGCGCAAATGCGCAGAGACAATCTAGGACACACAAAACAGTCACAAACAAAAATAAGAACAAGTCAAACCCTCAATTCACCTACTCAACTCGGTAGAGACCGAAAATTCGGTCTTTTAATCTTGTCTTTTTTAGAGTTAGGTGAGCAGTCAGAAGTTGCACAAACACTTAGGTGGCTGAATGGGATTTGGGCACTAACCTTAGTGTGTGCGCGAGCAAGTAAAAGCGAAGACAATGAGGGGATTACTCACCCCAATACAAGATTTTCTTTTTGGTGGATTTTAGGGTCAAGTAATATTAGCAGTCCCAATTTTATTTGGTTATCACTTTTTTTGGATTTTTAATAAAAAAATGCACGAGCCTATCGGGGATTCAATTCCTTTAAGATCCTAGGTTGGCAAAATCAGAGGTAGAGTCGGAAAAGCAATGCAAGCGGCAAATAATGATGGATGCTAAAGCGTAAATGCTCACCTTGCCTCCAGCACTCTACATGCAAGGATGCTCAGCAGAATTGAAACCTAGCTATATGCAAATGCAAAGCCGATGAAATCGCCCTAAGTTCAAAAATTGCTATTAGCGGGAAGAACCACAAGTTGACCGTCAATCCTCAACCCTAGAGTCCGGTCTAGGCTCACCCCTCCTCTGCTCAACAAATTGAGGGTAGGAGAAAGCGCTTTGCGGGGAGAGCTCGCGGCGCGATGGATTGAAGGTGATGATCAACTGTTTAAAATTTGACTAAGTCCAAACGATACTATAGGTGCATGCAAAGGTATTAGGTGTTTGGCCTTAATCTATCGCAAGCAACTCCTAAAACTACGGGCTCAATCACACAAAAGAAATAAAATCGAAAAACAAAACAAAATAAAAAAAATGCGATGAAAACCGTAAAAAGCCGCGGCGAGCCCCCAAGTGAACAATCACTTGGAAATTAGGCTCTAAAGTCCAAGTCCGGGGTACCTGTATTATTACAATAATATGGGTCTCTCTCTCACTTAAAATTACAAAAATAAATGCGGGAAATAAATTCTACAACTAAAGGTGGAGCTCGGTCTTCAAAAATCTCTCCCTGTCTCCTTGGTGCTAAGCTGGCAGAAGCCGGCTTCACGTGGGTGCGTAGGCGCCTAGGGTGGAGCGCCTCCCTCGATCCGCGGTTCCTCGCACGAAGTCAACAAGAGAGGGGGTTAGACAGCTCAACAGGTATATCAAAGATAAAGAACAATAAAATAGCAAAAATGAAAGCCGCGAAATAAACAATCAATCACAATCACAACAAGACCCGAACTACGCGCTGTTGCTCCCCCGCAACGGCGCCATTTGTTTAACCGAGAAATCGCAGAGGTCGTGTTGACTCACAAGGCGAATCAACAGTCGCTGATTTGACCTCCGACGAAATCCGAAATTCAAACAACAATTAACCCACAACAGATAAATCAAACAATGAAAGTAAATGTGCGGAGTTAAAATTTATTATAACTCTACAACAAGATGTGTATAGTGCAAGTATGTGTAGAGGTCGAACACAGGGAGCAGACAGGTAGATCGGGGCACAAGTGCTCAAAAATGTGTGTGTTGTGATCAAGTGCCTATTATGCTATTTTGGTGGGTTTTTTGAATTTTATATTTTTTTATTTAATTTTTAATTTTATATTTTTGTATTTTGATTTTTAATTTACTGATTTTGTATTTTCTTTTTATATTTTATATTTTTTTTTTACTTTTCTTTTTCAATATTGGAAAATAGAGACAATGTAATAAAAGGGAAACTAAAGTATTTATAAAAATAGATAAAAATACTCAAAAATGAGGAAATAAAGTCTTTTTGGTGTTTTTATACTTTTTTACTGTTTTTGTGATTTTTGGGTAATTTTTAGAATGTTTTTGGTATTTTTAATTGGCTAAATAAAGAAAACAGTGAATAAAAGTTGCTGGCCGAAATTAAATTGAGGATGAAAAATAGTAAACAGTATCAAAAATTCCTCAAATTAATTTTTCCATAAAAGAGAATAAAATAGAGAAACTACAGAAACTGAGTTTATATTTTTAGGATTTTTCTAGGATTTTTTAGATTTTTAGGAAGGTTTTTGGGCTTTTCTAATTTTTAGGAGTTTTGTTTTGTATTTTTTAATGATTTTTGGACTGGAGTTAGAACACAATAAGATAAGCAAAATATATTTTTTTGGGAATTTTCTGATGTGTTTTTATATTTTTTTGTGATTTTATAACGCAAACAGTACTGAAAATGAGTGTTTTTGAATTTTTATAAATAATAAAATGCAATGAAAATGAAAAATAAAAATATGGCGTGAATCTACAATGCAACAGGAGCTTAACTCTATTTTTTGAGAATTTTTGGAGTTTTATAGATGCATGAAATAAATAGGGAAAGCATACAAAAATACAAGGCCTAACAAGGGTATGAATGAAAATAGAGCAAAGTTCAAGGACCAATATGCGAATTATACAAAAGTACACAACTTCAGATGAATGCTTTGAGTCCTAAATAAATATTACACAAAATGGCGGGGGAAAATGGGGGGCAAAATACCCTCGCCCGACGATTGAACGGCTGCGAAGGAATGTGAATGAACTCGCGAAGAATAGCCTCTCGGCGAGTTTTGGCTTGACGGCGTGATCTCCTCCTACAACCTGGAAAGTCCCAAGCTGGCCGAGAAGCTCCTGCGAGGCTCCCCTATCGACTGGCGGCCTCAAAATGACGGTTGCTCCGTCGGGGCGTCACCACGGTGATGAAGAACGGGGGGAAACTCCAAAAGGTTTGTCCTGCGTCAAAAACGACCCCCTTGATGGAGTCCTTTGGCCTATGGACCTGAAAATGAAGAACGAGAATCACAGTAGAGGGTCCCAAGGGCCAACGTGTGGAGTGGAGAAGGTGGCGGAATGGCAAAAATGGCCGGAGCTCATGGAGCTCCGGCGAGGTGTTTGCTTGTGAGAAATCTAGGCGAGTGAATGATTGAATCAACAAGCTAAATGTGAAAACTAAAAACTGAAACTAAGAGCTAACTAATCAGCGATAAAATGAAAAGAAAACGACCTCGAAGGCGGGTTGCCTGAGATGGGGACCTCACGGCCAAGCTTGGCCGGAGATGGATGGAGACGCCTCCGCACCGCTCCTCCTCTCCTCCTAACGGCGAGGTGAGGTTGTTGTCACCTCCCTCTAACCTCAGCACATGAAAGAAGGGAAGAAGAAGGGGCAAAAGGAGTTCAAAATTGAAATGGAGGATTGGAGGTCTTTTTGAAAGAGTGGTCGAAGGGGCACAAAGAACGGTGCTTCTGGAGCACACCAGTGATGCACTCCCCAAAAACAACCATGGGCGTGTATCCTCAATATATGGTGAACAAAAGTCAAGAAGGAAGCAATGCCAAATGGTGAAAGACGCGCTCTCCAAAATTCGGAGAAAACGCCAAAAAAACGCAGTCTGACAAGCTTCAGAACATTGGGCAGAGAGTGGGCGAGGAGGCATGAAGATCGAGGTTTATAGAGCAAATCTTCGATCTAAAGACCAAAGCAAGTACTGGGCGTGTATCATGGTTGTATGGGGAGAAAAAGTGAAGAAGGACTCTAGGTCGAAATGTGGATGACGTGGCCTAGAAAAATAGGAGAAAATGACAAAAAACGCAGCTGGTAGGCTGCAGGTGCAGCCCAGGGAGTTGACCAGCGGGTCAACTTCCACATGGTTGGTCCACGTGGACCAACCACAAAAATCCCTGGAAAAACATTTGTAAATTCAATTAAAAATAGCAAATCACTTTATTAAATTATGGTTACAAAATAAAAAATGTTTATTATTTTATAAATTATTTTATTATGATTTTTAATTATTTTTATGAGATGTATTTTTACAAGTTTGTATTTATACCCCTATAGGTATCTATATCTATATATTGTAGTCTTTTATTTTTAATTTGTGTATTTAATTTTATTATTTTTATTTCTTATTTTATAAAATTATAACATACTTTTATACACGTAATTATATTTTTATTTTATTTTATTAATATATTTTGTATATTTAATAAAATAGAAGTGTATTTTATATAGGTGTAAGTATATGTATAATACCTATGTTTTGAGTATACAAGTATTTTTATTTGAGTTTTATTGATGTTTTTATTTTATTTTTAATGTTCATAAGTATTATAAGTAATATTTACAACATTACAAAAATATAAAATTATAAAAATAATTAATAATTAATAAATTGAATATTTTAATATGTACAAGTATACAATGAGGGTCCAAAACTCAACTTTCAAACCGTAGCTCCACCAAATGCGAAACCACCGCCATTAAATAGCTTATTTTCTTCTATATACAATTAAAGGTGAGTTTGATGCATTTGGAGTTGTCGTTTGTGAGATACGGGTCTGGGAAGTTGGGATTCTGGATTTTTATTCAGACCATAACTTTTCATTTGTACTTTATTTTTATGTGAAATCAATTTTGTATTTTTCTTTATAAAATTATTTATAACTTTCATGTTCAAAGTTTCTTTATTTGATGTATAAAAAGTGGAACCAAAAATAGGTCCCAAAATGAATAAAGAATGAATAGAGTGTATAGGTATTTTCTCTGTATTCTGGCCCTTATCTCCCCCTACTTTATTCCTTGTCGACCTATTCATCAAGATGTCTAGGTCTCGGGGTTTTGGGTCATAAAATATTTACAATATTTTATTCTTTTTCTTTTCTTTTCTTTATTCTATAATTTTGGCACTAAAAACCGCATTTTATACAGTATTTACACACCTATGCATGAATGCTAAAATGCATGAATTAATGCTATTTACACGCATTTACTAGGGTTTTTAAGGCCAAAATGATAGAATAAAGATGATGAAACGTAGATTCATCAGGAACTAACCATTTTCCCTTTCTTATTTTTGTGAAAAAATAAATCCGTAGATTTTCATCATTTTTCCCATATATATACATATACATATATATATAGAGAGAGAGAGAGAACTTGGAGAAGATGCACCAATTGTGAGCTAACTAGATATACCCAACTATTTATTTCACTGATTTAGATCACCATATACCACCATGATCTCATGCCAAATTCAACTTAATTCGATATTTCTATCATATCCATCAAGACCATCAAATTTCAATGGTCTCAGAATTGCTGAATTTGACCCTTTCTTGATGGGCATGTTAGGAATGTTATTTTGCATAAAATTTGAAACACATGTTCCACTCAATAGACTAAGTAAATCATTCATAGGTTTCTTATAAAAAATAAAAATCAATGAGAAAAATAATTGGGTGTATATACTTGGTTACACATGCCAGTGTAGCTTCCCTTTTCTAATACATACATGCATGCATACATATTGTAAAAAAGATGCACATGAAACACAAACACAAGACGGGATCACACTAATTTATGTGTTGTGATCAATACGTGATGCAAAATGCTAAAAAAATACCTATTAAGGACAAATGAGTGTACAAATATCCCATCCCACTTCAGCCCAAGACAACCCATCTGAAACATCTTTAAAACATTTTAAAAATATGTACCCCAAAGACACTTCTGAATCATTCTTCGAGTTAATTCCCTAAATGAAATAAGGGTTAAAGTATTTTCAGAATGGGTACGGATTCGAAATAATTCCCAAAGGAGGGATGTATCGGCAAACGATTTATCGTGGGTCTACATGGAGCGGCAAACTGTTTTCGCGGATAGCATCGGCCACAATCATTGGCACGGTAAACGGTTTGCCGTGCTAATCATATTAGCGGCGAACCGTTTGCCACTAAAATATCTTTACCTTTTTATAGTTTTATACGTATATATTTATTTTTAGAATTTAAATTATTTAGTATAATAGTATTCTTTGTACCTTTTTTATTATGCAATAGTAGAATATTTAATTTTATAATTTTTATGTAATTTGTATATTAATTACTTAGTGTTATTAATCTTTAGGGTATAATTGTCCATTTCAATTTTATTTTGTATACGACAAAACACTTGGACTTCTATTGTATTACTCAAATTTGTGATGTATATAAACGTATTTGATAATTCTGTCTTCTTAAAAGTAGCATTAATCATGTCTCTATGCTGAGTCAGTGAAAATATAGAATAGCTCGAATATTTAAATTGGATGGAAATGAAAATGCAGATATCAGTGAATTTGTAGAATCACAACATAAAGAGAACAGAACTTCATTACTAGCATTTAATTTATAAAAGAAATTTCGAATATGTGCCTTACAACATCGTAACAAAATGCACATATTAGTCCTAGTTACATAAAACTTCATTACACTATCTCAAACTAACTCAAGGCCTCTATCTCGCTCGCGCTCCATGAAGTATGCTCAGGCATGCGTACTTCAATGCAATTGTATAATGTAAGTCAGCCAGGTCTGCATACAAATCTTCTTCTTCGTCATATATTTTTGTGTGCGGTGAAGTCTCACTCTATGAAGCGTCCTCCATAGGAAGTGGCGTTGTTTGAGGCGAGTACGGAGTGAACTGAGAGCCAGAGTGGACCGGTTGAGGCTGCGATCGTTCCTCCTCAGATATAGTGCTGCAGAAGGTGGTGGATGTGGTGCCTGTGGTGACTGTGGAGTACGGTGCACTACACGGCGTGATCCTCTACTAGTAGATGGTGCACGTGCTGCTAAGAAACAGTTGTCGGGAAGGCGCACCGACTTACGAGCTGTAATGCGTGTTTTAGCCATAACTTGTACGAGCATAACAACAAGTGATAATATTTTATGAAAAAATATATTTTGCATCACATCTTTCAGCTTCATTCACTCCTTCTTCTTCCTCATCGTAATCGTCCTCATCTCCATCCTCACCATTATTTTCACCATCATCTTGAACACCATCTTCCTCATATATGGATTGGTTAAGATCAAACCATTGTTATGATGATGTTCCTACATCAACTTGAGATGGAGCGATCTCCGCTGCCTCAATTAGAAGCTTCATCATTCCCACCTGCTGACTCACTCGCAACATTAAGTTTGTAATTTTATCTGTGTCAATCATGATTGGACGAAACGAGATGGCACTTGCAGGCCACTTGCACGTGATCTTAATATCGTATATCGGGTGTATACCCAGTAAGCCCATATATGTGAGCAAGCAAATCATCATAAATGCTAGATACAGGCACTCCGATCATGTCACTATGACCTCCTTCATAAGCAATCTCAGTATCTATGATTTTAATCCGTCCGCCCCAAAATACATATAGCGCAGCAATATCAATCATTTCCTATACATCACTAAAAGTTACTACAGACCTACAAACTGTACTCGTAGAATTCTATTGTTAAAGAAATTGAAAAGGCATGCATGACAAAAGCTCTAAACTGTGTCTCTATCCACATCTTCCTATACAATCTTTGTTCCCTATTCCACATTTTAGTTACAACTATTGTTCTTATAATTTTTGATATTCTAGTTACAAATCTCCCATTAGTTATTTGAAAGATCAAAAGTCTAAGAGGTTTTTATAGCTACAATTACTGATATACTCCTCTTCTATCCTTACTCTACATTTTTATATCTCTATGACTAGCATAAATATCAAATAAAAATTAGCACAGCTAGCAATATTATGGAGAATAGCACAACTAACAATTTTGTAAAGAATAGCACAACTAGCAATATTATGGAGACTAGCACAATTAGCAATTTTGTGAAGAATAGCACAACTAGCAAGAATAACACGACTACCAATATTATGGAGAATAGCACAACTAGCAAAAATAGCACAATCATGTGATGTTAATTTATACAACTATCATTATTATATTTAATATTCTTTAAGTTAAATATCTACTAAATAAAAAATAAAAAAATATTAGATAAAAATACATACCTTAACTTGAAGAGAAGGGGATATCAAGAACTTGAGAGGGAGTAGGGAAGAGGGTATGAGAGGTGTGTGGAAATGAGAGGGGAGGGGGCGTTTATATAGGGGTTTCGGGGGCCTCAGCGCGGCAAACCGTTTGCCTTGGTCGCCTGGTCAGCGACATCTACTGATGCGGCGAACGATTTACCACAGCAGAGGCATTGATTCCGCCTTCACGTCTGCTTTCATTCCCTCGAAGACCGGAGCGGTCTCGTCGACCGCGCCCACATAACCCGCGGCAAACAATTTGCCGCTCCAGGTAGACCCGTGGCAAACCGTTTGCCGATACATCCCTCCTTTGGAAAATATTTTGAATCCGTACCCATTCAGGGAAATACTTTTAACCCTTATCCCATTTAGGGAATTAACTCTCATTCTTCTATTTCGTTTTCCTCTTTAAATTCCTCCCTCGTCGTCACCTATTCATGAACTTCAATGCCTCGTCAACAAGCACGACAGGAGCAGAAATTATAATTATAATGACCAAGAACCATTCCTGCATGCTGAGAGGAAACGATGCCAAACATTCTTGCAAGAAAGGGGATATAGAGGATAATTACATGCATCCCAAAAGAGATCATGCCATCGCTAGAAGTAACCAGAGGTTGCTCCATGGTGGTACGTTGAGGAGGCTATTGTCTTCGGAAAGAGCATTTAGTGAATTGAACATCTCTCGTGCCACGAGAACTGACAAGGAGAGAGTCGTGGCATTAACCTTTCCGGGCGTGAAGTAATCACAAGGCCTACAACAAACAGGACTTGTGTGGACAGATCTTAGGCGACGGAATAGCATTTTTTGGTGGAAGAAAATACTTTTGTAACTGATATTTCGTTACCATAAAGATGCCACCAAAAAACATCGCTAAAGAGTTTGGCGACAAGAAATTTGCCACCATAGAATGTTGTGATAGAAATTCGTCTCCATAATTGTTGGTTACACTACAACAAAATGCACTTGGGGCATCAAACTGTGACCGCAGATTCAGTGACCTGTGGCTACAAAATCGATTCTGGCTACGGCACATTTGGTGTCAGCATTCGTAGCCACAAGTCTGGTCGGCAGAGACTGTGGCTACAAATATATCGTAGGCTATAAATATGGCCCCGACTATTCCGTTGCCACAAGATGCACTATGCTAATACTTGTGACTACGAAATTTTCATAGCCACAATTAAGATGATGTGGCAATAACAACCATGGCAATAATAATGCAGATTTCGTAAATTCTATTGGCACATTTACTAAATACACATTCTTCGTTGCCCCGGAACCTGGCACCAACCTCAACCTGTATATAAATTAACGTTATTGATAGCAAAGAGATAAGCATGTCTAAGAATTTAGACAATCTATGAATTCAGACAATGATGAAGAGAGTAAACATGTGAACAAAATGACTAGTCAATCTACTATAAAAGACTATCAACCACCACACTATGAACATGTAAAAAAATGTTAGAATATGACGTGGAAGTACATAATAAAAACTTCTTACAATATGGTCAGCATATTAACAAGAGTAAGGTAAAAACAACTAATTGAAAGAGTTTGGTGAAAATGTTATAGTTGTCTGATGATGGAGATGAGATACAAGAAGATCGAGCCAAGTGAGGAGTGCATAGTGTGCTTCACATATCAGCATGCTGAGACGTTAACTAGCCCATGACAATTCTTCACAAGCCAAATGGAGGGTCAACAGCATGCTGAGTAGGATGAAAGAGAACATTGGCTCTACATGCAAAAAATAAGAAACAACAACCATTACGAAATTGAAACAAAAGATAATAACAAATTGCAGAAATCAAACTAGATTGCTCAGTTATATACAAAGCTTGGAGAATTCCTATTAGATTGAAACTACAAAGTTTTAAATTTACGATTAGGGACTTCTTAATTTCAACCAAAACATATGCACCACTGTATAATAAAACTAAATCATGCTAATTAACTCTAAAATTAAATAGTTAATCTGGAAGCACTGTGCAACTTAAAATACATCGACGTAGCTAAACTTCATCCATGGATGCTAATCACTAGGTAGAGCTCTTCTTATGCAGCGGGTCTCCTTTGGTTACATACTAAGCCTTATAAAACCAAGGGTAGGTCTTACTCCTACCAAAGGAGCGTCGACTGTATAAGTCTAACATCAACAAGAACACTACAACTATTTCTTTAATTTAGAATCATGTACTACATTCCAAGAATCTATGTTGTGGGAAATCATACATCATGCGTACTCATCCTGATTTCTTACCTCAATCTGAAGGAGATGCCCGACAGGAAGCACTTCCTCTTCATCCATCTCTGCCTCACAATCGCTCCATTGACAACTAGAATGCATCCGCTATTTATGTTGAATAACTATGTAGCCACCTCCATCCATGTCTCATGAAGGTAGCACCTATCTAGAAGCTATAGTGAATGTTGATAGAGCTCCAAACACTCATCCAAGCTAAAGAAGGAAAATTCAATGGTGATAAGATACTATTGTAAATTAGAAGCGAAGTTTTGATATTTCATTCTGGTAACACCCATATGAAAATAGTGTTGTAAACTACAACATGATTAATTCAACGATGAACTTAGTGAGTTCTATTGACAAGTAATTTTCAGTCAGTGATGCCCAAGCCTTGGCTGAAATTTTTTAATACTAAGTGGAATATGCTAATAAACTCTGAAACTATATAGTTTGCACTAGCTATGGCAGCTAGATTTAAGTATGTACTTGTTCTTATCATGCCCAGTGCATACAAACATGAGAAAGAGCCAATAGGTATAGACATTGAACTATATATACCTATAATTTTAGGCATCAAGGTCCTAATCATGCATAGGAAATAAATTCAAATTCACCAACTTTTGTATTACTTCCATCAATTCAAGAATCTGAAAAATCTGATACATACTCTTTTTTCTCCAAGTTGCTGAGCTTTCCAAGTCCGCCTCATGAGGAATTTCCACTAAAAGACTAAAGAAATTGCCCTATTTGATACCTCCATTAAGGTTGGTTTTTGACGTACACTATATTTTAACATCCGTTGCATGCCTGAAGCCTATGTATGAGTCTGCTTGTACTCAAATACCAACTTTGCACCCAAAAATACAAGTATTCCAGTCTATACACATAGCACAAGACTTGCATAGAGGAGATAGTTTTAGATTAATCCTATGAATAACCAAATCCTTGGGAAATATGGATTTAGTCAGATATTTGATGGAGAGAGAAAAAGATGCCACAGAAAAAGAGTGATATATTGAGTACATGGCCGTAGTTTTGTGGGAACCAGAACAATATTCATAGCATGATAGTCCCCTCAAATTGTATTCTCAAGAAAAATACATTGAATCATACAAAAGAAAACCCCAAAATTGTATCAATCAGTGGCTTAAAAATTTACCTTTCTCATAAGAGAAAATGTTATCCTCAATCACATAAAATAAAAAGTGGATAATCCATGCAAACATAAGGGGAAATATATTTAAAAAATAAACACAAAATTAGTCAGCAATCAATCTTGGTTAATAAATTGATGTCTTATAAACTTGAAATGATCACGAATTTGAACTGGCAACAGAGTGATCTGAAGCATGGAGGAAAACTTATCCAAGTAAAGAGAAAAGGATCACTCAGATATATACTAACATGCACAGAAATAATGCAAATGTTTACAGGAGCTTGAGACATAATAGGAAAATTTATCAGTATTGAAAGAAATATCAATTCAGAATCCTGACCCATATTTTTGTTCAAGAAACTAAATCTGCTATCAATATATAACTGAAATAAAGATCTTGAACCAGAAACAATAACTAATAGTGTAATTCACTATTCTTCCCAATTTTCTTGTAATGCATATTGATGGTATTGTGATTGGAACCACATCTTCGAGGTTCTTCATGTAGTCTCTCTTTATAATGAATGCATGATGCTTAGCTATGATTATGAGACACTAGAATGGAACAAATGAAGAATAATTAAATTGTGAAAAGAATTTTTTCTATTGAAATCCTTTGAAGGCCTGAATAACAAGAATAATTTAAAGTTTTTTTCCTTAGTGATTCAGTACCCACAACAATTGTTCTGTAGCTAAAAGAACTGCAATTTCTCTCAAATACTAGACATAAAAAATGGAATAAAACAACTAACCTGTTATGTGATTTCAATTTGAAGTGGGCCATAAAGAATGTCCAGCTATGTTGGTCAACTTAAACTAGCGTTCGATCTAAGGCATAATGGTAGTTTGTATTAGCAAGTGAAAATCTTAAACCAAATCAGCATGCCTCTCATGTTATGCAAAAAGTCTACATCTAGCTTATTTTAACGTCTAAGTTCTCAAATGAAAATTTAATTTTGGCATCAACCCTAGAAAAGTCGAATTGACAAATATTGAGCAAATAATATTTAATATTGAGCAGATTTGTAACACCACACCCACATATAACGTATTCATGCCATATTACTAAACTCTCCTTACAATCTTATAGTATGACTTATATACCATCTTCGTTGATGTTCATACTGAAAGGAGAAGGTCCAGTGCATTGCAAGATCACGAAAAAAGTGTATGTGCTTGCCAAGACTCGTGACCTTACGAGAACAATATCATCCAACCAAAAACGATGTACAATTTGGGCCAATTCACACATACAATCAATTAATTATATTCATAATTGTGTTTCACTCCAAGCAAAAAAATTGTTATGGGCTACACCTAAGAACAATTCAATTGATGTGCATTTGTGCATCCTGCCACCATGCTTTTAGTAGATCGTATTGCATTCAATCAGAAAGCCAATTTTCTTCATCATAATTAGGACATAACTCCTACTCTCTTTATAAAACAATTGTCCCATATACAGCTGGGACACAAACTGCTTGAAACTATATTACGAAACCATGGCTATCAACAACAAACACTGGATTATCTCAAACAACAAGATTGTAAGATGTTATTAATTGGTTGAGATCAATTACCTGATTAAGATAAAAAATCAAATCAATCTTTATCCTTTCTAATTCGAGATGCAAATGAACCTTGATTCCGATCCTATAATAAATAATGAAAAGTAATGAGAGCATAAAAAATTAAAAATATACATAGTATTAATAACTAACATCCTACCTTAGATTGTGATGAACGGTGTATTGAATTAGATTGACCTCCCTATAATGTAACAAAATAATTTATCTAATAAATGATATATCCAACAAAATTATCAATATTGTTAGATGTTAAATGCTACCTGGGAGTTTGTCGGTGATGTACTAATATGACTTCCACAAGGTTGATTTTGGAAATATCCCTATAAATATACAATGCATAAATAAAATATGTATGTAATCTAAAACATGAATAAGTAGAATATATAAATATGCATTAACTCTTGATTGACATAAAGAAGGATCCATCGATGGGCCTCCATAGGGGTTCAAGTCTAGATTCCTTCCTGCTTCTGATGAAAATCCAAAAGCACTTGAAAATGTCATATCTCCGATCCCTACGCCACCATTGGTGTTAATACTAGAATTTCCAGCATTTTTGTCACCATTGTTTTGAGTACTTCCACTCATCTGAGAAAAATCCGAAACATTCTAAACACAAAAATATTAATATTAATATTACAAATTGCATGTTATGAAACAATTTAATTCAAATAATATTACTTGTGGATGTGGGAAAGGACGTGTGAATCCAATATGTTGGCTGATGCGATGCATCCAAAGAGAATATTGTTGCATCCATGCTTTTTGTTGTTGAATCAGTGTAGCTTGGGATGCAATAATACTTTTCAATTTCTTTGTACTTTCCTAAAATAAGGTACTTATTAATAAAAATACATGCTTTATGAAAACCAAAATAAATTATTGTTTATATTACATGTTCGTCTCTGTTCCTTTGCAAGGATGCTTGCAACTTCGCATATTCCAATCTCTTATGAGTTTTTTCATGCCCTATGCCAAGTAAATGAACATACTTATCTGTTCTAGCGCCAACAACATGCGAATAAGCCCTATATATTATATCTTCGGAGGACAAATTGGGATGATCTTGGTGGGATCTTTCAATATATCTTTCTATTTCATCCTATTGTAAGTTAAAAAATATAAGTTAGTAGGCAAATTGATATAATTATTACAATATAATCTATTTTACCACTTTTTCCTCCTCAGGGTACATGATCTTCATCATTTCAATATCTGTAGGTTCTCTTTGATTTTCTTTTTCCTAAATGAATTTAAAAATTAAAAGATATCTAATAAAATTTCAATATTAGTATAATCAAAACTTACAAAATCATGACGCTTAGCAGCCAACGGACGTCTTCCGCATCTATGATGCAAGATCTTCCCTTTGCTATTATTTTTATTGATCAAAGCTTTTGCCTAAAATCAAGGTAAATTGCAATTATAAGACTATCATAGCATGATTAATCAAAGATAACTAGAAGAACTCATGAGATGAATAACACTTAATGCAATGTATATGTATACATTGTCAATCAATACCCTGAGCAGCTTTTAAACCACTCAAAGGACCCTTACCAATTGAATTAAATATGATGTCTCAAGATAAAATCATACCTTAGATTTATGTGTAGCCCAGTCTTTAACAGCATTTGAAAATTGAGTGGCATCAATGCGAGGGTCCTTCAAGAGTTCCTCCTTTAAATGCTCTGGTTTCTTTTCATGAGCCGTCCATATTGACTTCACTGTACACTTCCAATCTTTGTGACGATCATGAATGATATCAAAGACGAAATTAAAAGCATTTGGATGCCCATCCAAATGGAAATCGTCCTGTTAAAGATTTCTTTAGCTTAAAAGTTACTATGAACTATATGAAAAATGCATATTAAATAATAAAATACAACCTTTAGAAGTTCCCAAGTGTCCAACCATGCACTTTTTGACATATCTTTCCACTTTTTATCAAGAGGCCACAGCCAACAACATCGTGCATAGTATGCACATGCAGCACGTAGTTTCGATGCATTCTCTCCAATAGCTTGGCCATATTTATTCCATTCAAGTTTATGCAGATTTTCACCTTTATGCTTGAAGAACTCCAATTTACTAAAACCACGACCTTTTTTCTTTATGGGTATCGCATCAATAAGTACATCATTAGTTGCAGCTAAAGGAGTTGAAGGCGAAGGGTAATCATGTCTTCTCTTGGAACCAAATAGTTCGTTATCTCCTGTCATAGTTCTACTTGATAAAAAAAAGTGCAGAACATTAATACTCAGTCAAAAAATTAAGTGTTGCACCAGCGATATCATGCGTCCTTCCAAAGATAATAAAGATATATTTGAATACCACAAAATATATATAATATCTATACTTCAACAACAATGTATTCTAAAATTTAAAGAAGGAATGAAAGAACAAAAGTCCTCAACACTCACCATTATGGCATTAACATTCATAGAGATGATGTTATAGAGATGGTTTACCTAACCATGACTTATAGTTTCTCATACTAGCAGCTGATAAACATTGATTACATTCTTTTGGTAATTGATGAAGTACATTTAAGTCAAAAAGAGTTAAGATATTATTTTCAGCTCAAATCCAAAAGTTGACAGCTTTTAGTTCAAAAATATTGGCACAATTACCAGAATCTATTTTTTTTTCACTACATTTAAAATAAGTAGCTGATCTGTGGTATCATTTGAAATTCTAGTAGCCACACACTAAGCTAAATAGCAAGAGCCTAGCATATATTCTAAACATCTTGCATATTCGAGAGGCAAGAATGAAGAAACTTTATTTAAATAAGAATGGCATAAGATGTACACAATGAAGCAATTGGAAATCAAGCCAGAATGCATGGACTTGACCAAAGCAACTTAAAAATGCAGAAAATTTATTCTTAGTCATGCATTTATAAAAAATATAAGAATGCATAGACTTGATTAAAAATAATTCGTAGTTAGAAAAAACATAAATTGACAAGTATCGATATTTAATCAGGCCCTCTAAAGCACGCAAGAGTAGTAGTTCTTTTAAAAACTCCAAAACAACCATAAATAATTGGACTTTATTTCAATAAATAGTTACTATAAAAAATATTTATAGTAACTATTTCAATAAATATTTATTTCAATAACTATTTCAATAAATAGTTACTATAAAAATTCCATCGACTTTTGCATAATTTGGATCAAACTAATATTGGCAAATCACTACTTGTATATGGGAAGTCTAATAATATGCTTCAAACTTTCCAAACCTTGTTACACAATAGGACCAAGTTTCGAATGCCCCCTTCTACCAATAAAAAAATGTCATTTTCCTACTAAGAATGCCAAATCCATTTGGGCTTAGACCCAAAAAAAAGATATTACCACATTTATATTACCCTCAAGTTGAGGCCTTTTTTTTAAGCTCTATCTATTGTGGAAACAATTTAATCTATGATGTCTGTTTAGTGAATAGTCTCAGGAATAAGGACACTATTTCCCTCCCCTATCTTTTCCCCTACGACTATCTCTCTCGGCCCTTATCCACTTTGTTCCAATCTTATTCCTATCTTTATTCCGCCTTATATATTCTTATTCCTATTCTTACATCCGAATAAGAATAATACCTTATTATAGTTTATTCATCACCCTTATTCATGTTTATTCCCGAACGGAACACACTTGGGTCTTGAACTTAGTTTGGTCAAAGTTCTTCTGCCTTCTTAATGACGCTTCATTGTCTAGTAAATGACAAATTTCTTCTGCCTTCTTAATGACACTAGACCTTGCTACTAGTAAATGACAAATTTCTTACACATTTAAAAAAAAACAGTACTATGTCTTCTGCCTTCTTAATAACGCTTCATTTTCTAATCAGAAAAAAGGGAAAAGCTTCATTTATAAAATTATAAACTCCATGGACTACTCCAACTTGGACACCTCCTCTGCACTCCATCTGCTCCAGGGGAAGACAACTCTCGTGCTTGGTTTCTCCAAGTCTGCTCTCGATATCGCCGCTGAATGCTCCGATGCCAATGGTTCTCTAACATCTTCCTGCTCTATTTTCGTAGATATTTGAAAAACCACCCAATCTATTATTCTAAAATAAGAACAGTGTCGTTAAATCGTCTCGATGAAATTTTACCTGAAAATTTCTATTCTAAAATATCTGAAATAATTTTATTTTGCAAAATACTATTTAATATAGTATATAGTATAATATACGATATCTATACGTATTTTTATTATATTTTTATATATTGTATTTTATTTATTATGTATATGCTATGTATAGGGTTTATATACAGTTACAGGAGTATATGTAATAGTATGGAAACTATGGGGTGCGCGTGTAATAATACAGAACTGGAGGGGTGCTCGCACAAAAGTCCCTGATATCACTTGTCGTCCACGTGAGATCTTCAGAACCTGGATCTGTGCACAATATTGAGAAGCTTAGAGGGTCTCCAGCAAAAGTTCCAAAATACACGTGCTAAATCGCGTGAGCATCTCCTGTTCAGGACCTTAAGCGGCGAGGCGATGCTTGTTGCGGAGGTGACACGTGGCGCTCTGATGGTCTTTGGATAGGAACTCTTGATCGAACAGTTGTTATAAAAAGCCCCCCAAATTTGGGGTCAGGCGGCGTTGAACTTCAGGTGATCTTTGTTGTCAGATGGAAGTGCTCGGCAGTCCAACCGGTCCGACCGGCCGGTCCGGTCCGGTTTTTTAAACCTTGGGTGGAACAACCTCCCCCGTCGACACACGACGTGAGGTGGTTATGCGTTAGAGCAGTTGGCGCTCCTTCCTCTTGGCCGACACACGGCCAGGGGTTGTTGGGGCGGTGCGGAGGAGGGCGTGGCTCGTACGCGCGGAGAAACTCATGGCTGAAGCGCTGCAGCTTGTCGGAGGTGGGCTGGCAGCCGAGGAGCAGGTGGAAGAAGAGAAGAGGGAAGGAGAGAGAACGTGGGGGAAGATTGGGCAAAAAAAGGGGATTTCACAATATCCCTTGTTTTGCATGCATTTGTTTAGCGTGCTTAAATTTTTGATTAATCGGTTGATGAGATTGCTCCAAAAAAATCAATAAAAATCACCGTTGCATTCGCAACGTGTGATTTATCCGTGAAAGTGCGATTTGTTTGGTGATTCTGTGGTCGGAAGAAGATGAATCGAGGAGAGAGAGAGAGAGAGAGAGAGAGAGTGGGTGTAGAAGAGGAAGAAGAAGATTACCTGTAGGTGGAATGCGTGGGTGTCTGGGAAGATGGCTGGAGCTTTAAGCTCTGGCCGGTTGTTGCTCAAGGCCGTAGCAGGAGGTCGAGCTCAGCAGCTTCCAGGATAGCTAGGTAACTCTCCACGTCAGAAATGTGTAAGTGTAATATAACTCTCCACGTCAGAAATGGCAAAGAACCAGCCTCCTCTAACTAGGTAACTCTAATTTCCCGGTCCAGTAACTCTTTCCTCGAGGAGCGGGGTATTCCCTTCTAAGTTCAAGTGTAACCAGCTCAAGAAGAGGGGGTGGAGAGAAGAATGGACGGTAGCCAGTGTAGCTAGCTACCTATCCCGGGATGTCTGACCAGTGTAGCCAAGTCATCCAGCTGCATACTTCTTGCTAATATACATACTCCGACAGGTTTTTTTGGCCTATCTATTTTTTTGGAGTTATTGCATTTTTCTTTCTTTCTTTTTTTTGAACTATATACAAGGTGCAGCATGTACATTAGGAGTTTTTCCTCTTGAGCCAGTAGACTATCCCTCTTTTGAAGCATTATTGCAACCCACTGCGTCCTATCCTCATATGTCAACACCACCAGACTAGGTTGAGGTGCACTACCCTCCCTAGAGGAGGACAGATGTTTCCACCCGTGTGCTACTCCAAGCTAAAGGATTCTACCTCCTCACTACCTCATCAATAAAGAGCTACATGCATTGTGCTTGTCCAAGCTAGGTCACTGACTAAAAGAACCATGTGTGTGCAGGAGATATTCTACTTAGACTAATCAAGATGACATGTGAACATAGACTCGCGGACTCAAAGAATTAAGTCACTTGACCTGAGAAATCTTACCTCCAGCTCCTATAAGGTTCCTCTGAAATTAGGTGGATTAAGGTCAAATCAAGTTCATCCTCAAAATCTACTTATAACTTGGTTCAGAACCCACTAGCTTTTCACCTTGCATATGCAAGATATGCAGATGAGATGCAGATGGCATGCTATGAATGAAATGCAAGACTCTCTCTCTCTCTCTTTAATGTAAGGATGCAAGAGTAAATAAGAAGCCTTTATTTTCAACACAACAATTCTTACAACAATTCTTAGTTTGTAATAATATACGTAGTATACAAGTTTTTTTCCAAATTTTACCCACCCCGTAATTATTTCATAATATATAAAAATACGCGAAAATACGAGAAAGTACGAGCTATGGGTAAAGTATATATGTAATATATACACGCCCCCTATACTTAGCGTGTGCTATGTCCTTAGAGCACGAAAAGCGATGAAAAAGAATAGCTCGTGCAAAGCGTAGGAGAGCTAAAATTACAAAAGTATAGAAGTCGCTCCACCCCCTATACTTAGGCTCTGGTAGCCTAAGTGTAGAAGAAGATCAAAAATGGGGTGGACGAGGGAAAGAGGTGAAAGGGATGAATATATACAAGGTGAGCACCGGTCCCCCCTATACTTAGGCTCAGGTCTGCCTAAGTATAGGACAGGAGTGAGTATGAGGACCGATGTAATCTGGAGGATGTACAGTGAACAAACTCAGTTGACTCACCCCCCTATACTTAGGATCTGATCATCCTAAGTATAGTCGTAGATGGAGGTAGATGACGTTGTGGTGAGTGATTAGGATTGCGGGAGGGGAGTTGGCAGGATGTACAAGAATTATGGATATGTACAAGGATTGTGGACTGAATCTTACAAGATGCTGCTGATGGCTAGAGCTCACTGCTGCAAGGTCCCATGCACGACTCGATGTATGTCAGCTGAATCTGTCTCACGCATGAATACAATCTCCTCAACATGGACTAGCTGTTCATTGGATTCGACGAAGTGCTTCAACAGTTGTCCATTCACTAGGAATGTCGGTGCGTCCTCTGCGAGAACAGAGATCTCGACACATCCACTATCATGTACCGTGCGGACGACAAATGGGCCTGTCCACTTGGACTTCAACTTGTCTTGGAAGACTTTCAGCCTTGCATTGAACAACCATACCTTCTGTCCAGGAACAAAGGTCTTTCGTCTGATATATCTATCATGCCAACGCTTCACCTTGTCCTTGTACACCAAACTGTTGTCATATGCGCGCTTTCTGACTTCCACAAGCTCATTCAGATCCATTTCTCTCTGCTTCTGCCCAAGGTGCGTCTTCCAGTTGACCTTCTTGATTGCCCATTCTGATTTATGCACTAACTCTGCGGGCAAATGGCATGGCTTTTCGAATACCATTCGGAATGGGGAGGTTCCTAACGGTGTCTTATAAGCTTTCCTATAAGCCCATAAGACTTGATCCAAGATCTGAGACCAGTCCTTCTTGTCTGGACGGACAAGCTTTTGCAATATAGTCTTCACCTCCTGATTCGACACCTCAGCCATACCATTGATCTGTGGGTAGTAAGGGCTGGCGACACGGTGTTCGATGCCGTAGTCCTTCAGGAGTTTCTTCACCTCCCGGTTTACAAAGTGGCTACCCCCATATGATATCATCATTTTGGGGATCCTGAACCTAGAGATGATGTGCTCTCTGATGAATTTACAGACAGTCCAACTGTTTGCGGCTCGGGTCGGGATAGCCTCCACCTACTTTGATAGGTAATCTACCGCAAGAAGGATGTATTCGAATCTGTGGCTAACAGGGAATGGGCCCATGAAATCAATGCCCCAAGCGTCAAAGACGTCACAAATGATGACAGGCTGCATCGGCATCTCATCCTTGGAACCAACGGTTCCTCCCATTCTCTGGCATATTGGGCACAACTTTACAAAGGTGATGGCATCGCGAAACAGAGTCGGTCAATAAAAGCCACACTGAAGTACCTTCCATGCGGTCCTCTTCCCGGAGTGGTGTCCTCCTGCCTCCAAGCTGTGGCATAAAGAAAGGACACTCTGGTATTCCTCCTGAGGAATACACCGTCTCCAGACACAATACAGTCCTTCAAAGAAAAGGATCGGATCCTCCCAATGGTAGTGTCTAGCATCCGACTTCAGTCGGTCGATGTGGCTCTTGGGCCAACCTTCGGGAACCTTCTTGGAGACAAGATAGTTCACGTTGTTGGCGTACCATGGGAGTGAGTTGATGAATCCACATTTCATCATCTTTATTCTATCATTTTGGCCTCAAAAACCCTAGAAAATACGTGTAAATACCCTTAATTAGAGCATCTTAGCATTCATGCATGTGTATGTCAATAGTGTATAAAATATTGTAATTAAAGCCAAAATTATAGAATAAATAAAAGAAAAGAAAAAGAATAAAATATTGTAAATATTTTATGACCTGAAACCCTGAGACCTAGGCATCTCGATGAATAGGTCGACAAGGAATAAAGTAAGGGGAGATAAGGGCCAGAATACAGTAGAAATACCTTTGTTTTTCATTCATTCTTTATTTATTCTGGGACCTATTTTTTGTTCCACTTTTTATATCTCAAATAAAGAAACTTTGTACATGAAAGTTATAGATAATTAAATAAACAAAAATAAAAAATTGATTTCACTCAAAAATAAAGTATAAATAAAAAGTTACGGTCTGAATAAAAATCCAGAATCCCAACTTCCCAGACCTGTATCTCACAAATAAAAACTCCAAATGCATCAAACTCACCTTTAATTGTATATAGTTTAAAATAAGCTATTTAATGGCAGTGGTTTCGCATTTGGCGAAGCTATGATTTAAAAGTTGAGTTTTGGACCCTTGTTGTATACTTGTACAGATTAAAATATTCATTTTATTATTTATTCATTATTTTTATAATTTTATATTTTTATAATTTTTTAAATATTACTTATAATATATTTGTACATTAAAATCAAAATAAAAACTTAAATAAAATACAAAATAAAAATACTTGTATATAACTTACATAGGTATAATACATATATATATACCTATATAATTAATACTTTTATTTTATTAAATATCCAAAACACATCAGAAAAATAAAATAAAAAATATTTTTAAGTGTATAGAAATACTTTACAAATTTATAAAATAATAAACAAAAATAAATAAATTAAACTCAAAATAAAAATAAATAAATAAAATATATAGATGTATATACGTATAAAGGGTATAAAAGCTAACTTTTATTGTTACACCTCTAAAAAATAAATAAAAATCACTATAAAATACTTCATAAACAATAAACATTTTTTATTTTATAATTAAAAATTAATAAATTGATTTTCTATTTTTAAATAATTTTGCAAAGGTTTTTGAAGGGCTTTTCCTGGTTGGTCCACGTGGACCAACCAGGGGGCCTGGAGAGTTGACAGGCGGGTCAACTCTATGGGTCCTAGGTCCTGTAGGCTATCAGAGATGTGTTTTGACCATCTTCGCAGATTTTTCAAGGCAAGAGCTTTCACCCTTTGATTACACTTCCTTCTAACCTTTTGCTCCTCGAAGATCCACCTTACACGCCCTTGCGTTTTTTCGGGGAGAGGGCCATCGATTCCCCCGTTGCCCCTCGACCTTTGAGACTCGATAGCCATTGATTCAAAAATACCCCCGTCGTCCCCCTTCCTCCTTGAACCGACTTTGAGAGCTTCAGACCTCCGGGGAGCAGGTAGAGAGAGCTCCAGTGACAGGGGAGTCTCCTCACACCCACGTTGAGGTGCAGCGAGGCTCGAGGGCCGTGTTCCAGCCACCTCCGGCCACCTTGGCCGTGAGGTTTCACCTCGCCATCCTTGGCTTGAGGTATTGTTTTCACTACATTTTTCTTGCTTGTTTTTATCCCCAGTAGCATTAGGAACGTTTCGCCATCTTCCATTTCGCATCCCGCCTCTTCCATCATCACATCACGCACCTTCGCCGGAGTGGCTCCGGCCAACTTCGTTTTCCCCCATCGCCCACACCCATTTGCTTCGCAAACCGTTGAGGCATTTTTCCCTAGACGGTGTCACCTTTTCTTGCAGGTATCCAGGATCTAGAAGAAACGTCTGGAGGCGATTTTGCGCATCGCCGGTGTTTCCTGGGGCCCTTCTTGGCCTCGTCGTCGTGGGAGACCTCCAGAAGCCTCCGCCTCTTTTTGCCGCCACCAACTGTCAGAGGGGACCTGCAGGCGACGATCCGGCCATTTTGGAGTTCTATCTGACGCCAGAGGAGGACGCCATCGTCGGAGGAAGCTCGCAGCTGCGAGCCTTCCTCCCTAATCTTCCATTGCCGCCCTCTGCCGTCAGATCAGGAGCTGTTCGTTTTGCGCATCCTGCAGCCGTCGGATCTCGTAATACCAGGGCCGCATGATCTTCATCGCCAATCTAATCGCACCCGCTGGATCCGAAGCGTCATCGGTGCCTCCCGTGCTAACGCGTGGCTAAGTAAAGATAGAGGCGCCGTCGGATCGATTCTGTAGGGGTATTTTGCGCATTAACCCCCGTGATTTTGTTTATTTATTAAGCAATTTATAAACTTTCCTTGGCCCTTTTAAAACTTCTGTATAATTTACATATAGACCCCTGCACTTTTATTTATTGTGATTGGGTCCCTCGCCACGTCACCTCACATGCGTGTACACGTGAGGTGAAGGGCTTTTTGCAGAGGGACCTCTGTGGGTTTGTTTATTATACTTTAGGCCAGAAACTTTCATCTGAAGTTAATACATTTCTGGAATTTTTGCATTTTAGCCCTCCGACTTTCGTGTTATTACAAAAACACCCCTGACTGGTGCGCGTGCTCTGGCACGTGTTCCTGGTAATTTTGTGGGGAAGGGCTCGTGGGTTTCGGTATTTAGATTTAGTCCAGATGGTTTTTATTTCAGCTATATATTTCCTGGAAATTTACAATCAGCCCCCTGGACTTCTTGAATATTACAAGAATACCCTTGCCTGCATGTATTTTCTTGTTGTTATCTCTAATTTTTACATGCATCTATGAATCCCTAAAAAATCTACAAAAATCATCATAAGTTCCTGTTGATAGTAGTTTAAGAGCATATTTTTATTTTCTATATTTATTGCATTTTAATATTTATTAAAAATCAAAAACATGCATTTTAGCTATTGTTTGCATTAGAAAATACCAAAAAAATATTAAATCTTTTTGAAAAATTCCAAAAAAATTACATAAGGTCTATTTTAGTGTCTTTTAGTGTCAATCCAAAAATCATTAAAAATTTCAAAACAAAAACCTTAAATATTAGAAAACCCTTAAAACTTCATAAAAAACTAAAAAACCCTAGAAAAATCCTAAAAATATAAACTTAGTCTCTGTAGTTTCTCTATTTTGTTATCTTTTATTTAAAATTAATTTGAGGAATTTTGGGTACTGTTTTCTATTTTTCATCCTCATTTTAATTTCGACCAACAGTTTTATTCACTGTTTCTTATATTTTGGATTTTAAAAAATACCAAAAATATTCAGAAAAATTCCCAAAAATGACAATAACATTATAAAATTATAAAAATACCAAAAACAATTTATTTTCTGATTTTTCAGAATTTTTCCCTATTTTTGTAAATACTATATCCCCTCTTTTCTTATATTATATATATTCTCTTATTGAAAAAAATAAAAAATATTTAAAATATAAAAAGAAAATATAAAATCAGAAAATCAAAAATCAAAATACAAAAATACAAAATTAAAAATTAAATGAAAAAAAATTAAAAATTAAAACCCACAAAAACATTGGCATATTTGTAGACACACATCACACTCACATTTTGCACAATTTGCATTGATCTATCCTGCTTGCTCCCTGTGTTCGACACTCTACATACTTACACTATACACCCTATTTGTAGAGTTAAAATAAATTTGACTCCACAGTTGTTTTTTTCATTGCTTGATTCATATCTTGTGGGTTCATTGTTGACTTTAGTTCAGACTTCTGAGTGGTCGACACTTCGACTGGGTTCATGCCTTGTGTGGAACTTAAGACCACAGAAATCCGGCTAAATCAAATGGCGCTGTTGCCGGGGAGCAACAATGCATAGTTCGGCTTTTTGCTTGTGATTGTGATACTTGTCTATATTTTTGCAGTTTTATTTATTTGCTCTTTATTTGATATTTCTTAACTTGCCTAATCATCCTCCTTGTTGACTTTGTGCGAGGAACCGCAGATCGAGGGAGGTGCTCTACCCTAGGCGCCTGGGCACCCACGTGAAGGCGGCAGGAGATTTATGGCCTAGCATTAAAGGAGGCAGGGAGGACTTGAGAAGATTGTCAAATTTTTGAGCATTTTTTGTCTTGCATTTATTTTTGTAATTTGTAGAGAGAGAGACCATTTAATTTGTAATAATACAGGTACATCGAACACTTGGACATTCGGGCCTAATTTCTAGGTGTTTGTACACCTGGGAGCTCACCGCAGTTTTGTCGGCTTTTCCTTCGCATTTTTTACTTTGTTTTTCGGTTTTGTTTTATTTATTTTGTGTGATTGAGCCCCTAGTTTTAGGATTGCTTGTGATAGACTAAGGTCCAAACACTTAATATATTTGCATGTACCTATAGTGTGCTTTGGACTTAGTTTCAAACTTTAAGCAGTCGTCTCATCATCTTCGAGTCGTCGTGCCGCAAGCCCACCCTGCCAAGCGCTGCTCCTGAACTCGATGTGTCGAGAGGAGGAGGGGTGAGCCTAGACCGGACTCCTGGATTGAAGATCGATGACCGACTTGTGGTTCTTCACGATAATAGCAATTTCTGAAACTTAGGGCCATTTCATCGGTTGCATATGCATATAGATAGGTTTCAATTCTGCTGAGCATCTTTGCATGTAGAGTGCTGGAAGCAAGGTGAGCATTTCTCTTTAGCATTCATCATCGATTGCCGCATGCATTGCTTTTCCCCCTCTCCCTCTAATTTTGCCAACCTAAGTGCTAAGTAAAATTGACTCCTCGTTAGGCGCGTGCATTGTTTATTAAAAATCCCAAAAAAGTGATAACCAATAAAATTGGGACTGCTAACACTACTCGACCCTAAAATCAACCAAAAAGAAAAAACATCTCTTGGGAGAGTAATCCCCTCATTGTCTTCGTTTTACATTGCTCGCGCACACACTAAGGTTAGTGCACAAATCCCATTTTCAGCCCCCTAAGTGTTTGCGCAAATATCTTGACTTCTCACCTAACTCTAAAACAGACAAGATAAAAAGACCGTATTTTACGGTCTCTACCGAGTTGAATAGGTGAATTGAGGGTTTGTCTTGTTTCATTTTTTGCTTGTGATTGTTTTGTGTGTGTTCTAGATCGTCGCTGCGCATTTGCACCTTTTCTTCACTTTCTTGACTTGACCTTTGTGCTCCCCAGAATCATTTTCTTTTATTTTAGAGATGGACCCCTGGAGCACATTTTATCCGGACCTTGCGGATCCCTCGTTCACTCCAGTCGGTCCACCTCCCTTTTATCAGGAGGATCCTCCTCCTACTTTTTCTGATTTTTGTACATACCCGCCTCAGCCACAGTATCAGACCTCGGACTTCTACCCACCTCCACCTGTATATTATTCACCTCCACCTTCACATCCACCCGAGACTAACCTGTTGGAGTCACCTCCCTCGACTTCCATGAGTGACATGTTGATCCTGATGATGGAGCACACTAACTTGATGAAAGATTATCTTGCCATTTTGAGAGAATATCATACTAGTGCTCCTTTCGTCGAGGTTACGGATTTACTTGTGGGTGATCATGGGAGCTTGCAATCGCCCAAAATACAAAAAATGAGAAAAATCTAAAAATTCAAAAAGAGTTCGGGAGACCTTTGGCCGATTCAGACTATGAGGAAAGGTACCATTTGCCAGATCATTTGACCACACAGCCTTTCACACCTAGTCCCACCTTGGACCCCGAGGATACCGTTGTACAGACTGCTCTTGGCATTCCCCGTGTAGATGATGACTCCGACTTCCTCCCTTGTATGGAGGAGGTCCAAAAATTCAAAAAACTGTTGACTGAACCCGAAGTGGTGGCCACCATTCATGAGATCATCCGTGCCCCACTTCAGCAGGCCATGACTGATTTATCTGCCACTCTTCCCAAGAAGAGAAAACGGAGGAGACATTGTGAGCATTACATTCTGACCATGGCCACTGTTCATGCCATCACACACCGTCACATTCCTAGAAAGAAGAACACAACTACTCCTTTCATCACTTGCACCATCTCTGACTATACTTGTGAGCGCACTCTCCTGGACGGCGGTACATCTATTAGCATATTACCCTTCTCACTGGTACAGTCTCTTCACTTAGGGCCTCTCAAGAAGACCAGGATGATCGTTCAGTTTGCTGATGGATCTATCAAGAGGCCGAAGGGTATCCTTGAAAACGTCGTCATTTCGATTCTGGGCACGAGCTACCATGTTGATTTTATCATGTTGCCCATGGAGACCTCCACAGGGGAGCCATCTCCAATCATCCTGGGACGACCATTCCTTGCCTCTGCGAGGGTCGTTATTGACTATGGATCAGGAGAGATTCGCTTCCATCTTGTTGACGAAAGCGAAGCGTCGATCAACACACCCACAGTTGACCAGAGACCTGCACTTAATGCATCTTCACCTATTCTAGCTGACTCCGAGGCATGTGACCGATCTGATGATATTAGAGATGTTTGCTTAGCAAGCGCTGATGAGACCCGAGGAATCCTCCGAAAGGAGAGGAACTCGGAAAGCATAGACCTCGCAGTTCCTCTTTCTAGTGTGTGGCGATGTGTTGATGAAATCCAAGGAATTTACGTGAGTGATCCCATTGAGCGAAGGGCAGATACCAAGACTAGACATGCCGGATCTGTTTTGACTACTTCCACTGATAAGTCCGTTCCTGGTCACTCAAAAGTAATGATTGAGTTCGGTTGTGATGCTAACCATTATTCTCAGAAATTCTGGCCTCCTGATGAAGAAGATGATCCGGGTGAGATTCTTGAGGATGAACAGAGTTCGAGTACTTCCATTGATGAGTTCGTTCCTTTTGGTTTTGACCTGGATGACACCTCACAGGACGACTCCAATTACACTTCTTCCGAGGATGATGAGTTTGTCCCATTCCACTTTGATATCAACGAGACCCCCAAGGCCAGACCTAGTCGTACTTCTTCCACTCGCCCATCTGCGCCTTCACACCACAGGACCACCAAGGGCGAACCTAGCCATACTACTTCCATTGACCAGTTCATCCCTTTTCGATTCGACTCCACTGAGGGCCTTCACTCTGTCGACCCTGATCGGCTTCCGTCCACTGTGGACCCCGATGTCGACTTGCACCACACTAGATCTATCCCTCAGCGGTCTCGCAAGAAGGTCTGCTTTCTACCTTCTTGATCATTTGTATATCCATCTCTGTTGAATATTCTTTTGTCTTCACCTCTATCCCTCCACCGTTTTGCTCGTCCACCCGTTCTCGTGTTTGCCTTGCTTAGGACGTACTTTCTCCTAAGTATAGGGGGTGGACGAGCCGAGTGCTCTTTTGTTGTTCCGTGTCATCACTCCTGTTGTTGCCTATACTTAGGGCTTCTTTTATCCTAAGTATAGGGGAGTGACGTGTACATTCTCACGATCTCTTCTTCCACTCTGATCTTCTTCTTTTCTTCTTTTTCTATCTTCTTTTTGTATCAAAAAGGTGCCGCCCCTTTTTGTCAGTCTTCTATACTTAGGACGTACTTTGTCCTAAGTATAGGGGGATGTGCACCCCGAGTTGTTCTATTCTTTTCGATCCTCTCCATTGTCTCCTCTTCTTGCCTATGCTTAGGGATATCTTACCCTAAGTATAGGGGGAGACAATCTGAGTACGTTCTGTTAATTCCCACCCTTGACCCTCCCTGCATTGTGTACAGTCTGTTATACTTAGGATTATTTGATCCTGAGTATAGGGGGATGGTCAACTTCTCATTTGTTCATTCATTCCTTTACTTATTTGTTCTTTAGACTTGCCTATACTTAGTACGAGTTATGTCTTCTCTTTTCTCTCCGATCTATGAGGAAATGGCTCAAGCTAAGTATAGGGGGTGTATATACTGTGTATATACTTTAGCCATAACTCGTACTTTCGTATTTTCCTTATAAGTATGGCTAATTAGTCTTTAAAATTCATTAAAAACCTTAATAAACAGATGTGACTATTTCTCAAAATTCTTTTTGTATTTACTGATTAATAAATCAGGTGAAAATGTTTTTTTGCAAAATGTTTGAAAATAGTTTGAAAAATCTTTGTGAAAAATCTTTTGAAAACTATTTTGAAAATATTTTGTAACATGTTTTCAACCTTTGTAAAAAGATTTTGATTGAAAAATTTCTTTTCTTTGTGTGAAATAAAAGGTTTGAAAAATGATTTGCAAATGGTTTGAAAAATGGTTGCAAAAATATTTTGAAAAATCTATCTATACTGTTTGGAAAAACCTTTGCAAAATGATTTTCAAATGTGTGTACATGCTTGTAAAATGTTTGTAAAAATTATTTTGGACTCTAGTTTTCAAAAATGATTTGAAAAATGATTTTCAAATAAGTTTGAGGAATACACACATCACACCCAAAATCCATTATGTATCTGTATAAAATTGATCACTTATCCTGTAAATTCTTAAAATCCACTTCTTGTATATATAAGAAGCATGTCCGTGTAAATATTTTGTACCTAGTTTCTAGCCAAAACTTTTTGTTCTCAAAAATCCCAAAAACATTTGCAAAAGTAAAATCCAAAAACATTTGAAAAATCTTTTTGAAAAATACAAAAAAATGCATATGCATCATCATCATCTTGTCAAAAATCCGTAAAAAGTTCAAAATCTTTGAAAATTGCATCACAAAAATATTTTCTGCATCGCATTTGCATAACATTCGCATTTTTCGGATTGATTTTGATAGTTGAACAAGTCTAAGTAAAATCCGGAGATTGGAGCTTGATTGGACCTTAAAATCTATCTAATAACAGGAACCTTATAGGAACTGGGTTTGAGGTACTTCAGGTCTAGTTGACTTAATTCTTTGAGGATCACGAGACATGGTTCAATGGATTCTTGACTGCCTAAGTAGAGTATTTCAGAGCACACGCACGACTTTTATTGGTAATGACCTAACTTGGACACCTGCACCTTTCACATGGCTCAACTCAGTTGGGGTGGTGAGGGGATTGGATTTGCCGGTATGAGACGCACACAAGTGGAAACACTTGTCCTCCTCTAGGGAGGGAAGTGCACCCCAACCCATCCATTGATGAGGAAGTCTAAAGTCAGGAGAGTGTGGGTTGCGATAAAGCTTCAAAAGAGGGATAGTCTACTGGATCAAGAGGAAAAACTCCTTATGTAAATGTTGTTGTATATAGTATCAAAAAAATGGTCAGGCCTGTACAAAAATAAATGCCTGCAAAAGTATGTACATTTGTTGTAAAGCCAATAAGCAAGCTTGAGTTCCAAAGTCAAATATGTGAGCCTGCAGCTGGATGACTTGACTACACTGGTCTTGCATCCTAGGATAGGTAGCTACACTGGCTACCGTCCATTCTTCTCTTCACCCCCACCTCTTGATCTCGTTGACACTTAAACTTAGAAGGGAATACCCCGCTCCTCGAGGATGGAGTTGCTGGATTGGGGAATCATTGGGTTGTCATACTGGAGAAGTCAGTTTATTTGTCATTCTAGTTGGGGAGAGCCACTATCACTTACACTGTACGAGTCAGATTCATAGTCGTAAGGGTTTGCGTATGAGTTGAGATAAATCTGACCTAGCTATTGAGGAGACTTGAACAGAGTTTTGGGATTCTCAGGGACTGTTGGATTTCAAATTCGGTTCTCATTAAGGTTCCGCCCGTACTAAAATTCCAAAAGTCCGACTTAAGCTCCAAACTTTGATTTTGTGAAGACAAGTTTGATAATTAAATTTAGTCCATCTTTCTTCTTTTTCTTTTCTTTATTTTCATTTTTTGCACTTATTGCGTAAGTGTTTGCTAGGGACTAGCAAAGGTAAAGCACAGGGGGATGATGAATCCACATTTCATCATCTTTATTCTATCATTTTGGCTTCAAAAACCCTAGCAAATGCGTGTAAATACCCTTAATTAGAGCATCTCAACATTCATGCATGTGCATGTAAATAGTGTATAAAATACTGTAATTAAAGCCAAAATTATAGATAAATAAAAGAAAAAAAAAGAATAAAATATTATAAATATTTTATGACCCGAAACCCCGAGACCTAGGCATCTCGATGAATAGGTCGACAAGGAATAAAGTAGGGGGAGATAAGGGCCATAATACAGTAGAAATACCTTTGTTTTTCATTCAATCTTTATTCATTTTGGGACTTATTTTTTGTTCCACTTTTTATATCTCAAATAAAGGAACTTTGTACATAATAGTTGTAGATAATTAAATAAACAAAAATACAAAATTGATTTCACTCAAAAATAATGTACAGGTAAAAAGTTATGGTCTGAATAAAAATCCAGAATCCAACTTCCCAGAGCTGTATCTCACAAATAAAAACTCCAAATGCATCAAACTCACCTTTAATTGTATATAGTTTAAAATAAGCTATTTAATGGCGACGGTTTCACATTTGGTGGAGCTACGGTTTGAAAGTTGAGTTTTGGACCCTTGTTGTATACTTGTACCGATTAAAATATTCATTTTATTATTTATTCATTATTTTTATAATTTTATATTTTTATAATTTGTAAATATTACTTATAATATATTTGTACATTAAAATCAAAATAAGAACCTAAATAAAATACAAAATAAAAATACTTGTATATAACTTACATAGGTATAATACCTATATACCTATATAATTAATACTTTTATTTTATTAAATAACCAAAACACATCAGAAAAATAAACTAAAAAAATATTTTTAAGGGTATAGAAATACTTTACAAATTTATAAAATAATAAACAAAAATAAATAAATTAAAAAGTCAAAATAAAAATAAATTAATAAAATATATACATGTTTATACCTATAAAGGGTATAAAAGGTAACTTTTATTATTACACCTCTAAAAAATAAATAAAAATCACTATAAAATACTTCATAAAAAATAAACATTTTTTATTTTATAATTAAAAATTAATAAATTGATTTCCTATTTTTAAATAATTTTGCAAAGGTTTTTCCAAGACTTTTCCTGGTTGGTCCACGTGGACCAACCAGGGGGCCTGGAGAGTTGACGGACGGGTCAACTCTCTGGGCCCTAGGTCGTGTAGGCTGTCAGAGATGTGTTTTGACCATCTTCGCGGATTTTTCAAGGCCAGAGCTTTCACCCTTTGATTACACTTCCTTTTGACCTTTTGCTCCTCGAAGATCCACCTTACACGCCCTTGCGTTTTTTCGGGGAGAGGGCCATCGATGCCCCCGTTGCCCCTCAACTTTTGAGCCTCGATAGCCATTGATTCAAAAATACCCCCGCCATCCCCCTTCCTCCTTGAACCGACTTTGAAAGCTTCAGACCTTCGGGGAGCAGGTAGAGAGAGCTCCAGTGACAGGGGAGTCTCCTCACACCCCCGTTGAGGTGCGGCGAGGCTCGAGGGCCGTGTTCCAGCCACCTCCGGCCACATTGGCCGTGAGGTTTCACCTCGCCATCCTTGTCTTGAGGTATTGTTTTCACTACCTTTTATTGCTTGTTTTTATCCTAGTAGCATTAGGAATGTTTCGCCATCTTCCATTTCGCGTCCCGCCTCTTCCATCATCACATCACGCACCTTCGCCGAAGTGGCTCCGACCAACTTCGTTTTCCCCATCACCTACACCCATTTGCTTCGCAAACCGTCGAGGCATTTTCCCTCAACGGTGTCACCTTTTCTTGTCGGTATCCAGGAGCTAGGAGAAACGTCTGGAGGCGATTTTGCGCATCGCCGAAGCTTCCTGGGGCCCTTCTTGGCCTCGCCGCCGTGGGAGACCTCCAGAAGCCTCCGCCTCTTTTTGCCGCCACCAACTATCAGAGGGGACCTGCAGGCGACGATCCGGCCATTTTGGAGTTCCATCTGACGCCAGAGGAGGACGCCATCGTCGGAGGAAGCTCGCAGCTGCGAGCCTTCCTCCCTGTTCTTCCATTGCCGCCCTCTACCGTCAGATCAGGAGCTGTTTGTCTTGCGCATCCTGCAGCCGTCGGATCTCGTAATACCAGGGCCGCACGATCTTCATCGCCAATCTAATCGCAGCTGCTGGATCTGAAGCGTCATCGGCGCCTCTCGTGCTGACGTGTGGCTAAGTGAAGATAAAGGCGCCATCAGATCAATTCTGCGGGGGTATTTTGCGCATTAACCCCCGCGATTTTGTTTATATATTAAGCAATTTATAAACTTTCCTTGGCCCTTTTAAAACTTCTGTATAATTTACATATAGACCCCTGCACTTTTATTTATTGCGATTGGGTCCCTCGCAACGTCACCTCACGTGCCTGTGCACGTGAGGTGAAGGGCTTTTTGCAGAGGGACCACTGTGGGTTCGTTTATTACACTTTAGGCTAGAAACTTTCATTTGAAGTTAATACATTTCTGTATTTTTTGCGATTTAGCCCTCCGACTTTCGTGTTATTATAAAAATACCCCTAACTAGTGCACGTGCTCTGGCGCGTGTTCTTGGTAATTTTGTGGGGAAGGGCTCGTGGGTTTTGGTATTTGGATTTAGTCCAGAAGGTTTTTATTTCAGCTATATATTTCCTGGAAATTTACAATCAACCCCCTGGACTACTTGAATATTACATGAATACCCTTGCATGTATTTTCTTGTTGTTATCTCTAATTTTTGCATGCATCTATAAATCCCTAAAAAATCTACAAAAATCATCATAATTCCTGTTGATAGTATTTTAACGGCATATTTTATTTTCTATATTTATTGCATTTTAATATTTATTAAAAATCAAAAACATGCATTTTAGCTACTGTTTGCATTAGAAAATACCAAAAAATATCAAATCTTTTTGAAAAATTCCAAAAAAAATTACATAAGGTCTATTTTAGTGTCTTTTAGTGTCAATCCAAAAATCATTAAAAATTTCAAAACAAAAACCTTAAAAATTAGAAAACCCCTAAAAACTTCATAAAAATCTAAAAAACCCTAGAAAATCCTAAAAATATAAACTCAGTCTCTGTAGTTTCTCTATTTTATTGTCTTTTATTTAAAATTAATTTGAGTAATTTTGGATATTGTTTGCTATTTTGCATCCTCATTTTAATTTTGGCCAAAAGTTTTATTCACCGTTTCTTGTATTTTGGCTTTTAAAAAATACCAAAAATATTCAAAAAAATTCCCAAAAATCATAAAAACATTTTAAAATTATAAAAATACCAAAAACAATTTATTTCCTGATTTTTGAGCATTTTTTCCTATTTTTATAAATACTATATCCCCTCTTTTCTTATATTATATATAAATTCTATTATTGAAAAAGAAAATAAAAAAATATTTAAAATATAAAAAGAAAATATAAAATTAGAAAATCAAAATACAAAAATACAAAATTAAAAATAAAATAAAATAAATTAAAAATTAAAAACCCACAAAAACATTAGCATATTTGTAGACACACATCACATTCACATTTTCCATAATTTGCATTGATCTATCCTGCTTGCTCCCTGTGTTCGACACTCTACATACTTACACTATACACCCTATTTGTAGAGTTAAAATAAATTTGACTCCACAGTTGTTTTTTTCAATGCTTGATTCATATCTTGTGGGTTCATTGTTGACTTTAGTTCAGACTTCTGAGTGGTCGACACTTCGACTGGGTTCCCGCCTTGTGTGGAACTTAAGACCATCGAATCCGGCTAAATCATGAGTCGGCCACAAAAATCGACTCGTCAGGGAAGGAGACTCGAATAGTTGAGTCCTCAGAAGCATTGATATCTTCGAGACGAGAGAGATGATCGGCTACTATGTTCTTCTTTCCAGGTTTATCACGAATGTCCAAATCAAACTCCTGGATAAGCAAAATCCACCTAAGAAGATGCATATTCGCATCCTTCTTTTCAATTATGTACCACAGAGCCGTGTGGTCAGTGGACATGATAACCTTGGATCCAATTAAATGAGATTTGAACTTGTCCAAGGCAAACACTATCGCAAGCATTTCTTTTTCCGTAACTGTATAGTTATGCTGAGCGGTGTCAAGTACTTTGCTTGCGTAGTGGATTGCAAAAGGGACGTCATCCCTCCTCTGTCCTAACACAGCCCCAACATCGAAATCTGATGCGTCCGTCATGATCTCAAAAGGTAAAGACCAATCTGGCGCTTGTAGGATAGGTGCGTCCATTATCATTCCTTGCAATATCTTAAAGGCCTCAAGACATTTGTGAGATGGTAGAGATCAGATTCCGAATCCAGCACCGAGTACTCTTCAACCAAAGTAGACTGCGATCATGTAGACATAGTTGGGCCATGGAGACAGAACCCAGTCAGTACCGACGAGTCCCTCCCCTCCGGAGATGATCCAGTGCATGAGTCAGTTTGCGAGGTCCTCAGAAATGAGTACAGCTTAGAACCTGCATCCCCCTACATCTTCGATGACTTAGAAGCCCATCTGGGCTTGTCAGTCCTTCCCTCTTTAGGATAATCAGAAGATGAGGATGACGAGTCGGACGTGGCTTTCGCCGATCGCATGGAGACCTGTGACGATCTGACTCCAGAGCTGAACAATTTGGTGGCAGCAATTACAGAGAAAGATCCAACCACTTCCAACACTGAGCCAGATTTGATTGAGCCAGATTTCCTAGACGATCACACCTTACCTGAGCTCAAACCTTTACCCACAACACTGAAATACGCCTTCCTTGCGGGCCAGGAGAAGAAATATCCGGTCATCATCATTCGTGATTGATCGAGGAGAAGGAATCTCGCTTGCTAGAGATCCTGGAAAAAACCGTAAGGTGATAGGCTGGATCATTTCCGATCTCCACGGGATAAATCCCGCTCTGTGTTCGCACCATATCTACTTGGAGAATGAAGCCAAACCCTCTCGTGAATTCCAACGTCGTTTGAATCCAAATTTACGAGAGATAGTGAAGAAGGAGATAGAGAAATGGTGCAACACGGGTTTCATTTATCCCATCTCTGACTCTAAATGGGTGGCCCCGATCCATGTCAAGTCAAAAAAGTCGGGAATTCAGATGACCACCAACGAGGATGGAGAGGAGATCGTGATGCGAGTGCCCACGTCGTGGCTTGTCTGTGTGGATTACATACGCCTGAATGCTGCGACGAAGAAAGATCATTTCCCCCTACCATTCATTGATCAGATCCTAGAGAGACTTGCAGGGAAAGAGTTCTTCTGTTTCTTGGATGGGTTCTCGAGCTACAATCAAGGAGCCATAGCTCCGGAGGATCAGGAAAAGACCATGTTCACATGCCCCTTTGGTACCTACGCTTTCAGGCGCATGCCCTTTGGGTTATGCAATGCTCCAGGTACTTTTCAAAGGTGTATGATTGTTGTATTCACCGAAATGGTTGGCGAATTCCTGGAAGTCTTCATAGACGACTTCTCGGTCTACGTCGATTCCTTTGATTCCTATCTTAGGAATCTGGACCGAGTCCTCAAACATTGTTCATTTTAAGTTCCTCATCTCCTCCTAGAGTTTGGAACTAGATCTTCCCGATCTTATAATCAAACAAGGCCCCCGCTTTCCTGAGGAAAGGCCTGCCTAAGATGATCTGGGAGTCTCTCCAATTACAAGGGGTTTTTATATCTAGGACAGTGAAGTCCGCCATGTATTCCTGACCCTCGACTTTGATTACAACATTCCTCAACTCTCGTTGGGACCTCTTGGTTGATTTATCAGCGAACTACAGGAGGGCTCTAGATTTCCTAAGAGGTCCGAGATTAAGCTGCTCATAAAGGGCTGTAGGCATTAAGTTAATTGAGGAACCATTGTCTAGGAGAGTGCGTTCAAACGCAATGTCATCGACATGACTCATCACATAATGCACACCCATGTCTCTGAAAAACGGGAAAAGCGAGAGCCGCTAAATAGTGGTCTGACAGATCAGACTGACTATCGTTGAGGCGACTACTCAAGCCTTCACGTTTGTCAATAATAAACCACCACAATCAATTAAGCAATCAAGAGCAAGGATCAAAATTTATTATACCTACTAAGAATGTACAATGGCAAGCAAGTAGGAGTCGAACACAGGAAGCACGGAGTAAAGTAAGCAGACAAAATGTCAAACCCTATGCCCAGTGAACTACTTAGCCAATACGGATTTTTTGTGGGTTTTTAATTTTGTATTTTTTTATTTAATTTTTAATTTTATATTTTCAATTTATCTTTTTGATTTTCAGATTTTATATTTTCTTTTTATATTTTATATATTTTTTAAATTACTTTTTCTTTAAATAGAAGATGAATACAAAGTAAGAAAGAGATAGATAATGGATTAATAAAAATAAGTAAAAATAAGGAAAAATTAGGAAATAAAATGTTTTAGGTTTTTTATATTTTTCTAATGTTTTTGTGATTTTTATAGATTTTTCTGATTTTTTTTCGTATTTTTAAAGTCAAAAATACTGAAAACAGTGAATAAAATACAAGGCTGAAACTAAAATGGAGAAATAAAATATCAATCGGTAACAAAAATTCTCCAAATTAATTTTTAATTAAAGATTTTAAAACAAAGAAACTTAATAAACAGAGTTTATATTTTTAGGATTTTTTATGGATTTTTAATATTTTTCTGAATATTTTTAGAGTTTTCTTATTTTTAGGGGTTTTCTTTTATATTTTTTAATGATTTTTTGACTGGAGTTACAACACACTAAAATAAGCAAAATATATTTTTTGGAATTTTCTGAGGTCTTTTAATAATTTCTAAGGATTTTATAATGCAAACAGTGCTGAAAATGCGTATTTTTGAATTTTTTATATAAATAATAAACTGCGATAAAAATGCAAAATAAAAATATGGGTAATACTACAATGCAACAGGAGCTTACGGTGATTTTTGTGGATTTTTTATGCATGCAATGAATAGAATCAACAAAAAGAAAATACATTTCTAGCAGGGGCATTTCTGTAAATAGAGCAAAGTTCAAGGGCCTGATTGCAATTTTACCAAAAAAATCACGCACAAAGCACGTGTTCTGCTGTCCACAGGGGTATAAGTGCAATTTCAAAAAGTGGAGGGTTCTCAATGCAAAATACCCAAAAACATATTATAATACCCACGTACAGGGGTATAAATGCAAATACTAAAAGCCGTTGGGTCTTCGGTGTAAATTACCTAGGAAATGATCGTGTGGCTGGGAGCGGATCAATTATCCACGTGGCGCATCCAAGGGTCAAGAATGAGGCGCTGATGTACGGCTGGGATGCGAAGCGATGAAGATCTTACGGGCGCGGACTAGAGGCGATCAGACGGTGGCTGTGGCTTCTAGGACATGTTCTTGATCTGACGGTGCAAAGAGGCTCACGAAGAACACCGGAATGAAGCTGCTTGGATCGTTGATTCCGGCTGACACACGGCCTCCCCCAACCCCGGACCGAGGGCAAAATGGTCCTGGGAATTGTCTGCGTCGAATGAACTTCTCAACCAGAGCTGAGATGACATGAGGTGCTTGGACGAGGGTGGTCGTCCGGGGGCTGCTTCCATGGATTATCGAGGCTCGATAGAGCCTCCTCTTGGGCTCCTCTCTGCAGGGTTAGAAGCAGAAACAAAAAGCGAACGTATTCATGGTTTCAGATGTACGGATGGGATGAAGATGGATCGCGGCGAGTGGTCTCCGGCGAAGGCGGAGAAGGAGACCTAGGATCGAGGGATCCACGTAGGATCTCGGTGGTTGGAGGTGTGTCAGGGCGAGAGGAGTCGAAGGGAAAACTAAATAGGATGGAAGCGGGTCGAATCAACGGGTGGATGAGGCGGAACAAGGTGGCGGAGCGGAGCTCCGTCGTGAAGTGATTTGCGGATTTACCGTGAAAGAGACGACAGAATCAAAATCGTTTACAGATCTAAGCTACCTAAGGCTACGACTACAGAATGAAAGAGGAAAGACGCGAAACTCTCACCTGGAGACCAAGGTCGGGCTTGGTGGCGGAGCTCCGGCAGTGAGGTTGATCACACCTCGATTTGACACCGATGATCTTCAAACCGAGCTCTACGGCTCTCTGCTGTCTCCAGGAGGTTGATGGACTCAAAGGATTAGGAATTCACCGGTGGAAGATGGATTAAAAATGGAAGGAAAGTCGGAGGGTTGTATTTGAAGGGTTGACAACCGGGGCTCTAAGATCGATGATGGCAGCGTGGTGCAGCGACCCAAAGCCCAAGGAGAGCTGAGGGCGTGAATCACGTTGAGTCAAGGAAGAAAAGTTGTGAAGAGACCAAGGCGAGATGGTGCTTGGCGTGGCCTCCAAAAAATCCCGAAATGGGTCAAAAACCAAGTTTCTGACAGGGCTATGGGAGGAGGTCAGACAGTTGACCGGAGGTCAACTGTCAGACTAACCTGGTTGGTTCACATGGACGAACCAGGAAAAATCCCCTAGAAAATAATTTAAAATCATTTAAAAATAGTAATTGAATTTATTAATTTTAGGTTATTAAATAAAAATATTTATTATTTTATAAATTATTTTATGGTAATTTTTATTTATTTTTTCGAGATTAATAATTACAAATTACCATTTATACCCTTTATACGTATCTATATCTATATATTTAATATTTCATTTTTATTTTCAGAATTTAATTTATTTATTTTTGTTTATTATTTTTTAAATTTATAAAATATTTTTATACACTTAATTATATTTTTATTTTATTTTTCTGACATATTTTTTACACTTAATAAAATATAAGTATGAATTATATTGGTTTGTGTATAGGTCTTGTACCTATGTATGCTCTATACAAGTATTTTTATTTTGTATTTCTTTTGTATTTTATTCCTGTTTTAATGTACATATATATTTTAAATAATATTTATGAAATTATAAAAATATAAAAATATAAAAATAATGAATAAATAATAAAATGAATATTTTAATTTGTACAAGTATACAATAGGGTTCCAAAACTCGACTTTCAAGTTGTAGCTCCGCCAAATGTGAAACCACTACCATTAAATAGCTTATTTTAAATTATATAAAATTAAATGAGTTTGGTGTATTCGGAGTTTTTATTTGCGAGATACATGTCTGGGAAGTTGGGATTCTATATTCTTATTCAGATCATAACTTTTTATCTGTACATTATTTTTGAGTGAAATAAATTTTGTATTTTTCTTTATTTAATTATCTACAACTCATGTACAAAATTTCTTTATTTGAGGTATAAAAAGTGGAACCAAAAATAGGTCCCAAAATGAATAAAGAATAAATAAAATGAAAGGTATTTTTATTGGTATTTTGGCCCTTAACTCCCCCTACTTTATTCCTTATCGACCAAGTCATCAAGATGCCTAGGTCTCGGGGTTTCGGGTCATAAAATATTTACAATATTTATTCTTTTCTTTTCTTTATTCTATAATTTTGGCTTTAAAAATCGCATTTTATACAATATTTACACAATGATGCATGAATGCTAAAATGCCCGAATTAACAGTATTTACATGCATTTACTAGGGTTTTAAGGCCAAAATGATAGAATAAAGATGATGAAACGTAGATTCATCATCCCCCTATACTTGCCTTTGCTAGTCCTTAGCAAACAATTATGCAATAAGTGAAGAAAAGAAAAACAAAGAAAAGAAAAAGAAGAAATATGGATTAAATTTAATTATCAAACTTGTCTTCACAAAATCAAAGTTTGGAGCTTAAGTCGGACCTTTGGAATTTTAGTGTGGGCGGAACCTTAATGAGAACCGAAGTTGAAATTCAACAATCCCTGAGAATCCCAATACTCTGTTCAAGTCTCCTCAATAGCCAGGTCAGAAATATCTCAACTCATACGCAAACCCTTACGACTATGAATCTGACTCGTACAGTGTAAGTGATAGTGGCTCTCACCAACTAGAATGACAAAGAGACTGACTTCTCCAGTATGACAACTCAATGATTCCCCAATCCAATAACTCCTTCCTCGAGGAGCGGGGTATTCCCTTCTAAGTTCAAGTGGCAACCAACTCAAAAGGAGGGGGTGAAGAGAAGAATGGACGGTAGCCAGTGTAGCTACCTATCCTACGATGCAGGACCAGTGTAGTCAAGTCATCCAGCTGCAGGCTCACATATTTGACTTTGGAACTCAAGCTTGCTTATTTTATTTTCAACATATGTACACATACTTTTGCAGGCATTTTATTTTTGTACAGGCCTGTCCATTTTTTTGAAATACTATATACAACAGCATTTACATAAGGAGTTTTTCCTCTTGAGATAGTAGACTGTCCCTCTTTTGAAGCTTTATTGCAACCCACACTCTCTTGTCTTTAGAATTCCTCATCACTGGACGGGTTGGGGTGCACTTCCCTCCCTAGAGGAGGACAAGTGTTTCCACTTGTGTGTCTCATACCGGCAAATCCAACCCCCTCACCACTCCAACTGAGTTGAGCCATGTGAAAGGTGCAGGTGTCCAAGTTAGGTCATTATCAACAAGAGTCGTGCATGTGCTCCGAAATACTCTACTTAGGCAGTCAAGAATCCATTGAACCAAGTCTCGTGATCCTCAAAGAATTAAGTCAACTAGATCTGAAGTACCTCAACTTCAGTTCCTATAAGGTTCCTGTTTTTAGGTAGGTTTTAAGGTCCAATCAAGCTCCAATCTCCGGATTTTACTTAGACTTGTTCAACTATCAAAGTCAATCCGAAAAATGCTAATGCTATGCAAATGATATGCAGAATGCAGAAAATATTTTTGTGATGCAATTTTCAAAGATTTTGGACTTTTTATGGATTTTTGAAAAGATGATGATGCATATGCATTTTTTGGTATTTTTCAAAAATATTTTTTAAATATTTTTGGATTTTAATTTTGCAAATGTTTTTGGGATGTTTTAAAAACAAAAAGTTTTGGCTAAAGCTAGGTACATATATTTACACGGGAGTGCTTCTTATACCTACAAGAAGTGGATTTTAAGAATTTACAGTGTAAGTGATCAATTTTATAAGTATATATAATGGATTTTAGGTGTGATGTCTATATTCCTCAAACTTATTTGAAAATCATTTTACACATAATTTTCGAAAACTGTAGTCCAAAATAATTTTTACAAACAATTTTAGAAACATGTACACACATTTGAAAATCATTTTGCAAAGGTTTTCAAACAATATAGATAGATTTTCAAATATTTTTGCAACCATTTTTCAAACCATTTGCAAATCATTTTTCAAACATTTTATTTCACTGAAAGAAAATAAATTCTTCAAACAAAATATTTTTACAAAGGTTGAAAACATGTAACAAAATGTTTTACAAATAGTTTTCAAAAGATTTTTCACAAAGATTTTCAAACTATTTTTCAAACATTTTGCAAAAAATATTTTCACCTGATTTATTAATCAGTAAATACAAAAAGAATTTGAGGAATAAAATATCTTTTTATTATAGTTTTTAATGATTTTTAAAGAATTATTAGCCATAATTATTAGGAAAATACGAAAGTACGAGTTATGGCTAAAGTATATACATAGTATATACGACCCCCCCTATACTTAGCTTGAGCTATATCCTCATAGATCAGAGAGAAAAGAGAAGACATAGCTCGTACTGAGTATAGGAAAATCGAAAGAATAAACGAATAATGTGAGGAATGAATGAGAAGTTGACCGTCCCCCCTATACTTAGGATCAACTAATCCTAAGTATAGCAGACTGTACACAAAGCAGGGAGGGTCGAGGGTGGGAATGAACAGATCGTACTCAGGTTGTCTCCCCCTATACTTAGGGTAAGATAGCCCTAAGTATAGACAAGAAGAGGAGACAATGGAGAGGATCAAAGAATCGAGAAACTCAGGGTGCACACTCCCTTATACTTAGGACAAAGTACGTCCTAAGTATAGAAGACTGTCTACAAGGGGCGACACCATTTGATAGATAAAGAGAATAGACAAGGAAAAGAAGAAAAGAAGAAAAGAGATGAAAGTGGATATAAACAACTCGGGATGCGCATCCCCCCTACACTTAGGATAAAGTACATCCTAAGTGTAGCAGTAATGAAAGGGATGACATCATGTCGGTAGAATAAGATAAAAGAGACGGCAAAGAAGAAAAGAAGAAAAGAAGAAAAATCATTCAAAAATGTTTTGCTTTGCTTGGCCTTCCTCTGCCTCTTCGGAGATATCCGGCTCGTCCCTGTAGATTACTTGAATAGAGTCAACGATAGACATGAATGTATCATGTTCAAGGTGGGGCTTCAGAAGCTGTCCATTGACTACAAATGGATGTGCGTCAGCTGACAAATTGGATATCAATACACTTCCGTTGTCACGCACCTGCCTAACCATAAACGGCACAGTCCATTTACTCTTCAATTTGCTTGGAAAGATCTTTAATTTCGCATCAAATGACCACACCTTCTGACCTGGCTCGAAGGACTTGCGGTGGATATGCTTTTCTTACCACGTTTTGACCTTCTCCTTGTACATCAGGCTGTTGTCATATGCATAATCTCTGAATTCCAATAATTTGTTCAGATCCAATTTTCTGTTCTTACTTGCTTGCTCGGAATCCAAATTACAAATGTTGATGGCCCATAAAGATTTGTGAATTAATTCGACGGGCAAATGACATGTCTTGCCATACACCAAGCGGTAGGGAGACATTCCTAAGGGTAACTTGTACGCTGTTCTATAATCCCAAAGAATGGAATCAAGCAGCTGAGACCAGTTCTTACGATCCGGATGCACAAGCTTCTGTAGAATTGTCTTGATCTCCCTGTTTGAACATTCAGCTAAGCCATTGGACTGCGGGTGGTAAGGTGAAGCAACGCGATGTTCAATACAGAATTCCTGAGTCAGCTTCTTCACCTCTCTGTTTACGAAATGACTACCCCCGTCAGATATGAGAATTTTGGGAATCCCGAACCGTGCTATGTTGTGATCTCTTAAGAATCGATAGATAGTCCTACTGTCGGCGGTTCGGGCGAGGATAGCCTCCACCCAACGATTTACATAGTCGACAGCAAGCAGGATATATTCATAGCTCTAGCTGTTGGGAAATGAGCCCATAAAGTCGATGCCCCATGCGTCGAAGACGTCTGATATCTGAATGAATTTCAGAGGCATCGTGTCTCTCATTTTTATGATTCCGTCCATCTTCTGACAGTCAGTGCAACATTTGACATAATCATTTGCATCTTTGAATAGTGAAGGCCACCAGAGGCCACTCTAAAGAACTTTTGCTGTCGTTCGTTTGCCTGAATGATGTCCTCCAGAATCTTGGTCATGACATAAGGCGAGGACACTTGGAAATTCCTCCTGAGGAATGCACCTTCTCCAGATACAATCTGCCCCCTCACGAAATAAATACGGATCCTCCCACTGGTAGAAATGGATTTTAGACAAGAATCTGTCTATTTTCAACTTCGGTCAATCTTGTGGGATTTTCTTGGTCACCAGATAATTCACGATGTATGCATACCAAGGAAGCGAGGTGACTGAAAGAATTGCCTCGTCTGGAAAGGTTTCTGTGATTGGTTGCAGGCTCAGCTCAAGAGATTCAGGTTCAGGAAGCCTTGATAGATGATCGGTCACCACATTCTTTACCCCAGGTTTATATTTAATTTCCAAGTCAAATTCCTGGAGGAGAAGGATCCACCGGATAAGACGGGGTTTGGTGTCCTTCTTCTGCTGTAAGTATCGAATGGCCGAAAGATCAGTGTAAACGATTACCTTGGATCCAAGGAGGTAGGATCTGAACTTTTCCAGGGTAAAAACTACCGCTAGTAGCTCCTTTTCAGACAGTGTAGTTTCGCTGGGCTTTATCGAGCGTTCGACTAGCGTAGTGAATCGCAAACGGTACATTCTCTTTCCTCTGTCCAAGTATAGCATCAATGGCTTAATCTGACGCGTCGGTCATTATCTCGAAGGGCTGAGTCCAAATCGGTGGCTGCAAGACAGGGGCCTGTGTGATGAGTTCTTTCAGCTGATTAAAGGCAAGGAGCACACAGTCATCTACAATGAATTCATTCTCCTTGTCGAGCAACTCAGTCAACGGTCTAGCCAGCTTGTTGAAATCTTTGATGAATCGTCGGTAAAAACCGACATGGCCTAAGAATGATCTGACTTGTTTAATTGTTGTAGGTGGCTCAAGTTTGGAAATTACCTCCACCTTGGCTGGGTCAACCTCCATGCCACGTTTAGAAACAACGTGACCCAGCACGATTCCTTCGATCACCATTAAGTTGCTCTTTTCCCACGAAAGCACAAGATTTACTTCGCAACACCTCCGCAAGACTCAGTCTAAATATTCCAGACATTGATCGAAGGAATCCCCGTAGATCGAAAAATCGTCCATAAAGACATCGAGAAAGTTGCCCACCATATCGGCAAAAACTGCAAGCATACACCTTTGAAATGTGGATGGGGCATTGCAAAGCCTGAACGGCATCCGTCTGAAGGCATATGTACCAAAAGGACAAGTCAACGTGGTCTTCTCTTGATCTTCAGGAGCAATAGCAACTTGATTGTACCCAGAGTATCCATCCAAGAAGCAGAAGTATTCCTTAGCGGCCAGTCTCTCCAAGATCTGGTCGATGAAGGGTAAAGGAAAGTGGTCCTTCTTGGTAGTGAGGTTAAGTCTTCTGTAGTCCACACATACTTGCCACGAAGTGGGTACTCTGGTTGCGATCTCCTCTCCTTTATCATTCTTCACAATGGTGATCCCTGATTTCTTTGGCACAACATGCAATGGGCTCACCCATTTGCTGTCGGAGATGGGATAAATGAATCACGCATCACACCATTTCTGAATCTTTTTCATAACAACCTCCCGCAGATTAGGATTTAATCTTCTCTGAAGTTCTCAAGAGGGCCTGCAATCTTCTTCCAGAAAAATACGATGCGAGCACAGTGATGGATTGATCCCATGGAGATCCAAAGTTCGCCAGCCTATTGTCTTGTGATTGCGTTCAAGAACCTCCATCAAACGAGATTCTTGGTCTTCGGTCAGGTGTGCATTGATAATGATCGGGTACATGTTTGGTTCTCCCGCAAGGAATGCATATTTCATGTTGGAGGGCAAGGGTTTCAACTCTAGCGGGGTATGAGCTACTTCAGAAGTGACCTTGGCTATTAATGCAGGTTTCATCTGTTCGGTGTCCACCATACTATGTTCTGCCTCTTCACTCAGATTTTGACAGAATGCTTCAATGATTTCCTCTTTATCACAAGAATCTGCAACAATTTGCTCTTGATTTTGAAGGCACATCACCTCCACGGCAGTCTCATTCAGCACAACAGCAAGTTCCTCATCCTAATCGATAAGGGGAAATTCGACTGCGGTCTCCACTCCCTCCTCGGGGAAGAGGAGTTCATGGATCTCATTGTCATCCAAGAATAAGTTGGTGTCTTGAATTTCTGCTAGAAAGTCGCAGTCGTCAGAATACTCAATCACCCTTGCACATGATGCAGATGTTCGTTCGGTTGGTGCTCCCTCAGGTAGGGTCTCTCTACTCTGATTGTTTCATTGCCAGCGCCGAAAGTGATTTCTCCCGTCCCATAGTTCACTATTGCATTTGACATCCGTAGGAATGGTCTTCCAAGTATGATTGGGGTAAGGAGTAATGGAGCGGGGACGTCCATATCTAGTACCACAAAATCGGTCGGGAACTGCTTTCCCTGAACCGTAACTATCACGTCCTCCAACAAACCCCTAGGCCGCTTGACTGATTTGTCTGCAAACTGCAGAATCATCTTTGTAAGCTTGAGCGGTCCTAGTCTGAATTATGTAAGCAGGGAAGATGGCATCAGGTTGACGGAAGATCCGCTGTCGAGAAGTGTTCGTTCAAATTCCTAGTTGAACATTTGACATCGCACAAGAGGTTCTCCCATATCCGGCTTTTTATCCGGGAGGTTGCTGATTGCATTAACTGTAGCCATTGTAAGGATATGTTTTTCGGGCTTGCCACCTTTTCTCCTGGAGTTGTGAGGGTGAGGCCTGCGCTTGGTTGTACATGCATCTTTCAATCCTTTCTTTACAGCTGGCATGTACTCAAGAGCTTTCAGTAAAGGCGTGTTCAATACTAAATTCTGAATGATTTCAATAATAGCAGGACTAGACAAAGCATTTTTCAAATTTTTCAAATTTTTCTAGTTTTTTCATTGCTTCTGGGAAAGGAATATTTACAATATCTTCACTGTTGTCATTCAAAATATTGTCCATATGGTTGTTTACATGTAGATGGCAAAAAGGGTAAAATCATCTACAAGATGTGGACAAAAAATGGCAGGCTCGGCTTCATGTGCTGACGTTGGACTCACTGCAGGTGCAAAATTCCTTCTGTTCGTGGCTGGTTCTGTAGCAGGTGCAGACGTCTCCAATACTGGCCGATCTCCACCGGGGTTGCTGCTATCTTTTTGTGTTTTGTTGTTTTCTTCATTTTTTGTGATTTTTTGGTTGATGGTGTTGCTCCTAAAATGCTTCGTGGCCCTGGTATTGGCTTGGCTGACGATTCTCCGTCAGATGCAAGATGCTTCCTCTTCGCGGTTTGCTGATGGCCTGAGTGTCCTACCGCTCCTGAGAGTAACAACATTAGATAAAAAGCAATTTAATTCACTTGATTTTGGTTGGACACTACCGGCTACATGCTCCTTGCGTCGGAAATTGTTCGGGTTTGCCTCGACTTAAGCAGGGATGGCTGTTTTCGCAGCCGTCAAGTCGTTGATCTTCTAGTTCATCTCAGCCATGTTCTTCATTAACTGTTCAAGGCAGGCCAGGGTCGGATTAACCGGCACAATCTCAGAAGAATTCCCCTGCTGGGTCCTAGAGTGCTAGTATAACGGCTGAGACTGCGACTGGTAACCCTGAGAAAATTGGTGAGGAGGAGGGTTGGAGGAATACTAAGAGTTCTGTTGGTTGTATGAGGCAGCCGGTTGCTGATGGTATCCTTGTCCGTGGTATCCGGACTGCTGAGGACCATGCTGGTAGTTCTGCCTCCATGTGTTGCTGTGAGACGGAGGCTGGTACTGATATGAGGGGGGAAGGGTCTCCCACCCTGTTGCTGCTGGTGATAGGGCATGTTGCCCATATTCTGACCCTGAGAGTGTCCATGAGGATGGGTCAGCTACGCTTCATTGTTCCATATACCATTGATCTCCTGTATCAGTGGCGAGGGTGGAGAGAATTGCTCGGAATAGGCTGGCTGGGACTCAGGTTGATATACAACCATCTGTGTCTGAGGCTGCGGGGGCTGATCCGGAACCAGCACGTAATACACGTGCTGAACAGGCTGGGGTTGCGGTGGAGTCGGATGAGGTTTTGCTGCATTGTAGGCTCCTTCTTCTCAGCATTCGGCTCGGCAGTAGTAGACACAACGTTGCACATGTTGGTATTCAATGCACGAACGAGCTGCTCCAGCTGTTGGGAAATCAAATCGAGCTTTTTCATGCCCTGGGTCTTTTTCTCTATTACTGATAACTTCTCGAGGTCATGTGACCTCTTCTCAATGATATCCACCTTAGACAGGTGGCTCCCAATGAAGTTCAAGTTGGAGCTCTCATCCTTGTCTTCGGTGTGAGAAGCCATGTTCATTGGCTTGCTGATGGCAGTTGGCATCTTCATGTATGCTCGGGACGAGGATTGAGCAGCTTCTCCTTCAGCTATTTCCTCGAAGACGTTCCATACCACGTCCTCATCCTTGTTGAAGTGCGAACCGCCGCAAGCGCCATCTACAAGCTTTTGGCTTTCAAGTGTAAGCCCACCAAAGAAGTGTTGCACAAGGCTGGTCTTTGGAATTTCGTGGTGGGGACACTTCTCTTGAAGATCCTTGAATCTCTCCCACGCTTCATGGACAGTCTCATGGGGTTGCTGGCAAAAACTGGAAATACGGGCACGCATCTGATTCAATCACCCGAGAGGATAGAACTTATGGAGAAATGTAGACTTCCGCTCCTCCTAGGTTGTGGCTACCTTCCATAAATGGTCGACCCAATATAGGGCCTTATCTTACAGGCTGAAGGGAAAGGCGGTCCATCTTGACTACCCCCAGAGGAATACTAGGGTAGTGAGCAGTAGCACAGATGCGACCAAACTTCTTGAGAAAGATATATGGTTCTTCAGTGGGATTCGTATGGAATGTGGGAAGCAGGGACAGAAACCGCGGCTTCAGCTCGAAGTGGGCATGGATTCGTGGAACTTGAATCCACTCTGTGATGCGGCCCGCTCCTGGATTGTATATCTCCTTCAGGTAGGCTTTGGCTGCGGTGGGTCTGCTCCCGCTCCATCGAATTCTGGTCCTCCCACTGAGAATTCATCTCTAACCTCTTCAAAAATGAACTCTTGATTTGGATCATCCTCCAGTCGGTCATCTCTGGCATCGGCCCTCCTCCTCAGATCATTCAGCATTTCTTGGAAGGCGGTTTGGGCCAGGGATTGGTTAGTCAACTGCTACTGGATGGCTTGAATGGAAGCCAGCAATTGACTGTTGACATCATTCTGCGTGGTGTACTGCCCTTCCCCTGATTGGCTTCAACTTCAATTTGGGGTTGTGGTCCCTTTCCTCTTCCACCGGCCATCTCAAATTCTACTTGGTTTGCTGGCTCGGAATCGGGCTCTAAGTCTGCACATGGAAGAATGCCCCGATCAGTCTGAATTGCAGCACCAGATGGAGAGAAATGTTATGTGTTAAGGTCAACACAGAACTTTGTTAAGTACGGCGATGTGTAAGGAGTGAAATCAATTGCCATCCAAAACGGACAAAATTCGGGACAAGAGTGATCCCGGTTTATTGAAGAAAGCGGGGAGTCTGGAGATCAGTTCACGGAGTCTAAACCAGGTTCTCGGGAATTGCCTTGAATTATTAGAGAGGGCGAGCGAATAGAACTAATGTAGGTGTCGATAGGGTATCGACTAAACTATCCATTCGTCGCCATCTCGAAGGTCAAGAGGAAGATCGATGCGGATGAAGATACGGAGGTCAACGAGAAACAAATGGAGTGTAAAACAGTAGAAGGCTCACACTGAGCAGGAGTCAAATGGAGGGAGAACAAAATGGCGCAAAGGCGCGGTGTTTTTGATCTTGACCTTAACTCGACTAATCAATCAAACCCAAAGCAATGGATTCACCAATGCGACCCGTGAAGCCGTGAAGGTTCGGCAATTATCTTTGTAAGTTTTATATTTGAATTTTCAGGCAATTATCTTTTCACGAGTCCTTAGAGCGCTACGCCTATAGGAGAGAGAGTACTGCTGGAAAAGTATCATGTACTTGTCCTCCTCCTGTGTAACCTGTAGTTTGCACTTTTTAAGGTCCTTGTAACCCTTCCTGGATCCCTACTCAGCCAAAGAAATAGAGGGAGGAAGCCGATAGGCAAAACCAATACTTCGAATCTCGCTCGCAACGGAATCACCCGTGAGCGTGCAAGAACCTACTCGGACGCAAGACGATGAGACAAACACCCCCGTGAAGGCGTGGCCTATGCTCGATACTTCGGACAAGGTCAATGCTCTACACAATAGAGAGTAATCAATGTCGACCAAGCCCTACTCGTCTACGTACGATAGAAGCGCCAATACTTCGGAAATCCAGGCGATACACAAGGCAGCCACAGACTGGATTTTGGGCTCTAATCCTTACGACGGCGCTCACCTCACTGGGAAGGAAACCTTCCTATACAACCTAAAAACAAATGAGGGCTTTGCTCACCCCAAGGCAATGAGTCCAATTAATCGGTTTCATTTTGGTCAAGTATTTTTAGCAGTCCCTTTTTTAATTTTTTTGTGTTATCACTTGTTTTGAGTCAATTCAACACAAGCGCCTAACGTTTTTGTATTTTTCCTTGATTCCTATTTGATCCAAAAACAGAGGAAGAGAGTCGGAAAAGCAATGCAAGGCGGCACCAAGATGGAAATCTCACCTTTGTGCCTAGATGATGAATGCAAAGATAGAAGACTTACAATGCCTCCCAGCTCTCTCCATGCGGAATGCAAAACAGGAATTTATAAACCTAATCTATATGTCGATATGCACACAGAAATTGTCCTAAACAGGCAATTGCTAGCATGAAGCACTACAAGTCGGTCACCGATCTTCAATCCAGGAGTTCGGTCTAGGCTCACCCCTCCTCCTCTCGGCACATCGAGTTCAGGAGCAATGCTTGGTAGGGTGGGCTCGCGGCACGAAGGCTCGAAGATGATGAGGCGACTGTTTAAAGTTTTTAAACTAAGTCCAAAGCGCACTATAAGTACATGCAAGATATTAAGGTTGCAAGATATTAAGGTGTTTGGACCTAATTTACTCGATCAAGCAAGCCTAAAAACTAAGGGCTCATTCCACAAAACTAAAGAAAAGAAAACAAAACCAGAAAATAGCAAGCGATGAAACGCGTCAAAACTGCAGTGAGCCCCCAAGTGAACAAACACTTGGAAATTGGGCCTGAGTGTTCAAAGTCCAGGGTACATGTATCATTACAATTAGTCAAATCTCTTCTCTCTCACAAAAAAGACTAAAAACCTAACTATCCTCTCTCTCTCTCAAGTCCTCTTGCTCTCTCCTGCCGGCTAGGGTAGAATAGCTGGCTCCTCGTCCCAAGGCTGCTCAGGATCCCCTAGGCGATCCTCCTCGGTCAGTGCTCCCTCGCAAGAAAACAATAAGAGATGTCAGACAGTTTCAAAATTAATGATACAATAAAAGAAGATAAGTAAAAATGGCTAAGACAGTAAAAAGACACAAGTCTACTCTACAAGCCAATGCTCCCCTACAATGGCGCCATTTGAAAAACGGGAAAAGCGAGAGCCGCTAAATAGTGGTCTGACGGATCAGACTCACTATCGCTGAGGCGACTACTCAAGCCTTCACGTTTGTCAACAATCAACCCACACAATCAATTAAGCAATCAAGAGAAAGGATCAAAATTTATTATACCCTACTAAGAATGTACAATGGCAAGCAAGTAGGGGTCGAACACAGGAAGCACGGAGTAAAGTAAGCAGACAAAATGTCAAACCCTATGCCTAGTGAACTACTTAGCCAATGTGGATTTTTGTGGGTTTTTAATTTTGTATTTTTTTATTTAATTTTATATTTTTATATTTTTATATTTTCTTTTTGATTTTATGATTTTATATTTTATTTTTATATTTTATATATTTTTTTTAATTTCTTTTTCTTTAAATAGAAGATGTATACAAACTAAGATAGATATAGATAATGGATTAAAATAGGTAAAAATAAGGAAAAAATCAGGAAATAAAATGTTTTTAGGTTTTTTAAATTTTTCTAATGTTTTTGTGATTTTTATAGATTTTCCTGAAGTTTTTTGGCATTTTTAAAGTAAAATACTGAAACAGTGAATAAAATACAAGGATGAAACTAAAATGGATAAATAAAATATCAATCGGTAACTAAATTTCTCCAAATTAATTTTCAATTAAAGATATTAAAACAAAGAAATTTAGAAATCTAGTTTATATTTTTAAGATTTTTTATGGATTTTTAATATTTTTCTGAAGATTTTTAGAGTTTTCTAATTTTTATGGATTTTCTTTTGTATTTTTTAATGATTTTTGGACTGGAGTTACAACACACTAAAATAAGAAAAATATATTTTTTTGGAATTTTTTGAATTTTATATAATTTTTAAGGATTTTATAATGTAAACAATGCTGAAAATGTGTATTTTTGAATTTTTATAAATAATAAACTGCGATAAAAATGCAAAATAAAAATATGATATGATACTACAATGCAACAGGAGCTTACAGTGATTTTTGTGGACTTTTTAGGAAATTATAGATGCATGCAATAAATAGAATCAACAAAAAGGAAAATACATTTCTAGCAGGGGCATTTCTGTAAATAGAGCAAAGTTCAACGGCCTGGTTGCAATTTAACCAAAAAAAATCACACACGAAGCACGTATTCTGTTGTTCACAGGGCTATAAGTGTAATTTCAAAAAGTGGAGGGTTCTCAATGTGAAATACCCAAAACATATTATAATACCCACGCACAGGGGTATAAATGCAAATACTAAATGCCACTGGGTCTTTGATGTAAATTAAGCGTATCACTTATCCATGTGGCGCATCCAAGGGTCGAGAATGAGGCGCTGATGTACGGCTGGGATGCGAAGCGATGAAGATCTAACGAGCGCGGACTAGAGGCGATCGGACAGTGGCTGTGGCTTCTGGGACATGTTCTTGATCTGACGGTGCAAAGAGGCTCATGAAGAACACCGGACTGAAGCTGCTTGGATCGCTGATTCCGGCCAACACATGGCCTCCCCCAACCCCGGACCAAGGGCAAAATGGTCCTGGGAATCGTCCGTGTCGAATGAACTTCTCAACCGGAGATGAGATGACCTGAGATGCTCGGACGAGGGTGGTCGCCTGGGGGCTGCTTCTCTGGACTGTCAAGGCTCGATAGAGCCTCCTCTTGGGCTCCTCTCTACAGGGTTAGAAGCGGAAACAAAAAGTGAACGTATTCATGGTTTCAGATGTACAGATGGGATGAAGATGGATCGTGGCGAGTGGTCTCCGGCGAAGGCGGAGAAGGAGACCTAGGATCGAGGGATCCACGTAGGATCTCGGTGGTTGGAGGTGCGTCGGGGCGAGAGGAGTCGAAGGGCAAGCTAATGAGGATGGAAGCAGGTCGAATCAACGGGTGGATGAGGCGGAACACGGTGGCGGAGCGGAGCTCCATCGTGAAGTGATTTGCGCATTTACGGTGAAAGAGACGACGGAATCAAAACCTATTACAGATCTAAGCTACCTAAGGCTACGGCTACAGAATGAAAGAGGAAAGAGGCGAAACTCTCACTGGGAGACCAAGGTCGGGCTTGGTGGCAGAGCTCCAGCAGTGAGGTGTATCACACCTCGATTCGACACCGATGATCTTCAAACCGAGCTCTACGGCTCCCTGCTGTCACCAGGAGGCTGATGGACTCAAGGGATTAGGAATTCACCAGTGGAAGAGGGATCAAAAATGGAAGGAAAGTCGGAGGGTTGTATTTGAAGGGTTGACAACTGGGGCTCTAAGATCGATGATGGCGGCGTGGTGCAGCGATCCACATCCCAAGGAGAGCTGAGGGCGTGAATCATCTTGAGTCGAGGAAGAAAAGTTGTGAAGAGACCAAGACGAGATGGTGCTTGGCATGGCCTCCAAAAAATCGCGAAATGGGTCAAAAACCAAGATTCTGACAGGGCTATGGGAGGAGGTGAGATAGTTGACCGGAGGTCAACTGTCAGACCAACCTGGTTGGTCCACGTGGACCAACCAGGAAAAATCCCCTAGAAAATAATTTAAAAATCATTTAAAAATAGTAATTAAATTTATTAATTTAGATTATTGAATAAAAATATTTATTATTTTATAAATTTTTTATGGTAATTTTTATTTATTTTTTCGAGATTAATAATTACAAATTACCATTTATACCCTTTATAGGTATCTATATCTATATATGTTAATATTTTATTTTTATTTTCAGAATTTAATTTATTTATTTTTGTTTATTATTTTTAAAATTTTTAAAATATTTTTATACACTTAATTATATATTTATTTTATTTTTCTGACATATTTTGTACACTTAATAAAATATAAATATGAATTATATAGGTTTGTGTATAGGTCTTATACATATGTATGCTCTATACAAGTATTTTTATTTTGTATTTATTTTGTATTTTATTCCTGTTTTAATGTATATATATTATAAATAATATTTATGAAATTATAAAAATATAAAATTATAAAAATTATGAATAAATAATAAAATGAATATTTTAATCTATACAAGTATACAATAAGGTTCCAAAACTCAACTTTCAAACCGTAGCTCCGCCAAATGAGAAACCACCACCATTAAATAGCTTATTTTAAATTATATACAATTAAAGGTGAGTTTGATGCATTCAGAGTTTTTATTTGCGAGATACATGTCTGGGAAGTTGGGATTCTGGATTCTTATTCAGATCATAATTTTTTATCAGTACATTATTTTTGAGTGAAATAAATTTTGTATTTTTCTTTATTTAATTATCTACATCTTTCATGTAAAAAGTTTCTTTATTTGAGGTATAAAAAGTGGAACCAAAAATAGGTCCCAAAATGAACAAAGAATAGATAAAATGAAAGGTATTTTTATTTGTATTTTGGCCCTTAACTCCCCCTACTTTATTCCTTGTTGACCTAGTCATCGAGATGCCTAGGTCTCGAGGTTTCGGGTCATAAAATATTTACAATATTTTATTCTTTTTCTTTTCTTTATTCCATAATTTTGACTTTAAAAACCACATTTTATACAACATTTACACAATGATGCATGAATGCTAAAATGCCTGAATTAACAGTATTTACACGCATTTACTAGGGTTTTTAAGGCCAAAATGATAGAATAAAGATGATGAAACGTAGATTCATCGGTCTCTTCGTTTCCTTGGAAACGAGTTCTTTATTGCACAAGTCGTGGCTACTGACAGAACGTGTTTCTCAACACGGTTTTTGGTCTTCCTGCTAACTCTAGTAGGTGTACATCTCACCTTAAGGTACTTCTGAAATGCAGGAGTCATCTCCACATACTTGACAAAGGGGATTGTGACCTTGATGTATTTGTTGCAGAACTCTGCCATCTCAGGGTCATCTTTTTGGATTTTTTTCATTTTCTTCTTTCCACCCTTAAGAGCTCGAGGGAAAGGGATTATTGACTCTAATCCATGTTCTGAAACTGAAATGTTTTCATTGAAATCTGGAACTGAGTTATGTACAAGACTCAACTAAAAGAAAAATGTTGTGGCGAAACCGGTGATTCGTCTTCCGCGACTTCTGAACGATCCTCCTCAAATGGAGGTGCGGGCTCTTTGTCAGTTTCGTCGGAATCTCTGCTGATGCGGGTTTGCTGCTTCAAGGACCCAGAAATCCTCTTCTTCTTCCAGTAGTGGTGATGGTGGTGGTGCTCCTCTTCTTCCTCCAAGTTCTCCTCAAGTAGAGACTTGGTGGCTCCTTCCTTCAGTGCCCGTGCCCGATCAGGTATGATCACAATCCTTCCGCTCCTGAGGGACATATGGTTGACATTATCATACAAGAGGATCTCATGTTCAGATAATGAATTATCTGAATAATATACCTGATCACGAGGTCGGTTCTGGCCTTGAGTTAAGCTGTTCGGGTTAGCCTGAACCTAGGCGGGAATTGGGGTCTTTGGCGCCATTTGTTGATCCTGGGTACAAGAGACACGATTCAGATCGGTTCTCATATCCAGATAGTCATTCTGGATCTGTTGGAACCTATCAAACAGATTCTGGATCGCCAAGGTGAGGGACTCCAATTCGGTGGGCTGGGCTGGCTGATGCTGACTTACGGATGAGGTTCTGTATTGGCCCTGCTGGCCATGCTGATACTGTTGTTGCTGGTGGGACGGTGTCGGGCCCTGCTGGCCCGAGTGGAATGCGCGCTGCTGCTGCTGGTGCTGTTGAGGCTGGTACCCTCGTTTGGGCCTGGACTGAACAAAGCGCGATGCGAGAACGGAGCTGGTTTCCTGGTACATTGGGGAAGGTCGGTGAGGCTGACCATTCCCCATCCCCGATTGTCTGCCGACGGGGTCACGGCTGTACCACAGTCCGTTGATCTTGAACACCTGCGGAGGCTCCTCGTATCTGGTCTCCACTTGTGGGGGTGCATGCTGGTCTAGCTGGGTGTAAGTCTAATCCTCTACCAGCCACTCTAAGGCCCCGGTGCATGTTCCTGTACAAGATGGACTCGGTGTACGGGTACAGGTGGTGTAGAAGGGGCAGGTAGCTTCATTTTAGCTACCTTCTCAGTGAGTTCCTCCACTTGCTTCAATAAACGTGAGAGAGACTCAAGGTCAGTGACCCTCTTGTGGATCTGCTCGACCATGGTTAACTTATCAGCAATCATCCCCATGCTGGGAATGAGGTCCTCTATCAGATCCACTACAGTCCTCCGAGTTGTCTCGTTGGATAGGATTGAGGGAGACAACTGATAGGTCCTGGTGGCCTGCGACCTGTCGGATCTGCCATCTGTTCTAGTATCTTCCATACAGTATCCTCATTCTTGTTCAGATAGCTTCCTCCACAGGCGGCACTGACTAATCCCTACATCTCCAGAGTCATGCCACAGAACAAGGTCTGGACTAAGATCCCCTTAGAAATGCCATGGTAGGGACATTTCTGAATTAGGTAATTAAACCTATCCCATGCTTCATGGAATGGTTCAATGGGTCCCTGGGAAAAAGTAACGATCTTCGTTCTCATTTGATTAGTTCTACTGAGGGGGTAGAACTTCTTCAGGAATAGGTCCTTGAACTGCATCCAGGTTGTACATATCACCCCTAGGTTCTTCAGCCAATGTGCTGCCTTATCTCCTAAGGCAAATGGGGTGGCCTTCAGTCTAATGTAATCCTGTCCAACCCTAGGATGACTAAGTTTGTTGCAAACCAGCTCGAAGTCTCTGAGGAAGGCATAAGGTTCTTCATTGGCATTTCCGTTGAACTTCGGTAGTAAGCTAAGGAAGTGGGGCTTGAGCTCGAATGCTTCAGGGGGAACCACTGGAGCCAACCAACTGTGCATCTCGTTCTCCGCTGGGTTGTAGGCATCAACCATTGGTCGGTCGATTCCTCCTACCGCAATGATCTGTCCCATTCTAGTTGTGAGATCTGCATTTTGTTGTTCGGCTGTGGCGATGCGATTAAGAATTTGTCTCAACTGGTCATCATTCGGTGGCTGCTTAGGTGGCATCTTGTCCTCTAGTCCTGGGTATGAAACATGGTCTGTGTCAGGGGACAAATCAAAGAAGGGATTCTTACCGAGACGATGGTCTTCCTCTGTAAGCTCAGAGGAGAGGAAAGGGTTGGTTTGAGAGTAACCACCCTGAGTGTGAGGGAACCAGAACTCAAGAGGGTCATGAGTCCTGGGTGGTCCAAGTTCCACTTGGGCCGGTGAAGAGGAGTTTCGTGGGGTGCTCAAAGAGAGATTGGTGAATAATGAGTCGATATCCCCCCAGTTACTCATCTTGATTTGGCGAGAAGAATTGGGAGTTCTAAGTGAAGATAAGATTTGATTCCTACCTGAAGCAAACAAGTCAATCCAAGACCCTGGGTTCACACTCAACATAGTGAAGGACCCGAAACCGAGTCCAATTAATCTTGTTAATTTTTAGGTGTGATTTTTCAAGCAAGATATCAAGGATTACACGGCCTATAGGGAAGCCAGCTCAGAGCCGAATGTGTCTTCCATGTTTAACCTGTCGCCTAAGACACCGCCGGTCCTTCCTTTCTTCGCTCCTATCCCAAGTTGATGGATTCAAAGACCTACCCCTATCTACCTGCAAGCAGGCGGAGGCTGACAAGGCTTGGACTTCACCCTGGAGGGTTAATAGCAACTTGTCGTGAAGTACCGTCCTTTCACCCCTATCTACTTGTATACAGGCGGAGGCTACTTGGTACTAGTCAGTGAACCTGAAAAATTCAACTCATGATATTTGTTAGGATTAGTCGGAACGTGATATGGAAGGCGGGTATTTGGGCTCTACCTTAAGGTGTTCACACACACTCAAGTACCCTCACTCAGCCTGAAAACAACGTCGGGGATTAGTCTCCCACAAACAGATTTTCTAATTTTATTGATTTTTTTGTCAATAATGTTAGTAGTCCCGATTTTAAGTTAAGTTATCACTTGTTAGTCCAACCACACAGCACGCCTATCGTCCAGTCCCAATTTCCGTTTAATTTAAGTTTGAAAAACAAAGGGGAAAATCGAGAAAAGCCGATGCACGAAAAATGATGATGCATATTCTGAGTGAAGAATAGTTACAGTGATCCCTTCGCTTTATGCAGGATGCAAAACAGAATTGAGATCTTTTACACTATATGCTAATGCAAGTGACAAAAATATGTTCCTAGACAAGCAGTTCTATTAGAGAGTGTAGCACTGGTTATTTTGACTAGATCTGCGGTCTAAGTGTGTCTTTTAAGTGTATTAAGTGGTACTAAGAATTTACGAGCACAAGTAAATCCTAGAGTGGCTCGAGGAACCGCTAGTGCAAGCCTAATTTACCATTCAAACCACACAGCACATAGGGACACGGTTCCACTATATGTACATACGCGAGAACCCAAACGGGAACCGCTAGAAATGATGCGAAAAAAATAAAGCAATAAAATAAAAATACAATTTCTCTCAAATCACTCAAGAAATTAAAATGCCGATTCCTCGAAGCGTCTTTAACTCCTCGCGTTCCTCACACAGAAATAACTTGAGGTCAGATAATGACACAAAAATTCAAAAATTAAAAGACAAAAAATATTCACAAGAAAACCGGGGGTCACACTACCCAGGGATAGAAAATCAAACACTTAGAAATAACTGCAAATTAACCTAAGCCGTGCCTCCTCCGGCAACAGCGCCATTTTGAAACGTGTCCCACTACCCTTATTAATTCGAGCAGATTAATGTTCAAATAATTAAGAATATTTGTTGCAGTCGGATAATGACATCAAATCAAAAACCACTTTTAATAAAAACATGTTAATCTCGAGCGGCAAATTTTTTTTTACTTGGGCAAGTCCAAGGTCGAACTCAGGGAGGCTGCTATCTCCTTAAGTAAATTTTTAGCAAAGTCCAAGGTTCGATTTTCATAGAATAATTTTTTTGGGTCTTATTCGGTTTTTTATGCAAGACACATGCAAAATCAGGCCAATTAACAAGTTAATTCAGAAAGATGGTCAAAACAAGTCCAAAAATTATGAAATTTGGCCAGATGATGAAATGGAATGAAATTAAGGTACACTATTTTTTTTGGAATTTTCTGACACTAAATGAATTTACTATTAATTAAAAATGAATGCAAGGTGATTTTCGTAATTTTAATTTTAATAACTACCAAACGTCAATATTTTTCAGAAACTAAATTACCCTTGGTAGGTCTATTTGAGAGATACCCAGAACAATCTTAATTCCTAAAAATACTAAGTTGGGAATTAATTAAAAATGAATTACACAAATCACTAATTAATTTATTGTAACCTAGATATGCGTGTGAATGATGTGATTTTTTTGGCAATTGTAGAAATACTTAGACTCTTCCTACTGTGATTTTTTGGTGAATTTCAGAGCAACAAGGAATTTAATAAGCAATTAAGAATAAACAATGGACAAAATATGTTGATTTCCTCCAAAATAATGATATTAAATAAAATTTTGCTCCTAAAAATTCGAAAAGCAACAACAAAGATAAATCATAAGATATTCTACAAAATGCAATTTTTGGGATTTAAAAATGAAGCTAAATGAATGTCTAAATGATCGTGTAAACACAAGAATATGGATGCAATACAGAAATAAAATTGATTAAAGAGAAATGTGCTTACAGGACGAATATGCAATTACCTAGATGATGAGCCAAAATACGATCAATCCGGATCAGGTCAATATAAATCACTCTCTGGTCGTTGCGACCCGAATCGATAGAAATCTCAGGTCAACAAGAAAAATTAAGAAATAGACCACCAAACAAAAAGAAAACAAGAGAAAAATGACTAGTGGTCCTGGCTATGGGATTAGCCTGGTATAGCGACTAGGGTCGGACTCAGGGAGCACGTAATGGCCTTGCGGCCTACGAAGTAGTATAAAACAAATAAAAATGAAAACAAATTATTTTTAGTAGGTTTTTATTATTTTTATATTTTTTTGGAATTTTTAATTACAAAGAAAAGAATAAAATAAGTAAAACACACAACTTTCAACAATTATTTAATTACTCTAAAATGCTCCAAAAATTCTTATAAAAATGTTTTATGATTTTTATAATTTTTACTGATTTTAGTGATTTTTTTGTAATTTTCTGATTTTTATAGAATTTTATAAAAATGAAACAAGACAAAAACAGAAGAACAATGTCCAGACAGGTTTCAAGGGCCAAAATAAAATGTAAAATGGCCGTAACAAACCCTGAAGGTATTTTTCCTGTAAAATATGAACAACAAGGACTAATCAGGAAAAAGATTTATTAATGTTTGATTTTTTTTATGATTTATTAGAGTTTTTCTAATTTTTCAATGTTTTTCAATTTTTATATTTTTATAAATCCAAAAATGACCAAAGTTGGTCACAAAATCAATCACACTAAAATAAATAAAATCTGAATTTTTTATAATTTTTAAAAAGGTTTTCATATTTTTTGTTAATTTTAACTCTGAACAGTAAGAAAAATGGGTGTTTTTGAATTTTTAAAAATAAGAAAAGGTCTCCAAAAATTTCCCAAAAATTAGTGAAAATTCTACACAATGGTCGGAACTACATGTCAATTTTTCACTTAATTTGGATGCAATTTGATATTTTATTCACAACAATCAAAATCCCATAGTTCACAAGGACCTGATTGTCAAAAAATATGTTCCAGGGCCTAAAAGTAACAAAAAGAGAAACCCAAGGAGTCCCGGTGCAAAAATCCCATGTTCTCACGCGTAAGGCACGTGAATTTGGCACTCAGGGACCCAAATGCAAATAAATTAAGTTCTTGGACCTATTAGCAACAGGTGCTAAAAGTCCAGGGGCTTAAGTGTAAAATGCCCACGATATTCAACACATGTCCAATTAAAAATACTCACAGGGGCATAAGTGCAAATAACTAAAAGTATATTTCATTCCATGGACAAACAGAAACTACAGGCCCATTCATGCAATTTCACCAGAATGCACGTGACGAAGCACGTGTCCCACAACGTACAGGGGTAGAAATGCAAATATAAGAAACTAACAGGTCCTCTATGCAATTTTGTCAAACTAAAATAAACTACGAAAATATTTACAGGACTATTTAATAAAAACAAAAAGCAAGGGGGCCTAAGTGATATTACCCCACTTATTATCCGAGGGTGGAGGACGCGCCACGTGGAGTATCCAAAGGTTGCTGGTGGCCGCTCCTCAACGAAGGGCCCTCGGGGATGATCGGACGGCTGAGGGTGCGCCATGTGGTGGATCAACGGTGCAGACTCGCTGGCGCTAACCCTCGCTGGATGGAGGGCGGAGAAGAGGCCACGTGTCGGATCGACGGTAGCTGCTAGTCCTCTTCTTCGCTCTGATCGGACGGTCCACGACAGATCTGGGCCTCCGGGATTGATCGAACGGCAGGGGAGGGTCCTAGAGGAACTCCTCACCGGCGAACTTCGCCGGAGAAATGTGAGCACGCTGGACCTCCTCACGGGTTGCTGATAGGTGGAACGTGATCGCCAAGGCCTCCCCCGTCGGTCAGGCTCCTCCGATGACGCTGGAATGCTCCGAAGAGCTCCAGCAACGAAGGCGGAGTGTAAGCTCTTGTGCTGAATGTGGAGGACCTCAGATGGTCCTCTTCAGACCTGCAAAATGGCACAGAAAGGCTACTGGGTCGAGGGCAAAATGCCTCGACCTGGTTAGAAGTGAGGCGGGTGAACGAAGCGTCGGGTCGGAGGAGCTCCGGCGATGCGACGGCGAAGGAGCTCGAATCCCAGTTCCGTGGTGAACTGGGTTGGATGAAGGGGCGGAGAACGTACGGGGGAGTAAGGCGAAGGTGATGGTCGGTTCCGATGATCGAGATAGTGATGGGTATGGTTGGAATCGAGGGTCGACTGTGAATGGCTGATTTGGGCGTAAATGGAAATTGGAGAAAGATAGGGGAAACTAGGCTTACCAGATGGTCGGAGTCGACTGTGGGTGAGTGATGAATATGTGATTCATCACTCTAAAAGTTGAAAATAGAGATTTGTTCCCGAGTAAATAGCTGCATATTTCCACTTATATTGCATATGAAGCATTCATGCATGCATTGATAACATCTGCATTTTAGCATTCATATTTGCATAAAATAAGAAGCCAAATTCACTTGTAAATATTCACTTGTATATTAGATAAAACACCTTATTTGTATATATTTTATACTAACTCCGAATCCAATAAAATCAACCCCATAGTGTATATATGACTAACACTAATAAAGGAAAAATATCTAAAAAATACTAACTTGAAAAATTGACGAATAAAACCTGAATCCAAGTTTGAGATCGGGAACCTTAAAATGCACATATCTCTCTCATAACCTCAGAATAAGGTCTACTCACTTTTAAAGTAATATACATTCAGAGACCTTCGAAACAAGACCAATTTCATCAAAATCAGAGCTCGTATGCAAAACTTGGGTTTTGGGCCCCTTTTGTATATTGTGCATATTGACCGTTTTGCCCCTGTATTTTATCTTTTTATTTTCTTAATTATTAAAAATCCAAAAAAATAGATTAAATTGTAAATATTCTCCTCATATTTTCTCTATTTTTATTTTGATCTTTCTCTCTTTTAAGAATGACAAAAAAATTGTAAAAGATAAAATGCAGCATTTTATACCTATAAAGTACCGCCCAAAAATACGCTTTTGTACAGATGATCTCGCTTGATTTTCGGACCTTCATGAAAGTTGTAGATCTCGTCGAAATGAGTAACTTTCGTGTTGATCACTTTTTGATTTAACCCCTTTTATTATGTCTTTTTTATTTTTCTTTCCATTTAGCTTTGGATTTTTCTGAGAGCGACACGTGGCAACTCCTAAAGCCACCACATGTCGCCTCCTCATTCATCCACTTATATCATTTCTCTCCTTTATTCTGGGTCGTTAGATGAAAGGGTATTTCATCAATGGTCCACCTTCTCCTCTACCCATTCCTCTCCCACTCTCCCTTGACTTAAGGGAGATGCCAACCATCGACAACCACTCCCACCTCCAACTCCCCCACTCCATCTTCCATCTCTCCCACTCTCTCCATCTCCTATCCAACCTCCACCTCCTCCTCTTTATATTCTCCTCCACTCTTCCATTCACCCCCATCCGCCATCTTGAGCACACAATCCTTGAGCTCCACTCTCTTCTTGGTGACAGCAAGTGAGAGCCACCGTGTCGAGCGAAGACAGGATCCTTTTGCTAGGCGAGATCCAAGGGACTCCCCGTCCTTTGTCGTGGCCATTTTAAGATGCCGAACTCGACCTTTGCCGAGGTCTAGAGCGAAGATCCGAGGGGCTCTTAGCTCCTCTTTCACAGACACCCATTCCATCTATAGGTAATTACTTCACTTTCTTCTTCTTCCTCTCTTCTTCTTCCTCACACTTTTCTCTCTCCTCGATTTTCCCACATTCACTCATCAAATCGCCAAACAAACTGTGTTTCCACAGACAAATCACACGTTGTGAATGCAAAGGTGATTTTTATTTAATTTTTTGACTCAATTTCATCAACCAATTAATCTTTTATTTGCACCCACTAAACAAATGCATGAAGAACAGGGGAGGTGGTGAAATCCTCCCTCACGTGTCTGTCTTCTTCCTTCCACCTTCCACCATAACCGAGCCATGCTCGAGATCCTCTCTTCATTGCAGGTACTCCCAACCGCCGATCACCGACGACCGCCAGCACCGCCAGCAGCAACCGCCAACGGTCGGCGGCCATCTCCACCACGCGCACCCTCCAGCGGGCCTTGGCCGTGCGGGCTTCGCGCGTCCACCGTCTAGCCACCAGCGCACGGCTGCCCTCGACCTCCGTGACTGCCTCCTCGTGCAGCCGCTCCTCCTGGCCGCAAGCGCGCCGCACGGTGAGCTCAGTCGCGTGGGGTGCACGAAGCGGCTGAGCCGTACGCTCTCTTCTTCCTCCTCAGCGTCGACTCCCCCACGGACTGCCGCCCCGCCAGTCCACGTGCCCCTGCGCGCGAAGGCCACGTGCCCCCTCTGCAGCGATGCGCCGCCTCCAGACGCCTCGCCAGCGCGCCACACGACCGCTCCGCGCACTCGCACGGTAGCTGCGTGTGGCCGCGCGCCGCCCCTCCGGACTCCATACGTCGCCGGCCGCCTAAGCTCCGCTGCGCGCCTCGCGTGTGGCCATCCCCAGTCACCGTTGCACGCTCTTCTCGCCGCTCAGCGTCGTGCTTCTCCAACGCCAGCCGCCTACCCGTGAAGCTCCACCATCTCAAAGGCTCCCCTGTTTCATCTCCAAGAACAGGGGAGATCTATCGCACAATAAAAAAGTGGGCATTTGCAAAGGGGACACTTGCACCCCTTTGCAAGTTCTTAAAAAAATTTCAAGTTTCTGCTAATTGCATGTAAGTCCCTGTTCTCCATTTCAGTTCATATTTTTTCCTGTATTGCATTCATACCCCTGCATTTGCATGTTTATTTTGTCTTCATTTTTCATCAATTTTTAATTCCGAAAGTTGCATTGTATAGTATACTTCTTGTTCTACCATCATAGCATTTATTTGTATTTTTCTGATTTGCAGAATATTATTGGAAATTAATTTGGTGAAAATTGCAATATTTTTCCCATTTTGATTGATTACTTGATTGCGTATTCTCTGCTTGTCGAAAAATCTCTGAAAAATCACCATTGTAGATCTAAGTCTGTGCTACAACATATCCAAAAACCATCTCATTTGCACGTATAGTTTTTCTTAGAAAAATCATTTAGTGAAAACCTTAATCAATTTTTAGTTAATCAACCGCGAAGTGTTTTAAGGAAATTCAAGTTGATTTGGATAGCTCTTAATTAGATCTATTTGTATTAATTTTATTTCTGAGAAATATCATCGTTTGGTAATTTTTAAAATTGGTTTAGTCATTTTCACTAATGTCTGCATTTTTTATTATCCGTGTATCAGAAAATTCTAAAAAAATTAATGTAGCTTAATTTCACCATATTTCATAATCTGGCCAAGTTTCATAATTTTTGGAGTTAATTTGATCATCTTTATAATTTAACTTTAAAACTGGCCTGATTTTGCATGTGTCCTGCATAGTAATAGAAAAAGACCTAAAAAAATAATTCCCTGAAAATCCAACACTTGATCTTTGCTAAAATTTACCTAAGAAGATAGATGCCTCCCTGAGTTCGATCTTGGAATTCCACCAAGTAAAAAAATTTGCCGCTTGAAATTAACATCGAATATAATTAAAGTGATTTTTGATTAGCCCCTCGTATCCGACTGCAACGAACGACTTTAACTTAATTTGGACAATTAATTTGCTCGAATTAACTAAGGGTGCGGGGTGGCTATCAAAATGGCAGCGTTGCCGGGGAGGCACGGCTTAGGTTAATTTTTAGTGATATTTTGAGTGTTTGATTTTCTTTCCCCGGGTAGTCTGACCCCCGGTTTTCTTGTAATTATTTTCTCTCATTTATTTCTGTGCATTATTTTTCTGTGTCACTCTCTGACCTCAATTTGTTTTTGTGCGAGGAATGCGAGGAGTCGACGACGCTTCGAGGATCTAGCATTTTAATTTTATTGAGTTAATAGAGAGGCTTTGTAATTTTATTTCATTTTATTTATTTTTTGTATTATTTCCAGTGGTTCCCGTTTGGGTTCTCGCACGTGAAAATATAGTGAAACTGTGTCCCCATGTGTTGTGTGGGTGAATAGTAATCTAGCTTGCACTAGCGGCTCCCCGAGCCAATCTAGGAATTGCTTGTGCTCGTAATTATTAGGACCACACAAATCACTTAAAAGACGCACTTAGACCGCAGGACTTAGCCAAATCAAACTGTTCTTCCATCGCTAATAGAACTGCTTGTCTAGGAGCGGCTTTCATCGCTTGCATTTGCATTTAGATTAAAAAGATTTCAATTCTGTTTTGCATCCTACATAAAAAAAGCGAAGGGATCACTGTAAGTCTCCTGAACTCAGCATACGTATCATTGTTTTTATTTTGCATCTGCTTTTCTCGATTTCCCCCTCTGATTTTTCACATTTAAATTAAAAAGAAAATTGGGACTGGTCGATAGGCGTGCTGTGTGGTTGGACTTAATCAGTGAAAACCTAACTTAAAACCGGGACTGCTAAACATTATTGACCAAAAAAAGGAATAAAATTTGAAAATTTTTTACGGGAGATTAGTCCCCGACCTTGTTTTCAGGCTGAGTGAGGGTACTTGAGTGTGTGTGAACACCTTAAGGCAGAGCCCAAATCCTCGCCTTTCATATCACATTCTGACTGATCCTAGCAAATATCACAAGTCGAATAATTTCAGATTCATTGACTAGTACCAAGTATCCTCCGCCTGTCTCAGGTAGATAGGGGCGAAATTGCGGTACTTTGCGACAAGCTGCCAGTAACCCCCCGGGGTGAAGTTCCGACCTTGTCAGCCTCCGCCTGCTTGCAGGTAGATAGGGGTGTGGTCATTGAATCCATCGACTTGGGATAGAAGCGAAGAAAGGAAGGACCGGCGGTTACTTAGGCGACAGGTTAAACAGGGAAGACGCATCCGGCTCTGAGCCGACTTCCCTATAGGTCGTGTAATCCTTGCTATTTTTGCTTGAAAATCACACTTAGAAACTACAAGATTAATTGGACTCGATTTCGAGTCCTTCACTGTGTTGAGTGTGAACCCAGGGTCTTGGATTGATTGTTTGCTTCAGGTAGGAGTAAAATCCTATCTTCTTCTCGCCATATCAAGATGAGCAACTGGGGAGATCTCGACTCTTTATTCACCGATCTCTCTTTGAGTCCCCCAAGTAACTCATCTTCATCGGCCCAAGCGTACCTTGGACCACCTAGGACTCATGAACCTCTTGAGTCATGGTTCCCTATCACCCAGGGTGGTTACTCTCAAACCAACCCTTTCCTCTCCTCCGAGATTATCGAGGAAGACATTGCCTCGGTAATCCCTTCCTTGATTTATCCTCTGACACCGATCTTATTTCCCACACAGGACTAGAGGACAAAATGCCGCCTAAAATGCCACCGGATGAGGAACAGATACGACAGATTCTTGCTCGCCTTGCCGAAGCTGAACAGAAGAATGCAGATCTCACGGCACGGATGGGACAGATCATAGTAGCAGGAGGAATCGACCGACCAATGGTCGATACCTACAACCCGGCGGAGAACGAGATTCAGAATTGGTTAGCACTAGCAGTTCCCACCCAGGCATTTGAGCTGAAGCCCCACTTCCTTAGTCTGCTTCCGAAGTTCAACAGAAACATAAATGAAGAACCGTACACTTTCCTCTGTGACTTCGAGCTGGTGTGCAACAGTCTTAGCCATCCCAATGTTGGCCAAGATTATATTCGACTGAAGGCCACCTCTTTTGCCTTAGGAGATAAGGCTGCTCGTTGGCTGAAGAACTTAGGGGTGATATGTACTACCTGGATGCAGTTCAAGGACCTCCTCCTGAAAAAGTTCTACCCTCTCAGTAGGACTAATCAAATGAGAACAAAGATCGCCAGCTTCTCCCAAGGACCTAGTGAACCCTTCCACGATGCATGGGATAGGTTCAATGACTTAGTGCAGAAATGTCCTTGCCACGGCATTTCTAAGGCGATCCTAGTACAGACCTTGTTCTGTGGTCTAACCCCGGAGATGCAAGGGTTAGTCAGTGCTGGTTGTGGAGGAAGCTATCTGAACAAAAATGAGCACGCTGTATGGAAGATCTTGGAGCAGATGGCGGAAACCGGGAGGTCACAGGCCACCAGGGCCTATACGTTGTCTCCCTCAATCCTATCCAACGAGACAACCCGAAGGACTGTAGCGGATCTGACCGAGGACCTCATCCCCAGCATGGGGATGATTGCCGACAAGCTTACCATGGCCGAGCAGATCCACAAGAGGGTCACTGACCTTGAGTGCCTCTCGCGTCTACCGAAGCAAGTGGAGGAACTCACTGAGAAGGTAGCCAAGATGAAGCTACCTGCCCCTTCTACACCACCTGCACCTGTGCATCGAGTCCATCTTGTGCAGGAGCAGGCACCGGGGCCTCACAGTGGCTGGGTGGAGGATCATACTTACACCCAGCAGGACCAGCATGCACCCCAACAAGCAGAGACCGGATACGAGGAGCCTCCGCAGGTGTTCGAGATTAACGGGCTGTGGTACATCCGTGACCCCGTCAGTAGACAATCGGGGATGGGGAATGGTCAGCCTCACCGACCTTCCCCAGCTTACCAAGCAACCAGCTCCGTTCCCGCACCGCGCTTTCAGTCCAAGCCAGAGCAAGTGTACCAGCCTGAGCAGCACCAGCAGCAGCGCACATATCAACAAGGCCCAGCATCGTCCCACCAGCAGCAGCAGTATCGGCATGGCCAGCAGGGCCAATACCGAACCTCAACCGCACCGCAGCACGCCCAGCCCACCGAATTGGAGTCTCTCACCTTGGCGATCCAGACCCTGTCTGATAGGGTCCAACAGATGCAGAATGACTACCTGGACATGAGAACCGATATCAATCGGGTCTCTCGTACCTAGGACCAACAAATGGCGCCAAAGACCCCAATTCCCGCACAGGTTCAGGCCAACCCGAACAGCTTACATCATGGCCAGAACCGACCTCGAGATCAGGTATATTATTCAGATAATTATTTATCTGAACATGAGATCCTTTCGTACGATAATGTAAATCATATGTCCCTCAGGAGCGGAAGGACCGTGACCATACCTGATCGGGCACGGGCACAGAAGGAAGGAGCCTCCGAGTCTCTACCTGAGGAGAACTTGGAGGAAGAGGAGCAGCATCACCACCACCATCACCGGCAGAAAAAGAGGACATCTGAGTCCTCAAAGCAGCATTCTCGCATCCGCATGGAGTCCGACGAAACCGATGAAGAGCCCGCACCTCCATCTGAGGAGGAATGCCAGCAGTCGCGGAAGAAGAATCACCGGTTTCGCCTCAGCATTTTCATTTCAGTCAGAGTCAGAGTCCTAGTTTGTTTCAGAGTCAGAGTCATGTAAAGAACTCAGTTCCCGAACTTAATGAGAATATTTCAGTTTCCAAACATGAGTTGGAGTTAATAATCCCTTTCCCCCGAGCTCTCAAGGGTGGAAAGAAGAAAATGAAAAAAATCCAAAAAGATGACCCTGAGATGGCAGAGTTCTGCAATAAACACATCAAGGTCACAATCCCTTTTGACAAGTACGTGGAAATGATCCCTGCATTCCAAAAATACCTTAAGGTGAGATGCACACCTACTAGGGTTAGCAGGAAGACCAAAAGCCATGTTGAGAAACACATTTTATCAGTTGCCACGACTTGTGCAATAAAGAACTCGTTTCCAAGGAAACGAAGAGACATAGGTGCACATTATGTAGTGAGTCATGTTGATGACATCGCGTTTGCACGCACTCTCCTGGACAATGGTTCCTCCATCAATCTGATGCCTCTAGACCTCTATGAGCGGCTTAATCTCGGACCTCTTAGGAAATCTAGAGCCCTTCTACAGTTTGTTGATAAATCAACCAAGAGGTCCCAAGGAGAATTGAGGAACATTGTGATCAATGTCGAGGGGCAAGAATACATGGTGGACTTCACTGTCCTGGATATGGAGACCCCTCGTAATTGGAGAGACTCCCAGATCATTCTAGGTAGGCCCTTCCTCAGAACAGCAGGGGCCTTATTTGATTATAAGATCGGAAAAATTCAATTCCAAACTCCAGGAGGAGATGAGGAACTCGAAATGAAGCAGACAAGATGGCAGAGACCGGATTCAGAATCTAGCACCGAATACTCTTCTACCGGAATAGACTGCGAGCATGTAGACTTAGTTGGGCCATGGAGACAGAATCCATCCAGCACCGATGCGTCCATCTCCTCCAAAGATGATCCAGTACATGAGTCAGTTTGCGAGATCCTCAAGAACGAGTACAGCTTTGAACCTGCATCACCCTACATCTTCGATGACTTAGAGGCCCAATTGGGCCTGTCAGTCCTTACATCTTTAGGATAATCGGAAGATGAGGATGACGAGTCGGATGAGGAGTTTGCCGATTGCATGGAGACTTTTGACGATCCGACTCCTGAGCCGAACAACTTGGTGGCAGCTATCACAGAGAAAGATCCAGCCACTTCCAACACCGAGCCAGATCAGATTGAGCTAGACTTCTTAGACGATCACACTATTCCTGAGCTCAAACCCTTACCCACAACATTAAAGTACGCCTTCCTTGCGGGTCAGGACAAGAAATTTCCGGTCATCATCAGTTCACGATTGACCGAGGAGCAGGAATCTCGCTTGCTAGAGATCCAGGAGAAAAACTGCAAGGCAATAGGCTGGAGCATTTCCGATCTCCATGGGATAAATCCCGCTCTGTGTTCGCACCATATTTACTTGGAGAACGAAGCCAAACCCTCTCGTGAATTCCAACGTCGGTTGAATCCAAATTTACGAGAGGTCGTGAAGAAGGAGATAGAAAAATGGTGCAATACGGGTTTCATTTACCCAATCTCCGACTCTAAGTGGGTGGCCCCAATCCATGTTGTCCCGAAAAAGTCGGGAATTCAGACGACCACCAACGAGGATGGAGAGGAGATCGTGACGCGAGTACCCACGTCGTGGTGCGTCTGTGTGGATTACAGATGCCTGAATGCCGCGACGAAGAAGGATCATTTCCCCCTACCATTCATTGATCAGATCTTAGAGCGACTAGCGGGGAAAGAGTTCTTCTGCTTCTTAGATGGGTTCTCGGGCTACAATCAAGTAGCCATAGCTCCGGAGGACCAGGAAAAGACCACATTCACATGCCCCTTTGGTACCTATGCTTTCAGGCGCATGCCTTTTGGGTTATGCAATGCTCCAGGTACTTTCCAAAGGTGCATGATTGTTGTATTCGCCTAAATGGTCGACGAATTCGTGGAAGTCTTCATGGATGACTTCTCAGTCCACGGTGATTCCTTCGATTCCTGTCTTAGGAATCTGGACCGAGTCCTCAAAAGATGTTGTGAGGTTAATCTGGTGCTCTCCTGGGAGAAAAGTCGCTTCAAGGTGACGGAGGGCATAGTGTTGGGGCATGTCATCTCCAAGAGAGGAATGGAGGTTGACCCTGCCAAGGTGGATGTGATCAGACGAATCCAACCACCAACCAACGTTAAGCAGTTGCAGTCGTTCCTCGGGCATGTTGGATTTTATCGAAGATTCATTAAGGATTTTTCAAAAATTGCCCGACCACTGACTGAGCTTTTAGGCAAAGACATGGAGTTTATTGTTGATCACAAATGTCTTAAGGCCTTTAAGCGTCTCTACCTTCTGAGATCATGACGGACACCTCAGACTATGCTGTTGGGGCTGTGTTAGGACAAAGGAGAGATGGCGTCCCGTTCGCAATTCACTACGCAAGCAAAGTGCTTGACACCGCTCAGTGTAACTATACAATTACGGAAAAGAAAATGCTTGCGGTAGTGTTTGCCTTGGACAAATTCAGATCTCACCTAATTGGATCCAAGGTAACCGTGTTCACTGACCATACGACACTATGGTACTTGATGGAAAAGAAGAACGCGAAGGCACGTCTTCTTCGATGGATTTTACTTATCTAGGAATTTGACTTGGACATCCGTGATAAACCTGGAAAGAAGAATGTAGTGACCGATCATCTCTCTCGTCTCGAAGATCTTAATACTTTCGAGGATTCACCAATTCGAGACTCTTTCCCTGACGAGTCGATTTTTGTCATCGACTCACTCCCATGGTACGCCAATATCGTGAATTATCTTGTCTCCAAGAAAGTTCCCGAAGATTGGCCTAAGAGCCAAATCGACCAACTGAAGTCGGACGCTAGACACTACCATTGGGAGGATCCGATCCTTTTCTTTGAAGGACCGGATTGTGTCTGGAGACGATGTATTCCTCAGGAGGAATACCAGAGTGTCCTTTCTTTATGCCACAGCTTAGAGGCAGGAGGACACCACTCCGGGAAGAGGACCGCATGGAATGTACTTCAATGTGGATTCTACTGGCCGACTCTGTTTTGCGATGCCACCGCCTTCACGAAGTCGTGCCCAGTATGCCAGAGAATGGGAGGAACCGTCGGTTCCAAGGATGAGATGCCAATGCAGCCGGTCATCATTTGTGATATCTTTGACACCTAGGGCATCGATTTCATGGGCCCATTTCCTGTTAGCCACGGGTTCTATATCCTTCTTGCGATGGATTATCTATCCAGATGGGTGGAAGCTATCTCGATCCGAGCCGCAGACAGCAGAACTGTCTGTAAATTCATTAGAGAGCACATCATCTCTAGGTTCAAGATTCCCAAAATGATGATATCAGACGGGGGTAGCCACTTTGTGAATCGGGAGGTGAAGAAACTCCTGAAGGACTACGGCATCGAACACCGTGTCGCAAGTCCTTACCACCCACAAACCAATGGTATAGCTGAGGTGTCGAATCGGGAGGTGAAAACCATATTGCAAAAGCTTGTCCGCCCGGACAGGAAGGACTGGTCTCAGATCTTGGATCAAGTACTCTGGGCGTATAGGACGTCTTACAAGACACCGTTAGGTACCTCCCCATTCCGAATGGTATTCAGGAAACCGTGCCATTTGCCCGCAGAGTTAGTGCACAAATCAGAATGGGCAATCAAGAAGGTCAACTGGAACACGCACCTGGGACAGAAGCAGAGAGACATGGATCTGAATGAGCTTGTGGAAGTCAGAAACCGTGCATACGACAACAGTTTGGTGTACAAGGACAAGGTGAAGCGTTGGCATGATAGATATATCAGACGAAAGACCTTTGTTCCTGGACAGAAGGTATGGTTGTTCAATGCTAGGCTGAAGATTTTCCAAGGCAAGTTGAAGTCTAAGTGGACGGGCTCATTTGTCATCCGTACGGTGCATGATAGTTGATGTGTCGAGATCTCAGATCTTGTGGATGACGCACCGACATTCCTAGTGAATGGACAACTGTTGAAGCACTTCGTCGAATCCAATGAGCAGTTAGTCCATGTTGAGGAGATTGTATTCATGCGCGAGACAGATAGAGCAGATACACCTCGAGCCGCGTATGAGACCTTGCAGCAGTGAGTCCTAGCCATCCGCAGCATCTTAAAAGATTCAGACCCACTCATCTATATATATCATCATTCTTGTACATCCTATCCTTTCTCCCGCGACTCTGGTAAACCCTCCCCGCTTCATTACATCATTACTTGGACTATACTTAGGATATCCATATCCTAAGTATAGGGGGGAGGAGTCACTTGAGTCGGTTCTCTGTACATTATCCAGATCCCATTGGTCCTCATACTCACTTCTATCCTATACTTAGGCTGACCAGAGCCTAAGTATAGGGGGGACCGATGCCCGCATTATATATTCATCCACTTCTCTTCTTGACCTCGTCCGCCCCACTTTTTGACTTTCTTCTACACTTAGGCTGCCAAAGCCTAAGTATAGGGGGGCGGTCGATTTCTATACATTTTTTTCTTCTCTTTAGCTCTCCTACGCTTAGAACGAGCTATGTCTTCTTCCTCGCTCTTCGTGCTCTGAGGACATAGCACACGCTAAGTATAGGGGGGCGTGTATATATTACATATATACTTTACCCATAGCTCGTACTTTCACGTATTTTCGCGTACTTCTTGTATATATTTTGCAATAACTACGGGTGGGTAAAAATTAAAAAAAATTGTTGTATAATACTTGTAAAACTTTTGTAAAAAAATAAAAAAAATCTTCTTGTAAGATACATGAACACTTGTATAATTTGTACAATACTTATAAAATTCTTGTAAATTGTTGTAACATAGGAGGTATACCAAAGTTTTGAAAAAAAATAATAATAATAAAAATAGGCTTCTTATTTAATCTTGCATATCATCTCTGCATAAAAAAAGAGAGTCTTGCATTTTCATAGCATGTCATCCACATCTCATCAGCATATCTTGCACATGCAAAGTGAAAAGCTAGTGGGTTCTGAACCAAGTTATGAGTAGATATTGAGGATGGACTTGATTTGACCTTAATCCACCTAATTTCAGAGGAACCTTATAGGAACTGGAGTTAAGATTTCTCAGGTCAAGTGACTTAATTCTTTGAGTCTGCAAGTCTATGTTCACATGTCATCTTGATAAGTCTAAGTAGAATATCCCATGCACACGCATGATTCTTTTAGATAATGACCTAACTTGGACAAGTACAATGCACGTAGCTCTTCATTGATGAGGTGGTGAGGAGGTAGAATCCTTTAGCTTGGAGTAGCACACGGGTGGAAACATCTGTCCTCCTCTAGGGAGGGTAGTGCATCTCAACCTAGTCTGGTGGTGTTGACATCTAAGGACGGGATGCTGTGGGTTGCAATAATGTTTCAAAAGAGGGATAGTCTACTGGCTCAAGAGGAAAAACTCCTGATGTACATGATGCACCTTGTATATAGTTCAAAAAAAAGAAAAATGCGAGAACTCCAAAAAAAATCAGACAGGTCCAAAAAAAAGAGAAAAAAAACCTGTCGGAGTATGTATATTAGCAAAGAAAATACAGCTGGATGACTTGGCTACACTGGTCAGGCATCCCGGGATAGGTAGCTACACTGGCTACCATCCATTCTTTTCTCCACCCCCTCCTCTTGAGCTGGTCGCACTTGAACTTAGAAGGGAATGCCCCGCTCCTCGAGGAAAGAGTCACTGGACCATGTTATTGAGTTACCTTGTTAGAGGAGGCTGTTTCTGAGCCATTTCTGATGTGGAGAGTTACATTTCACTTACACAGTACAAGTAAGAATCATAGTCATCAGAAATTTGCATTTGAGGATTTGTTCTGACCTGACTGTTGAAGCGTCTTGAATAGAAGACTTGTGGAACTTGAAGTCTGTTAGGTCTTAAGTTCAAGTCCCAATAAGATTCCGCCACACAATCAATCCAAAGGTCGAGTCAAGCTCCATTTCCAACTTTTGTTCATTACCTTGGTATGAAATCCAAAATCATTTCACTCTTGCATTTCATTTAGTTGCTCGGGGACGAGCAAGGTTTAAGTATAGGGGGTTGATGAATATGTGATTCATCACTCTAAAAGTTGAAAATAGAGCTTTGTTCCCGAGTAAATAGCTGCATATTTCCACTTATATTGCATAAGTAGCATTCATGCATGCATTGATAATATCTGCATTTTAGCATTCATATTTGCATAAAATAAGAAGCCAAATTCACTTGTAAATATTCACATGTATATTAGATAAAACACCTTATTTGCATATATTTTATACTAACTCTGAATCCAATAAAATCAACCCCATAGTGTATATATGACTAACACTAATAAAGGAAAAATATCTAAAAAATACTAACTTGAAAAATTGACCAATAAAACCTGAATCCGAGTTTGAGACCAGGAACCTTAAAACGCACATATCTCTCTCATACAACCTCCGAATAAGGACTACTCACTTTTAAAGTAATATACATTCAGAGACCCTCGAAACAAGATCAATTTCATCAAAATCAGAGCTCGTATGCAAAACTTAGGTTTTGGGCCCCTTTTGTATATTGTGCATATTGACCGTTTTGCCCCTGTATTTTATCTTTTTATTTTCTTAATTATTAAAAATCCAAAAAATAGATTAAGTTGTAAATATTCTCCTCATATTTTCTCTATTTTTATTTTGATCTTTATCTCTTTTAAAAATGACAAAAAAATTGTAAAAGATAAAATGCAGTATTTTATACCTATAAAGTACCGCCCAAAAATACGCTTTTATACAGATGATCTCGTTTGATTTTCGAACCTTCACAAAAGTTGTAGATCTCGTCGAGATGAGTAACTTTCGTGTTGACCACTTTTTGATTTAACCCCTTTATTATGTCTTTTTGATTTTTCTTTCCATTTAGCTTTGGATTTTTCTGAGAGCGACACGTGGCAACTCCTAAAGCCACCACATGTCGCCTCCTCATTCATCCACTTATATCATTTCTCTCCTTTATTCTGGACCGTTGGATGAAAGGGTATTTCATCAACGGTCCACCTTCTCCTCTACCCATTCCTCTCCCACTCTCCCTTGACTTAAGGGAGAAGCCAACCATCGACAACCATCTTGAGAACACAATCCTTGAGCTCCACCCTCTTCTTGGTGACAGCAAGTGAGAGCCACCGTGTCGAGCGAAGACAGGATCCTTTTGCTAGGCGAGATCCAAGGGACTCCCCGTCCTTTGTCGCGACCATTTTAAGCTGTCGAGCTCGACCTTTACCGAGGTTTAGAGCGAAGATCCGAGGGGCTCTAAGCTCCTCTTTCATAGGCACCCATTCCATCTACATGTAACTACTTCACATTCTTCTTCTTCCTCTCTTCTTCTTCCTCACACTTTTCTCTCTCCTCGATTTACCCACATTCACTCATCAAATCGCCAAACAAATTGTGTTTCCACGGATAAATCACACGTTGCGAATGCAAAGGTGATTTTTATTTAATTTTTCGACGCAATTTCATCAACCGATTAATCTTTTATTTGCACCCACTAAACAAATGCATGAAGAACAGGGGAGGTGGTGAAATCCTCCCCCACGTGTCTGTCTTCTTCCTTCCACCTTCCACCATAGCCGAGCCACGGTCGAGCTCCTCTCTTCATTGCAGGTACTCCCAACCGCCGATCACCGACGACCGCCACCACCGCCAGCAGCAGCCGCCAACGGTCGGCGGCCATCTCCACCACGCGCACCCTCCAGCGGGCCTTGGCCGCGCGGGCTTCGCGCGTCCATCGTCTAGCCACCAGCGCGCGGCTGCCCTCGACCTCCGTGACTGCCTACTCACGCGGCCGCTCCTCCTGGCCGCAAGCGCGCTGCACGGTGAGCTCAGTCGCGCGGGGTGCACGAAGCAGCTAAGAGCCGCCCGCTCTCTTCTTCCTCCTCAGCGTCGACTCCCCCACGGCATGCCGCCCCGCCAGCCCACGCGCCCCTGCGCGCGAAGGCCACGTGCCCCCTCCGCAGCGACGCGCCGCCTCCAGACGCCTCGCCAGCGCGCCACGCAACCGCTCCACGCCCACGCGCGGTAGCTGCGCGTGGCCGCGCGCCGCCCCTCCAGCCCCCAGACGTCGTCGGCCGCCTAAGCTCCGCTGCGCGCCTCGCGCGTGGCCATCCCCAGCCGCCGCCGCGCGCTCTTCCCACCGCTCAGCACCGTGCTTCTCCAACGCCAGTCGCCTACCCGTGAAGCTCCACCATCTCAAAGGCTCCCATGTTTCATCTTCAAGAACAGGGGAGATCTATGGCACAATAAAAAAGTGGGCATTTGCAAAGGGGACACTTGCACCCCTTTACAAGTTCTTAAAAAAATTTCAAGTTTCTGCTGATTGCATGTAAGTCCCTGTTCTCCATTTCAGTTCATATTTTTTTCTTGTATTGCATTCATATCCCTGCATTTGCATGTATATTTTGTCTTCATTTTGTCATCAATTTTTAATTCTGAAAGTTGCATTGTGTAGTATACTTCTTGTTCTACCATCATAGCATTTTTTGTATTTTTCTGATTTGCAGAATATTATTGGAAATTAATTTTGTGAAAATTGCAATATTTTGTCCTTTTTGATTGATTACTTGATTGCGTATTCTCTGCTTGTCTAAAAATCTCTGAAAAATCACCATTGGTAGATCTAAGTCTGTGCTACAACATATCCAAAAACCATCTCATTTGCATGTATAGTTTTTCTTAGAAAAATCATTTAGTGAAAACCTTAATCAATTTTTAATTAATCAACTGCGAAGTGTTTTAAAGAAATTCAAGTTGATTTGGATAGTTCTTAATTAGATCTATTTGTATTATTTTTATTTCTGAGAAATATCATTGTTTGGTAATTATTAAAATTAGTTTAGTCATTTTCACTAAAGTCTGCATTTTTTATTATCCGTGCATCAGAAAATTCTAAAAAAATTAATGTAGCTTAATTTCACCATATTTCATAATCTGGCCAAGTTTCATAATTTTTAGATTTAATTTGATCATCTTTATAATTTAACTTTAAAACTGGCCTGATTTTGCATGTGTCCTGCATAGTAATAGAAAAAGACCCAAAAAAATAATTTCCTAAAAATCCAACACTTGATCTTTGCTAAAATTTACCTAAGGAGACAGATGCCTCCCTGAGTTCGACCTTGGAATTCCACCAAGTAAAAAAAATTGCCGCTTGAAATTAACATCGAATATAATTAAAGTGGTTTTTGATTAGCCCCTCGTATCCGACTGCAACGAACGACTTTAACTTAATTTGGACAATTAATTTGCTCGAATTAACTAAGGGTGCGGGGCGACTATCAGTGAGCTGCTGAAGCTCTGGGTCCTTGCCTCGAGGACCGTCGATGCCCGAGGCTCGAGCACCACTCCTGGGCGGCGCACGGCGGCGCTAGGTCGCCGGATCGATGACCGGAGCACTCTCTCCTCGCTGCGACACCACCGGATGCGGGCTGTCACTCAGACGAAGGTGGTGGAGGTCCTGGGAAGGAAAATGCGGAGCCAAAGATGATTCAATTGTGCGGCGGAGCAGCGACTTTATACGCGTGAGGGTATGGGAAGAAAGGGTCGGGTCCGGCTTGGGGAAGCACGGACCCCTAGGCAATGTGTCGGGCGAGGCTCCTGGATGTATGGAGAGTGATTAGGTGATGAATCTATGTTTCATCATCTTTATTCTATCATTTTGGCCTTAAAAACCCTAGTAAATGCGTGTAGATAAGCTTAATTCATGTATTTTAGCATTCATGCATATGTGTGTAAATATTGTATAAAATGCGGTTTTTAAAGCCAAAATTATAGAATAAAGAAAAGAAAAGAAAAAGAATAAAATATTGTAAATATTTTATGACCCGAAACCCCGAGACCTAGGCATCTTGATGAATAGGTCGACAAGGAATAAAGTAGGGGGAGATAAGGGCCAAAATACAACACAAATTCCTTTTTATTTTATTCATTCTTTATTCATTTTGGGACCTATTTTTGGTTCCACTTTTTATACATCAAATAAAGAAACTTTGTACATGAAAGTTGTAGATAATTTTATAAAGAAAAATACAAAATTGATTTCACTAAAAAAGAATACACAGATAAAAAGTTGTGGTCTGAATAAAATTCCAGAATGCCAACTTCCCAGATCCGTATCTCATAAATGAAAACTCCAAATGCAGCATACTCACCTTTAATTGTATATAGAATAAAATAAGTTATTTAATGACGGTGGTTTCGCATTTGGCGGAGCTACGGTTTGAAAGTTGAGTTTTGGACCCCTATTGTATACTTGTACATATTAAAATATTCAATTTATTATTTATTTATTATTTTTATAATTTTATATTTTTAAAATGTTGTAGATATTACTTATAATCATTGTGTATATTAAAATCAGAATAAAAATGTAAATAAAACTTAAAATAAAATACTTACATATTTGATACATAGGTATATTACCTATACCTATACCTATACAATACCTATTTATATTTTATTAAGTATACAAAACAGATCAGAAAAATAAAATAAAAATATACTTAAGATTATAAAAGTATTTTATAATTATATAAATTAATAATCAAAAATAAATAAATTAAATACATACAATAAAAATAAAAGAACGCAATATATATAATATACCTATATAGGGGTATAAAAGTAACTTGTAAAAATATACTTCATAAAAATAAATAAAAATCACTATAAAATACTTCATAAAAAATAAACATTTTTTATTTTATAATTAAAAATCAATAAAATCATTATCTATTTTTTATAGATTTTAGAAAGCATTTTTCCAGGGATTTTCCTGGTTGGTCCACGTGGACCAACCAGGTGATTAGGACATTGACCCGTTGGTCAACTCTCCTGTCTTCTCCCTGCTGCATGTCAGAGTGCCCGTGACCCATATTTCTCGATTTTTTCACCGTAATTGCGTTGCTCGAGGGAAGATGATCCTTTTATGAAAGTTGTTCACTGTAGATCCATGATCCACGCCGACCCCTTAGATCTTCCTAAATCTTTTTGGTCTGCTCACTACGCCTCGATCAAGGAGCCACGTTTGCCATCTTTAAAAAATGCCCCATCCGACTCCAGTCCCCCTTGAACACTTCTTTGACCTAGTCGCCCCCTTCCTTCTTGCGTTCTGGACTGGAGGCCGTGACATGCCTCCTCCAACCAGCTAGGAGGGTCGCGTGTGGCCAGGAGGTGCTCCACCCATCTCCGGCCAAGTTTGGCCGTCGAGGTATCAACCTCAGGTTTTTAAACCTTCGAGGTCTGTCTTTCTTGTGTTTTTCTTGCACCTTTTTATTCCCAGTAGTGCTAGGACCACCGCTCACCTCTCCATTTCGATTCAAGCGCCATTTACACCATCCGCCATCCCCTCGCTGGAGCTTGCTCCGGCGAGCACTTATTCGCATCAAACGCCAACCATCCACCCTCGTTTTACTCTGGAACCCCTCCTGCTGCTGTGTGTTCATTTTTTGTAGGGATCTAGGTGCCAAAGACCCCCACCTGGGGTCGTTTTTGTTGACGCTCGTGCAACCTGAAGACGTCCTCCCCCGCCAACTTCGCAGCGGAGCTCCGGCCGTCTTCGGCCATTTTGAAGCTGCTGCCCACCTTGAGGAAGCTCCAGGTAGCTTTTGGAGGCATCGAGGAGGAGAAGGGAGCGTCGACCGTGGAGTTTTTGAAGCTTCAACGTCATTCGGGCCGTGTCCCTGCCGTGTTCATCCTCCACGCCCCTGTGCCGTTGATCTCGACCTATTCTTGGTGGCGTACAGCCACCGTCAGATCAGATTCCCCTGCTGTCCGATCCTCTCCAGCAATCTAATCAGAGCCGTCTACAGCGAACCGTTATCCGCCGTCAGATGCATGACATGTGGCATAAGTGAACAATTATCACTCGTCAGATCCGCGTGGGTATTTTGTAGTATTTGCCTTGTCGTTTTGCTCTTTTAATTAGTAGCCCCGAAACTTTCATTGATCGTATTTAGTTTTGGGACATTTTGCGTTTTAGTCCAATGGCTTTCCATATTTGTGATAGTGCCCTTGCCAGCGAGGCGCAAGTGCGCGAGCACGTGCGCTTGGCTATTTTGCGGGAAAAGGGCTTGTGATTTCTTATATTTCTAATCAGTCCTAAATGTTGTTGTAACGTTGTATTACTTTTGGTAATTTTAAACTTCAGCCCTTGGTCTTGATTGAAACTACAAGTTGGTCTTTGACAGTCACGCGCGCACGCACGTGAAGTTGGAATTTTTGCGACCATAACCTCTCAGCTTTAGCCATTTACATTTAGTCTACGAAGTTTGTAATTCAGTATAATTTTTTGGTCAATTTACGCATGAGCCCCTAATTTCCTTGCTAATTATAAAAACGCCCCTGCATGAATGTAGTTTCCTTATGTTTTTGGTAATTTTTGCATGCATCTATAAAAACTCAAAAAATCCCCAAAAATCAATTTAGATCTCTATTGCATAGTAGTTTATCATTATATTTTTATTTTCCGTAATTATTGCATTTTAATATTTATTAAAAATCAAAAATAGCCATTTTGTGCACTGTCTAGCTTATAAAATCCATAAAAAATATAAAAAACTCTAGAAAATCCCAAAAAAATATATTTTGTTTATTTTTGTGCGTTTTAACTTCAATCCAAAATTCACTAAAAATTACAAAAGAAAACTCATAAAAATCACAAAACTCTAAAAAACTTCATAAAAAAATTATAAAATTCATAAAAAATCCAAAAATTGTGTCTTCTTTTCCTGAATTTTCTTTGTTTTGTTATCTTTAATTTAAAATTAATTTGGGAAATTTTTGATATTGTTTGCTATTTTTCATTCCTATTTTAATTTCGGCCAGCAATTAATTCACTGTTTTCTTTTATTTTGACTTTTAAAAATACCAAAAATATTTGGAAAATTTCCCAAAAATCACAAAAATAGTAGAAAATCATAAAAAGACCAAAAATAATTTATTGCTAATTTTTGTACATTTTTATCTATTTTTATAAATATCTCTTTCTCCCTTTTATTACATAGTTCATATATTCCAATATTGAAAAAGAAAATAAAAAATATTTAAAATATAAAAGAAAATATAAAATCAGAAAATTAAAAGTCAAAATACAAAAATATAAAATTAAAAATTAAATAAAAAATATAAAATAAAAAACCCACAAAAAATAGCATAAGTAGACAACTTGATCACATTCACACTTTTGAGCAATTTTGCCCGACCTAGCCTTTCTGCTCCCTGTGTTCGACCTCTACACATACTTGCACCTATACACATCTTGTTGTAGAGTTATAATAAATTTTAACTCCACATTCACCTTCATTTCCTTATTTGATTGTTGTGGGTTAATTGTTGTTCGAAGTTCGGATTTTCGAGCGGTCACCGCATCGACTGCGGTTTCGCCTTGTGAAATCGTACGACCCTTGACTTTCGCGCTTCAACAAATGGCGCCGTTGCCGGGGAGCAACAGCGCGTAGATCATTTTTGCTTCGTGATTGTGATACTTGTCTATATTTTTCCTTTCTTTATTTGCTCACTTATTTGATATCTTTGCTTGACTTGTCTAATCACTCTTCCTCGTTGACTTGGTGCGAGGGAACCGTGGATAGAGGGAGATGCTCTACCTTAGGCGTCGGTGCACCCACATGAAGGCGGCAAGAGACTTCTGACCTAGCATCAAGGAAGGCAGGGAGGACTTGAGAAGACAGTCGTATTTTTTAGCATTTTTTGTTGTATTTATTTTTGTAATTTTAAGTGAGGGAGAGACTCTTTTATTGTAATAATATAGGTACCCCCGGACATTCAGACACTTCGAGCCTAATTTCCAAGTGATTGTTCACTTGGAGGCTCGCCGTGGTTTTTATCGGCTTTCTTCGCATTCTTTTTATTTTGTTTTATTTTTCGATTTTATTTATTTTGTGTGATTGAGCCCCTAGCTTTAGGAATTGCTTGCGATAGATTACGGCCAAACACCTAATACCTTTGCGTGTGCCTATAGTATCGTTTGGACTTAGTCAAATTTAAACAGTTGATTCATTGTCTTTGATCCGTCACGCCGCGAGCTCATCCCACCAAGCGCTTCTCCTGAACTCGATTTGTCGAGAGGAGGAGGGGTGAGCCTAGACTGGACTCTAGGGTTGAGGATTGGTGGTCAACTTGTGGTTCTTCCCGATAATAGCAATTTCTGAAACTTAGGGTGATTTCATCGGCTTTTGCATTTGCATATAGATAGGTTTCAATTTTGCTAAACATCCTTGCATGTAGAGTGCTGGAGGCAAGGTGAGCATTTCTCTTTAGCATACATCATTGATTTGACGCTTGCATTGCTTTTCCGACTCTACCTCTGATTTTGCCAACCTAGGATCTTAAAGGAATTGACTCCTCGTTAGGCGCGTGCATTACTCACTAAAAATCCAAAAAAAAGTGATAACCAATAAAATTGGTACTGCTAATATTACTTGGCCCTAAAATCCACCAAAAAGAAAATCATTGCCTTGGGGCGAGTAATCCCCTCATTGCCTTCGTTTTACATTGCTCACGCACACACTAAGGTTAGAGCCCAAATCCCATTCTCATCCCCCTAAGTGTTTGTGCAAATTTTGGACTTCTCACCTAACTCTAAAACAGATAAGATAAAAAGACTGCACTTTGCGGTCTCTACCGAGTTGAGTAGGTGAATTGAGGGTTCGTATTCTTTTTTGTTTTTATATGTGATTGTTGTGTGTGTCCTTGATCGCTTCTGCGCACTTGCGCCTTTCTTCTCACTTCTCTTGACTTGACCATCGTGCTCTCCCGATCATTTTCTTTTGTTTCGAGATGGCCGACTGGAGCGTATTTTATCCGGACTTTGTGGATCATTCGTTCACTCCAGCCGGACCACCTCCCTTTTTCCAGGAGGACTTTGCTCGTGACTTTTCTACATATCCACCTCAGCCACAGTATCAGGACTCGGACCACTACCCACACCCACCACCACCTCCGTATTCTCCACCTTCACCTGTGTATTATCCACCTTCACATCCACCCGAGTCTGAACTATTGGGGTCACCTTTCACGATGTCCACACTTGAGACCTTGACCCAGTTCATGGAGCAAATGAATTCGAAGACTGACGACCTCACTTGCATGAATAAGAGCCACATTGATGCTTCACGTCTGACGATTTGGAATCATTTGAGGATTTTCATGAGAGCTTGCAATCGCCTAAAATGCAAAAAAATGAGAAAAATTTAAAAACACAAAAAGATTTCGGGAGACCTTTGATCGAGTCAGACTGTGAGGAGAGCGCCCACTTGCCAGACTTTTTGACCACACAACCCTTCATACTGTGTCCCACCTTTGACCCCGAGGATGCCGCTGTACAGACTGCTCTTGGCATGCCTCGTGTATATGCTGATTCCGACCTTCTCCCTTGTGTGGAGGAGGTCCAAAAATTCAAAAAATATTGACTGAACCCGAAGTGGTGGCCACCATTCATGAGATCATCCGTGCCCCACTTCAGCAGGCCATGACTGATTTATCTGTTCCTCTTCCCAAGAAGAGAAAGCGGAGGAGCAGATCTGAGCGTCATATCTTGACCATGGCCACTGCCCACGCCATCACTCATCATTCCATTCCTCGGAAGAGGAACACTGCCACACCTTTCATTAGCTGCACCATCTCTGACCACACATGTGATCACACTCTCCTCGACGGCGGTGCTTCGATTAGTATCATACCCTTCTCACTGGTATAGTCTCTTCACTTAGGGCCTCTCAAGAAAACCAGGATGATCGTACAGTTTGCTGATGGATCAATAAAGAGGCTGAAGGGTATTCTTGAAAATGTCATCGTATCGATTCAGGGCACGAGCTACCATGTTGACTTTATCGTGTTGCCCATGGAGACCTCCACAGGGGAGCACTCTCCAATCATCCTGGGACGACCATTCCTCGCCTCTGCGAGGGTCGTTATTGATTACAGATCAGGAGAGATTCGCTTCCGTCCTGCTGACGAGAGCGAAGTGTTGATCACCGCACCCACCGCCGACCAGAGACCTGCACCTGATGCGACTTCACCTATCTAGGCTAACCTCGAGGATTATGATCTATATGAGGATATCAGAGAGACCTTCTTCATGACCAATGATGAGACCCGAGAATTCCTCTCCAAGGAGGAAGGCTCGGAAAGCATAGACCTCGGTGTTTCCGCTTCCTGTGACTGGCGATGTGTTGATGACATCTGCGGGATTTACATGATTGATACCTTAGAGCGGAGGGCAGATGTAGAGACTATACAGGACGGACATATTTTGACTACTTCCGCTGATGGGTCTGCTCCTGTTCACGTAGATTCAGATGAGACAAAGGCCGAATTTGATTTGATTGCCTTTATTCGGGAATTCGGGCCTTTTGATGAAAAAGATGATCCGGTTGAGATTGTAGAGGACGAACAGAGTTCGACTACTTCCACTGATGAGTTTGTTCCTATTAGTTTTGACCTGGACGAGACCTCGCAGGATGACTCTGATTACACTACTTCCGATGATGAGGAGTTTGTCCCTTTTCACTTTGACATCAGCGAGACTCCTAAGGCCGGACCTAGTCGTACTTCTTCCACTCATCAATCTGTGCCTTCACACCTTAGGGCCCCTGAGGATGTTCACTCTGTCGACCCTGATCGGCTTCCGTCCACTGTGGACTCCGATGTCGACTTGCACCACACCAGATCCATTCCTCAGCGGTCTCGCAAGAAGGTTCGCTTTCAACCTTCTTGATCATTTGTATATCCATCTCTGTTGTATATTCACTTTTGTTCATCTCAGTCTATCTTCTGTATTGCTCATCCACCCATTCTCGTGTCTGCCTTACTTAGGACGTACTTTGTCCTAAGTATAGGGGGGTGGACGAGTCGAGTGCTCTTTCTTCATTCCGTTTCATTAATCTTGTTGTCGCCTATACTTAGGGCTTCTTTTACCCTAAGAATAGGGGGAGTGATGTGTACATTCTCACGATCTATCTATCTTCCATCTGTTGATATCTTTTCTTCTTTTCTTCTTTTCCTTTTCTATGTTCTTCATCTATCAAAAAGGTGCCGCCCTTGTAGACAGTTTTCCATACTTAGGACGTACCTTGTCCTAAGTATAGGGGGGCGTGCACCCCGAGTTGTTCTATTCCTTTCGATCCTCTCCATTGTCTCCTCTTCTTGTCTATATTTAGGGATATCTTACCCTAATTATAGGGGGAGACAATCTGAGTACGATCTGTTCATTCCCACGCTTGACCCTCCCTGCGTTGTGTACAGTCTGCTATACTTAGGATTATTTGATCCTAAGTATAGGGGGGATGGTCAACTTCTCATTTGTTGATTCATTCATTAGTGCTTTATTCTTTAGACTTTCCTATACTTAGTACGAGTTATGTCTTCTCTTTTCTCTCCGATCTATGAGGACATAGCTCAAGCTAAGTATAGGGGGGTCGTATATACTATGTATATACTTTAGCCATAACTCGTACTTTTGTATTTTCTTAATAATATGGCTAAAAATTCTTTAAAAATCATTAAAAACCTTAATAAAATGATGTGATTATTCCTCAAATTCTTTTTGTATTTACTGATTAATAAATCAGGTGAAAATGTTTTTTGCAAAATGTTTGAAAAATAGTTTGAAAATCTTCGTGAAAAATCTTTTGAAAACTATTTTGAAAATGTTTTGTACATGTTTTCAACCTTTGTAAAAACATTTTGTTTCGAAAATTTATTTTCTTTGTGTGAAATAAAATGTTTGAAAAATGATTTGCAAATGGTTTGAAAAATGGTTGCAAAAATATTTTGAAAAATCCATATATACTGTTTTGAAAACCTTTGCAAAATGATTTTCAAATGTGTGTACATGTTTGTAAAATGTTTGTAAAAATTATTTTGGACTATAGTTTTCCAAATTGATTTGAAAAACTTGTGTCAAATAAGTTTGAGGAATATATACATCACATCTAAAATCCATTATTTATGTATATGTATAAAATTGATCACTTACCCGTGTAAATTCTTAAAAATCCACTTCTTGTATATATAAGAAGCACTCCCGTGTAAATATTTTAACCTAGCTTTTAGCCAAAAACTTTTTGTTTTTAAAAAATCCCAAAAACATTTGCAAAATTAAAATCCAAAAACATTTGAAAAATCTTTTTGAAAAAATACAAAAAATACATATGCATCATCATCATCTTTTCAAAAATCCATAAAAAGTTCAAAATCTTTGAAAATTGCATCACAAAAATATTTTCTGCATCGCCTTGCATAGCATGAGCATTTTTTGGATTGAGTTTGATAGTTGAACGAGTCTAAGTAAAATCCGGAGATTGGAGCTTGATTGGACCTTAAAATCTACCTAATAACAGGAACCTTATAGGAACAGGGTTTGAGGTACTTCAGGTCTAGTTGACTTAATTCTTTGAGGATCACGAGACTTGGTTCAATGGATTCTTGACTGCCTAAGTAGAGTATTTTGGAGCACACGCACGACTCTTGTTGATAATGACCTAACTTGGACACCTGCACCTTTCACATGGCTCAACCCAGTTGGAGTGGTGAGGGGATTGGATTTGCCAGTCTGAGACGCACACAAGTGGAAACATTTGTCCTCCTCTAGGGAGGGAAGTGCATCCCAACCCGTCCAGTGATTAGGAAGTCTATAGACAAGAGGTTGTGGGTTGCAATAAAGCTTCAAAAGAGGGATAGTCTATTGGCTCAAGAGGGAAAACTCCTTATGTAAATGCTGCTGTATATAGTATTAAAAAAAATGTTCAGGCATGTACAAAAATAAAAAGCCTGCAAAGTATGTACAAATGTTGTAAAGTCAATAAGCAAGCTTGAGTTCCAAAGTCAAATATGTGAGCCTGCAGCAGGATGACTTGACTACATTGGTCTTGCATCCCAGGATAGGTAGCTACACTGGCTACCGTCCATTCTTCTCTTCACCCCCTCCTCTTGAGTTGGTTGCCACTTGAACTTAGAAGGGAATACCCCGCTCCTCGAGGATGGAGTTATTGGATTGGGGAATCATTGGGTTGTCATACTGGAGAAGTCAGTCCCTTTGTCATCCTAGCTGGGGAGAGCCACCATCACTTACACTGTACGAGTCAGATTCATAGTCGTAAGAGTTTGCGTATGAGTTGAAGTATTTCTGACCTGGCTATTGAGAAGACTTGAGCAGAGTTTTGGGATTCTCAGGGACTGTTGGATTTCAAATTCGGTTCTCAGTAAGGTTCCACCCGCACTAAAGTTCCAAAGGTCCGACTTAAGCTCCAAACTTTGATTTTGTGAAGACAAGTTTGATAATTACACTTAATCCACCTTCTTCTTTTTCTTTTCTTTGTTTTTCTTCTCTCCACTTATTGCATAAGTGCTTGCTAGGGACTAGCAAAGGCAAGTATAGGGGGATGATGAATCTACATTTCATCATCTTTATTCTATCATTTTGGCCTTAAAAACCCTAGTAAATGCGTGTAGATAAGCTTAATTCATGCATTTTAGCATTCATGCATATGTGTGTAAATATTGTATAAAATGTGGTTTTTAAAGCCAAAATTATAGAATAAAGAAAAGAAAAGAAAAAGAATAAAATATTGTAAATATTTTATGACCCGAAACCCTGAGACCTAGGCATCTTGATGAATAGGTCGACAAGGAATAAAGTAGGGGGAGATAAGGGCCAAAATACAACACAAATTCCTTTTTATTTTATTCATTCTTTATTCATTTTGGGACCTATTTTTGGTTCCACTTTTTATACATCAAATAAAAAAACTTTGTACATAAAAGTTGTAGATAATTTTATAAAGAAAAATATAAAATTGATTTCACTAAAAAAGATTACACAGATAAAAGGTTATGGTCTGAATAAAATTCCAGAATGCCAACTTCCCAGACCTGTATCTCATAAATGAAAACTCCAAATGCAGCATACTCACATTTAATTGTATATAGAATAAAATAAGCTATTTAATGGCGGTGGTTTCACATTCGGCGGAGCTACGGTTTGAAAGTTGAGTTTTGGACCCCTATTGTATACTTGTACAGATTAAAATATTCAATTTATTATTTATTTATTATTTTTATAATTTTATATTTTTATAATGTTGTAGATATTGCTTATAATCATTGTGTATATTAAAGTCAGAATAAAAATGTAAATAAAACTTAAAATAAAATACTTACATATTTGATACATAGGTATATTACCTATACCTATACCTATACAATACCTATTTATATTTTATTAAGTATACAAAACATATCAGAAAAATAAAATAAAAATATATTTATAAGTATAAAAGTATTTTATAATTATATAAATTAATAATAAAAAATAAATAAATTAAATACATACAATAAAAATAAAAGAACACAATATATATAATATACCTATATAGGGGTATAAAAGTAACTTGTAAAAATATACTTCATAAAAATAAATAAAAATCACTATAAAATACTTCATAAAAAATAAACATTTTTTATTTTATAATTAAAAATCAATAAAATCATTATCTATTTTTTATAGATTTTAGCAAGCATTTTTCCAGGGATTTTCCTGGTTGGTCCACGTGGACCAACCAGGTGATTAGGACAGTTGACCCGTTGGTCAACTCTCCTGTCTTCTCCCTGCTGCATGTCAGAGTGCCCGTGACCCATATTTCTCGATTTTTTTGCCGTAATTGCGTTGCTCGAGGGAAGATGATACTTTTATGAAAGTTGTTCACTGTAGATCCATGATCCACGCCGACCCCTTAGATCTTCCTAAATCTTTTTGGTCTGCTCACTACGCATCGATCAAGGAGCCACGTTCGCCTTCTTTAAAAAATGCCCCATCCTACTCCAGTCCCACTTGAACCCTTCTTTGACCTAGCCGCCCCCTTCCTTCTTGCGTTCTGGACTGGAGGCCGTGACAGGGCCTCCTCCAACCAGCTAGGAGGGTCGCGCGTGGCCAGGAGGTGCTCCACCCATCTCCGGCCAAGTTTGGCTGTTGAGGTATCAACCTCAGGTTTTTAAACCTTCAAGGTCTGTCTTTCTTGTGTTTTTCTTGCACCTTTTTATTCCCAGTAGTGCTAGGACCACAGCTCACCTCTCCATTTCGATTCAAGCGCCATTTACACCATCCGCCATCCCCTCGCCGGAGCTTGCTCCGGTGAGCACTTATTCGCATCAAACGCCAACCATCCACCCTCGTTTTACTCTGGAACCCCTCCTGCTACTGTGTGTTCATTTTTTGTAGGGATCCTGGTGCCAAAGACCCCCACCTGGGGGTCGTTTTTGTTGACGCCAGTGCAACCTGAAGCCGTCCTCTCCCGCCAACTCCGCAGCGGAGCTCTGGTCATCTTCGGCCATTTTGAAGCTACTACCCACCTTGAGGAAGCTCTAGGTAGCTTTTGGAGGCATCGAGGAGGAGATGGGAGTGTCGACCGTGGAGTTTTTGAAGCTTCAACGTCATTCGGGCCGTGTCCCTGCCGTGTTCATCCTCCACGCCCCCGTGCCATTGATCTCGACCTATTCTTGGTGGCGTACAACCACCGTCATATCAAATATGGCCCCTGCCATCCGATCCTCTCCAGCAATCTAATCAGAGCCGTCTACAGCGAACCGTTATCCGCCGTCGGATGCATGACATGTGGCATAAGTGAATAATTATCACCCGTCAGATCCGCGTGGGTATTTTGTAGTATTTGCCTTGCCGTTTTGCTCTTTTAATTAGTAGCCCCGAAAATTTCATTGGTCGTATTTAGTTTTGGGACATTTTGCATTTTAGTCCACTGGCTTTCCATACTTGTGATAGTGCCCTTGCCAGCGAGGCGTACGTGCGCGAGCACGTGCGCTTGGCTATTTTGCGAGAAAAGGGCTTGTGATTTCTTATATTTCTAATCAGTCCTAAATGATGTTGTAACGTTGTATTACTTTTGGTAATTTTAAACTTCAGCCCTTGGTCTTGATTGAAACTACAAGTTGGTCTTTGACAGTCACGTGCGCACGCACGTGAAGTTGGAATTTTTGCGACCATAACCTCTCAGCTTTAGCCATTTACATTTAGTCTACAAAGTTTGTAATTCAGTATAATTTTTGTGATCAATCTACGCATGAGCCCCTAATTTCCTTGCTAATTATAAAAACGCCCCTGCATGAATGTAGTTTCCTTATGTTTCTAGTAATTTTTGCATGCGTCTATAAAAAACCCAAAAAAGCCCCAAAAACCAATTTAGATCTCAAGTGCATAGTAGTTTATCATTATATTTTTATTTTCTGTAATTATTGCATTTTAATATTTATTAAAAATCAAAAATAGCCATTTTGTGCACTGTCTAGCTTATAAAATCCATAAAAAATTAAAAACATACCAGAAAAATCCCAAAAAATATATTTTGTTTCTTTTAGTGTGTTTTAACTTCAGTCCAAAATTCACTAAAAATTACAAAAGAAAACTCATAAAAATCACAAAACTCTAAAAACCTTCATAAAAATTTATAAAATTCATAAAAAATCTACAAATTGTGTTTTCTTTTTCTGATTTTTTTTGTTTTGTTACCTTTAATTTAAAATTAATTTGGGAAATTTTTGATACTGTTTGCTATTTTTCATTCCTATTTTAATTTCGGCTAGCAATTAATTCACCGTTTTCTTTTATTTTGACTTTTAAAATTACCAAAAATATTTGGAAAAATACCCAAAAATCACAAAAACAGTAGAAAATCATAAAAAGACCACAAATAATTTATTACTAAATTTTTTACACTTTTATCTACTTTTATAAATATCTCTTTCTCCCTTTTATTATATAGTTCATATATTCCAATATTGAAAAAGAAAATAAAAAATATTTAAAATATAAAAAGAAAATATAAAATCAGATAATTAAAAATCAAAATACAAAAATATAAATTTAAAAACTAAATAAAAATATAAAATAAAAAACCCACAAAAAAATAGCATAAGTAGACAACTTGATCACATTCACACTTTGAGCAATTTTGCCCGACCTAGCATTTCTGCTCCCTGTCTTCGACCTCTACACATACTTGCACCTATACACATCTTGTTGTAGAGTTATAATAAATTTTAACTCCACATTCACCTTCATTTCCTTATTTGATTGTTGTGGGTTAATTGTTGTTCGAAGTTCGGATTTTCGAGCGGTCACCGCATCGACTACGGTTTCGCCTTGTGAAACCGTACGACCCTTGACTTTCGCGCTTCAACATTAGGACCCGAGGTTTAGAGAGATGATGATCGGGTCAAGCGGGGATAAAGGGGAGAAAACAGGTCCGACGCTGGATCCACGGGAGAAGAAGGTCCGCGGGGAGAGTTGACCGGGGGTCAACGTCCCCCGTGGACCAATGAGAAGCGGTCACGTCAAAAAGGTTTGGAAATTGAAAATAAAATAGCAAATGGCCGAATTTTGTTAAACTCAAAACATGAAAAATGTTTCTTTTATTTTAAATTATTTTTTGTGATATTTATTTATTTTTTTGAAATAAAAATGAGGTATTTACAATATAGTATTATATACATAGGTATATACAATATTGTATTTTTAATTTTGATTTTTAATTGCTTATTTTTTGTGCATTTTTATTACAATTTTAAATTTTATTTATTTATAGAATAAAATTTGAAATAAAAAGGTATTTTTATTTTATTTTTAATATTTAATTACAAGGGCTAAATAAATAGATATATACAAGTATGTACATGGTCTATGTACAATGTTTATTTTGATTTTTATTTTTGTTCTTTTTAGTTTATTTTTGTTTATATGATTTTTATTTTATTTATTTACATTATGAAATAAGGAGTATGTACAAAGTTTTGTGGAATTTTATTGATTTATTTACAAGGTGAAATAAATATAGAATATGGTTCTATGTACATGGTAAATATACAAGGGTGAAGGCATTTTTATTTTCTTTTTAATTTTCTCATTTTTATTTTGATTTTATATTTACAAATATATACAAATAAATAGAAATCCACTTTTATTTTTTATTTAGAGGAAAATATTTTTATTTATTTATATACAGGTATATATACACATGAGCTTCCTTATCTCTCTACTTTAGTTTTTTGCGGTCAGGCCCATGTTGAGCCCTCCCTTGGGATTAGGTCGCTCAATATTTATTCTAAATATCTCCCTCTTTTTCTTTTGTTTCTTTATTCTTTTATTTATGCACAAAAACATGCTAATTACTTATTTTTATACCATGCATGCTGAATGCTAATTATTTGTATTTACAAGAATGTACATGTGTTTTGCAAAGGTTTTGTAGCTAAAATAAAAGAATAAAGAGTGATGAATGGGTATTCATCACCCCCCTATACTTAACTTTGCTAGTCCCTTAGCAAACACTTATTTGAAAAAGAAGTGAAAAAGAGAAAGAAAAAGAAAAAGAGGAGAATATACATGGATTAATGTTGATAATTAAACTTGCCTTCATTAAATTAAATTATGGAGCTCGATCAGATCTTTGGATTATTAATGTGTCGGAACCTTATTTAGACTTAAGTTTAAAACTCAACAGCCTCTAAGATCCACTAATCTATAATCAAGACTCCTCAACAATCCAGATCAGAACAAGTCTACATACACAAACTCTGAAGACTATGAATCTTTCCTTGTACTGTGTAAGTGATGTAGCTCCCCACCTCAGAAGTAGCAAAGAAACAACCTCCCCCAACTTGGTAACTCTAATGCCTCTGTCTAGCAACTCTTTCCTCGAGAAGCGGGGTATTCCCTTCTAAGTTCAAGTTCAACCGGCTCAAGAAGAGGGGAAGGAAGAGAATGGACCATGACCAATGTAGTCATGTATCCTTGGGAGCTCTAACCAGTGTAGCTGAGTCTCCCGATGCAAGCTTCATGAGATGGAACATGAGTCTCAAGCTTCGCTTTATTTGACTCTATATACTCTGGTGGGATTATTAGCTCTTCAATCCGACCCACCACTTTTTTGGAGTTCTTTTCTTTTTGCACACATTTTTTTCAAGTGCATCTGTACATCATATCTACATGGTGCAACATATATACATAAGGAGTTTTTCCTCTTGAGCCAGTAGACTATCCCTCTTTTGAAGCTTTATTGCAACCCACGGCTTCTGTCTTTAGACTTCATAACCACTAGACCAAGTTGAGACGCACTTCCTTCACTATAAGAAGAAGAGAGGTTCCGCCTAGAAGTACTACCCTCATATGCTACCCCAAGCCAAAGGAAACTGCCTCCTCACCACCTCATCCGTGGAGAGCTATGTGTAAAGTGCTGGTGCAAGTAAAGCCACTGTCTATATGAGTCATGTGTGTGTTGTTAAATGCTCTACTTAGGCTTATTGAGATGACATGTGATCATAGCCTAGTGGACTCAAAGAATTAAGTCACCATGGACCTGAAAAGCCTTAACCCTAAGCCTTATAAGGTTCCTCTTAGAATTAGGTGGATTAAGATCTTAATCAAGCTCCATTTCCTAATTTAATTCCAGGCTAGTTTTAAATGCCAACTATAATCCAGGAAAAAATATATACAAGTATATATACAAAGGATGCTATTTACAAATATTTACACATGTGCAAATTTTTGAAAAATGTCTTGAAGCCATGAATGTATGCATGAATGCAAGCTTAGCAAAATATGTCCAAAAATTTACACAAGGTTTTTGCAAACTTTTAATTTTCAAAACATTTTGGAAAAATTTTGTACTATATACATAGTTTTGATATGCACATATTTACACAAACTTTACACAAAAAAGTTTTTGAAAATATTTTTACAAAAATAGTTTTGTACAATAGCTATGTATGCGCAATAAAAGAATATTTATTTACAGGGAAAATTTTTAATTTTTATGGATTTTTATAGATTTTTGGGGTTTTAGCCATTTTTATTTATTAACACACTCACACAAAGTACGAGTTATGGCCAAAGTATATATGAAATATATACACACACCCCTATACTTAGTTCGAACGATGTCCTCAGAGTCAAGAGCGATGAAGAAGACATAACTCATGCTTAGTATAGGGAAGTGAAAAGGAAGGCTATCTACAAAGATGAATGAAAGAATAGAAATCAAGAGGGTTTCGGCTTTTCTCCCTATACTTAGGATCAAATAACCCTAAGTATAGCAGGCTGTACATAAAGGGAAACCCGAGTGAAGAATGTACAGGGTCTACCCCCCCTATACTTAGGGTAAAATATCCCTAAGTATAGGCAGCAAGAACAGGAGTAGAAAGAATCAAAAGAAATACCCGAGAGTCCTACATCCCCCATATACTTAGGGTAAAGTACACCCTAAGTATAGCATAATCAATGGATGAGAAAAGGGATGTGGGACTAAAGAATGGAATGATATGTACATCTGGATCTATACACGTCGGGAGAACAGTGATCATCAGGCGTGAGATGCAATATATGTGAGTCAAGAGACCACATCTCACGCAAAGTGAATAGGGGCAAACATCAACGACCCGCGGCTCATGATCTAGATATGGCTTGAGCCGCTGGACGTTCACTCGAAAGGTACTCTCAGAAGACAACTCAGATATGTAAATACTCCCATTATCGTGTACCTTTCTCACTAGATACGGTCCCTTCCATTTGCTCTGTAGCTTCTCTGGAAATAGATGAAGCCTAGCATCAAACAGCCATACTCTCTGTCCAGGCTCAAAATGCTTGTGGCTGATATGAGAGTCACGCCACTCCTTCACTCTCTCCTTGTACTGTAGGCTGTTTGAGAAGGCGGTATCACAAAGCTCCTCCAAGGCTGCTAACTCTGCCCTTCTCTGGTCTCCTACACTATCTGGATCCAAAAGTATATCTGTGACAGTCCAAAGTGACATGTGTCTCAACTCAACTGGTAAATGGCACGGCTTGCCATAAACGAGGCGAAAGGGAGATGTGCCCAAAGGTGTCTTGAAAGACGTCCGATATGCCCACAAGACCGAGTCCAAAAGCTGTGACCAATCCTTTCGGTCAGGGCGGACGACTTTCTGCAATATAGTCTTGATCTCCCTGTTCGACACCTCGGTTAGACCATTCGTCTGAGGGTGGTATGGAGTGGCAACTCGATGGTCTATGCCGAACTCGCTAGCAAGGGCCTTCACCTGGTCGTTGATAAAATGAGACCCCCCGTCTGATATCAACACTCGAGGTACCCTGAACCGTGTAATGATATGCCTCCTCAAAAATCTGCAAACAGTCCTAGCATCAGCGATTTGGGCGGGGATGGCTTCAACCCAATGACTCACATAATCAACGGCCAACAGAATGTACTCGAATCCCTGACTCTTAGGGAATGGACCCATGAAATCGATGCCCCATGCGTCAAAAACCTCACAGAAGTGAATGGGCTGCATCAGCATCATATTACGCTGTCCACAAGTGCCCATCCTCTGACAGTCAGTACACCTCTTCACGAACTCATCAGAATCCTTGAAGAGGGTAGGCCACATAGGCCGGATTGGAGCACTTTCTGTGTCGTTCTTCTCACAGAGTGATGTCCTCCTGCCTCAAGCTGGTGGCAGTAAGTAAGGACGCTGTGGTGCTCCTCCTGAGGAATGCACCTATGCCAGATACTATCCCCTCCCTCGTGGTAAAGGATGGGATCCTCCCAATGGTAAAACTTGGCCTTCGCGAGGAAGGTCTCAAGTTTCTGCCTAGGCCAATCTTGTGGAACTTTTTTGGCGACAAGATAGTTCACAATATCGGCATACCTTGGGAGTGAGGCGATAGCAAGGATCGCCTCATCTGGGAAGGTCTCACAAATAGGGTCAATCTACTCAGAATCTCAAGATGCTCTAATCGGGAGAGATGATCCGCCACCACATTCTTGACTCCAGGCTTATCCTTGATCTCGATGTCGAACTCTTGGAGTAGAAGGATCCATCTAGTCAATCTGGCCTTGGCATCCTTCTTTGCCATGAGGTACCTGATGGCGGTATGATCAGTATACAAGGTCACTCTAGATCCAATAATGTATGATCTGAACTTATCTAGGGCGAAGACTACGGCTAGCATCTCTTTCTCAGTGACTGTGTAGTTCCGCTGCGTGGAATCCAATGTGCGGCTAGCGTAGTGAATGGCAAATGGAATGCCATCCCTCCTCTGTCCCAGCACGGCCCCTACGGCAAAATCGGAGTCATCTATCATGATCTCAAATGGGAGAGACCAATCAGGCGGCTGGAGAACAGGAGCCTCAACAACACATCTCTTGAGAGTCTCAAAAGACAAAAGACACTTGTCATCGACAAGGAACTCGGTGTCTTTCGTCAGCAGGTCAGTCAACGGTCGGGCAATCCTACTGAAATCATGAATGAAGCGCCGGTAGAAACCGACGTGCCCCAAAAAAGACCGTAACTGCCGCAAATTGGACGGCGATGCGAGTTTTCTAATGACATCAACCTTGATCGGATCAACCTCCATGCCCCTGTTTGAGATGATATGGCCAAGCACCGTCCCTTGAGTCACCATGAAGTGAATCTTCTCCCAAGATAGCACAAGGTGAACCTCTATACATCGCTGAAGGACTCGGTCTAGGCAGTCAAGACAGGAGTCGAATCCGTCGCCGTAGACCGAGAAATAATCCATGAAGACCTCCAAGCACTCCCCTACAATGTCCAAAAGATCGATAGCATGCATCTCTGAAAAGTCGCAGGGTCATTGCATAGCTCAAATGGCATTCTTCTGAAGGCGTATGTGCCGAAGGGACAGGTAAAGGTAGTCATGTCCTGGTCCTAGGGAACGATGGCCACATGGTTGTAGCCGGAGTACCCATCCAGAAAACAATAATGTAAGGGCAGGGGGAAATGATCCTTCTTGGTGGCCTGGTTGAGTCGTCTGTAATCCACGCAGACTCGCCAAGAAGTGGGTACCCGTGTAGCAATCTCCTCTCCAGACTCGCTGACTACTGTAGTGATGTCCGTCTTCTTGGGCACCACATGCAAAGGGCTGACCCACTTGGAGTCGGAGATGGGGTAGATAAAATCGACGCTCCACCATTTCGAAATCTCCTTCATGACAACCTCTCTCAGATTCGGGTTCAGCCCCGCTGGAACTCACGCGACGGCTTCGCCTCATCTTCGAGATAGATATGGTGGGAGCACAGGGCCGGACTTATCCCCTGGAGATCTGCTACGCTCCATCCTATTGCCTTGCAGTTCTTTTCAAGAACCCCCATCAAACGGGATTCCTGTTCTCCAGTCAAATCAGCGGAGATAATGACTAGATACATCTCATGCTCACCCGTAAGGAACCTATACTTCAGCAACGCAGGAAGCGACTTCAGATCTGGACAACTGGGTGTTGGTGGATCTGGCCTCTGAAAACTCTACGTGAAGGCTGCCAAATCCGCATGGGAGAACTGAAACTCTCTGTCACACTCTGAAACTGGAGAAGGCTGCTCTAATGAACTGTCTCTGCTCTGCTCGGCATCTACCTCCTCCCTAGCTGCAGGCTCAGTGGACGTCAGATCTGGCATGTAATCATCAAACTCTGCCCAGTCAAAATCTGACTCTGAGGGATCTGTATCATCATTGGTGGCCTCAGTACCACCATTATCACAAAACAAATCTGTATCGCGGTCAAGAACCGGCTCTGCTGCCTCAAAAGTATCCTGAACCAGGAATGTGCTCTCTAAGCTCTCCTCTGTTGGCGTCTCTACATCAGCGGACTCTGAAGGTGAGAGGATGGCCTGTGCATCTGGATCTACCCAAACTGCCTCGTCATCTGTGATCATAAAGTCGCAGTCCTGGTGGATGTCTGGCCCGGTGTCTGTCATCTGCTCTGTATCGGAAGTAGTCTATGAGCATGCTCTTTCTCTAGCTCTATTGTCCTCGACCGTCTCTATTTGTACACTCTCGCTCTCGACGCAAAAGTATACCTTTCCGCTATCATGGTCGGTCACTGCCTTGGCTGTGGCCAAAAACGGGCGACCGAGAATAATGGGGGTGTCGGTCACTGACTCAGGGATCTCCACATCCAATACTCCGAAGTCCACGGGGAATTGCAGGCCCTGAATAATGACGACAACATCTCTCAGCAACCCCTTCGGCCTCTTGACAGATCGATCAACAAACTGAAGGACTGTCCTACTCTATCGAAGAGTGCCCAACTCGAAGCGGTCGAGAAGGGCTGCCGGAAGTAGGTTGATCGACGATCCGCTGTCTAATAGAGTACGGTCGAACCTCTGCTCACTAATATGGCATCTGACATACGGGGCTCTTGAGTCTGGCCTCTTGGCCGGCAGATGGTTCTGGATCACGAAACAAGTAGCTCTGGTCAGCACATGGATCTCTGACTGGTGGTTCCTCCTCTTCCTCCTAACTGTAGTCCTGTCTCTCAGTGAACGCTGGAGTAGAGGGATGTGCTGCAAAGCCTCCTGAAGAGTCAGCTGAATGTGAAAACGGTTTACCATATGCTGGCTGAACTCTTCCTGTTGTCTCTTTTTGAGATTTTCAATTTTCTTCCCCTTTCCCATCTGAAGAGCTCTAGGGAAGGGGATCACAGGGTCCTTCTCAGATGAAGGACTAGGAACGGGTCTGAGCTGCTCGATGGTAGGATCCACACATACATCAAGCACCACGGTAGGACCAGAAGAAAACAAACCCTTTCCTTTATTGCAAGAAATGTTCTGAGATAGAGGTGCAAAAGGAAAAACTACAGGACTCTCAGAAGAACTGGTGGCATCAGCACCACCATCGGCTGGTAGACTCGCGGCCTCAGCACCGCGCTCTGGCTTAGCAACATGGACGACCTCAGTACCGCTGGTGGGATCAGCATCCGTGGTGGCATCAGTACCACCGTCATCATCTCTAGCGGCATCAGCACCGCTCTCCTCCTTGTCGGGCGCTCTGGAAGTAGCCTCTGGGTGTCACTCAGACGAGGCACCGCCTGCTGGCATCCTACCACTCCTAAGTGTGACAAAATCAGTATCAAACAAATATGCAGACATGTCTCCAAATGTATCACTAGGAGTGGCATACTCAGTACAAACTACCTGCTCAGACTTCCTCTTGAGGTTGTTCGGATTGGGCTCTATTTGGGCAGGGATGGAGGCCTTCCCTCTCACGATGTCCCGCATCTCCTGACGGAACTCATCCATCTCCCGTCAGAAAGTAGCCTGCTGATCTGTAAGGAGGCGGGCTATGTCATCCAAGGCGGGGTTCTCATAGGATGGCCCATGAGAACCTGATGGGTAGCCTCTCTGGTAGTGAGGCTGTTGCTGCTGGTGATGTGGGTGAGAGGGATAAGACTGTGGATGATGTTGCGGCTGATGAGGCTGATCACGCCTCCAAGACTGTCCCTGCTGATAGGGACGAGGACCATACGACTGTGACTGATGTGGCTGCTGCTGTGGGTATGCTGGGGGTTGTTGCTGCTGGTGATGCCTCTGATGGTTGTACTGGCCACCCTGTCCTGACGGCTGCTGCTGGGAGCTAGAACCTCCGGCCGCCCAACAGAATCCGGGATGGTCTCGTTGGATACCGGGCTGGGGGCGGTCGTACCAAATCCCGTTGACATCCATCAACGGCTCTGACTCGTACGGGGCTGGCGGGAGTACTGCCAGAGGCTGATCCGACTGGTAAACCACCATCTACGTGTTTGGAGATGGCAGTGACTGGTAAGTGGGCTGCGGCTGCTGGTACGGCTCCGCCTGTACAAGGTGAACCTGTCTAGGCTGCTGGTAGGAGCTGGAGCGCTGGGACGAGCTGCTGCTGCTACTCGGATCGTCTCGTGCCTGAAGACGGGGTTGGGATGTCGTCTGTGCCTCCTGGAGACACATGAGCTGTGTATTCATGTCACTCAGAGTCTGTGACATCTGCTCCATCTACGTGATGCCCTGGCACTGCTTCTTCTCTATGATCTCCATCCGATCCAGCTTCTTGCTGATGATGCCCATGTCAGCGGCTGTGGACTCGGCCTGTGCTGCTGCCACTGACGAACTGGATGGACCGGCGTCAACCCGTGCTATCCTCTGATATTGCACGGTCTGTGGCTGGGGTCGTCCCTGTGTGTACAATCAGGTCTGGGACATCACCATGTAGTTCTCTGCCATCTCCTCGTAGATGGTCCAGACTTGATCATGGTCCTTGGCGAAATAGGACCCGCCACAAGAAGCATTCACCAAGCCCTGAAGCTCTGGTGTCAGCCAACTGAAGAAGCTCTGAACTAGGTTCGGCTTCGAGATGTCATGGTGCGGGCATCTGTCTGACAACTCTCTGAACCTCTCCCATGCCTCATGGAACTGCTCGTTGGGGAGCATGGAGAAGTTGCTGATCAGGGCTCTTGCGGCATTCGTTCGCTCGAGTGGGTAGTACTTGTGCAAGTACTCGGTGCGGAGCTGCTCCCAGGTGTAGAAAAACTTCCCCAAGTGCTTCAGCCAGGTGGCTGCTCTGTCTACTAAGGAGAAGGGGAAGGTAATCATCCGTATGGTATCCTGGTCCACCTGACGGTCGTGGACTGTACTGCAGATCATCAAGAACTCCTGAAGGTAGAGATGGGGCTCCTCTGTGGCGAGCCCATGGAACCGGGGGAGGAGCTGCAAAGTGTTCGGGGGGAACTTGAAGTCCCCCACGATGGCTGGAAGTATGACCCAATGATGCATCAAAGTTGATCAGGGGTTGTGTAACTCCCGCATCAGTCTCGGTGGATCTGCTGCGGCTGCTGCGGCGGCTGCCGCATGGTCGGGTATCCGCGGCCCATCCTCGGGCCCGCACTTGTCGCGAGCGGCTCTCAACTGCTCCATCTCTCGCCTCATCTCTATCATAAAAGCTCCCTGATCAATCAACTGCTGCTGAACTATCTCGAGGGAGGCGATCAGGGTGGAGTTGATCGCACACTAGTCCATAATGAATGTCTGATCATGCTGGGGACCTCTGGTGCGGTCGTCACTGCTGCCGGCCATGGTCTCTGCAAAAGCAAAAGACCCAAACTCAGGTGCCGATAAATCATCTGACGGTCTCTCCTCTGGCACTGGTATCTCGGACTCAGAAGAAGGGGGGTCGAGGGGGAACAGGGTGGAGTCGAACTCGGGTTCGGAGAGCGGGTCTCGGCTCTCGTGAACCAACCTAGATGAGAGGGCAGAAGTGCTGGGAAGCGGTGCAGCCAGAGGCTGCCTAAGAGACCTTCTGCCCATTATCTTGATCTGGCGAGTTGGGCGGATGAGATCTGGTAACAACAATGATCACAAGCAAACCCCTGATTTACCAACACAACGCGAGCTGAAGACCGTAAAGGCTCGGTCAATTATCTTGTCAATTTTATTAGGTGATCAGTCAGGATAGCAGAGCGATTAACGTGACCTGTTGGGTAATCCGATATTTTCTCAGCCTATTGTCCCGTACAGAAAGAGCCGGTAATCAGTCGAGAAAAATATCGGATATGGCTCTATCCTAGTGTGCGGGTCACTCTCTCGCGCAAGCAAACCAGACAAGGAGGGGGTTGTTCTCTCCAAGACAAATTTTTAGGTGAGCGTCTTTTAGGGTCAGTAGATTTAACCAGTCCTAATTTTATGGTTTTTCTTTTTTAGTTATTTTTCAAATAAAAAAAACAAACGCCTAACGAATTTTTCGGTTCTCCTGGTTATTAAGTCCAAAAATCAGGGGGGAGAAGTCGAAAAAGCCGATGCGTGATAAAATCAATGATGCATGCAGAGTAAGAGATGTGTATCTGACTCCAGCAATCTACATGCAAAATGATCCGCACAGAATTTAAAGACTGAAATAAAACTACCTAAATGGTGCAGGCAGAAAACCGAGTCCCTAAGCAGCAGTTCTACTCGAAAGAACGGCTAGTCGACCACCATCCTCCAATCCAAGAGTCCGATCTCGGTCCACCCCTCCTCTTCTCGAAAAGTCGAGTTCAGGAGTAGCGCTTGACAGGGTGGGCTGCAGCACGTAGGCTCGAAGGTAGTGAATCAACTATTTTATTAATCTTTTTATTATAGGTCCAATTACCGAACTATAGGTACAAGCAGCTTTATTAGGGTATTTGGATCCTAATTATTACGTCACAATCAAGCAGAAAATCCTAAGGCTAGGGGTTCGAAAATCCATGAGAAACCGAATAAGCAGTAAAGAAATAAAAGCCGCGAAAAAGCCGCGTAAAACCGAAAAAGCCGCGGGGTCCCCCGAGTACACCGGTGCTCGGCGAAACAGACCCCGAGAGTGTCTAAGTCTGAAAGAGAGTCTTGTTGTCCTGTATTATTACAATTATCCAAATGTTGCAGAAAATAAACCTAACTACTCTAAACTACTCCTCCCACACTCAGCTGCCTCCTCGCGCTCTTCTGTGGCTCCGTGCAGAAGGGAGTTGCCTCCGATAACTGCGGTTACGCCGGCTCCTCGAAAGTCGCCGCCTCGATCCTCGGGCCCTCATAAGAAAATAGTAAAGTGTGTCAAGCCACAATAAAGCAAATAAAGCTAAGAAAAGAAAATAAAGTATATATATGCAAAAATGGAAATAAAATAGACAAGCAAAACAAGCCAAAACAAAAGATGAAAGAAAAGAAATAAAATAAAATGAAAAAAAAAAGAAAAATAAAAAGCCGCGAAAAGCCGTGGACTCAGAAAGAGCCGCGGAAAGCCGCGAAAAAGAAAACAAAATAAAAAGAAAAAGAAAACGACTACTAAGTCGTGCTCCCCGGCAACGGCGCCATTCTGATGGGCCAAAATTCGATCAATCCGGATCAGGTCAATATAAATCACTCTCAGGTCATTGCGACCTGGATCGATAGAAATCTCAGCTCAACAAGAAAAATTAAGGAACAGACCACCAAACAAAAAGAAAACAAGAGAAAAATGATTAGTGGCCCTGGCTATGGGATTAGCCTGGTATAGCGACCAGGGTCGGACTCAGGGAGGACGTGATGGCCTTGCAGCCAATGAAGTAGTCGAAAACAAATAAAAATGAAAACAAATTGATTTTGATGGGTTTTTAATATTTTTATATTTTTTTGGAATTTTTAATTATAAAGAAAAGAATAAAACAAGTAAAACACACAACTTTCAATAATTATTTAATTACTCTAAAATGCTCCAAAAATTCCAATAAAAATGTTTTTATGATTTTTATAATTTTTACTGTTTTTAGTGAATTTTTGGTAATTTTTTTATTTTTATAGAATTTTATAAAAATGAAACAAGACAAAAACAGAAGAACAATGTCCAGTCAGGTTTCAAGGGCCAAAATAAAATGTAAAATGGCCCTAACAAACCCTGAAGTATTTTTCCTATAAAGTATGAACAACAAGGAATAATCAGGAAAAAGATTTATTAATTTTTGATTTTTCTATGATTTATTAGAATTTTTATAAGTTTTTCAATGTTTTTCAATTTTTATATTTTTTATAAATCCAAAAATGACCAAAATTGGTCAGAAAATCAATCACACCAAAACAAACAAAATCTGAATTTTTTATAATTTTTAAAAAGGTTTTCCTATTTTTTTGTGAATTTTAACTCTGAACAGTAAGAAAAACGGATGTTTTTGAATTTTTAAAAATAATAAAAGGGCTCCAAAAATTTTCCAAAAATTAGTGAAAATTCTACACAGTAGCTGGAGCCACGTGTCAAATTTTCACTTAATTTGGATGCAATTTAATATTTTATTCACAACAATCAAAAGCCCATAGTTTACAAGGACCTGATTGTCATAAAAATATGTTCTAGGGGCCTAAAAGTAACAAAAAGAGAAACCCAAGGAGTCCCGGTGCAAAAATCCCACGTTCTCACGTGCAAGGCACGTGAACTGGGCACTCAGGGACCCAAACGCAAATAAATTAAGTTCCTGGACCTATTAGCAACAGGTACTAAAAGTCCAGGGGCTTAAGTGTAAAATGCCCACGATATTCAACACATGTCCAATTAAAAATACTCACAGGGGCATAAGTGCAAATAACTAAAAGTATATTTCATTCCATGAACAAACAGAAACTAGAGGCCCATTCATGGAATTTCACCAGAATGCATGTGACGAAGCACGTGTCCCACAACGTACATGGGTAGAAATGCAAATATAAGAAACTAACAGGTCCTCTATGCAATTTTGTCAAACTAAAAAAACTACGAAAATATTTGCAAGACTATTTAATAAAAACAAAAAACAAGGGGGCCTAAGTGATATTACCCCACTAATTATCCGAGGGTAGAGGACGCGCCACGTGGAGTATCCAACGGCTGCTGGTGGCCGCTCCTCAACGAAGGGCCCTCGGGGATGATCGGACGGCTGAGGGTGCGCCACGTGGTGGATCAACGGTGCAGACTCGCTGGCGCTAACCCTTGCTGGAAGGAGGGCGGAGAAGAGGCCACGTGTCGGATCGACGGTAGCTGCTAGGCCTCTTCTTCGCTCTGATCGGACGGTCCACGACAGATATGGGCCTCCGGGGTTGATCGAACGGCAGGGGAGGGTCCTGGAGGAACTCCTCGCCGGCGAACTTTGCCGGAGGAATGTGAACACGCTGGACCATCTCACGGGTTGTTTATAGGTGGAACGTGATCGCCAAGGCCTCCCGCGTCGGTCAGGCTCCTCCGATGACGCTGGAATGCTCCGAAGAGCTCCAGCGACGAAGGCGAAACGTAAGCTCCTGTGCTGAATGTGGATGACCTCAGATGGTCCTCTTCAGACCTGCAAAATGGCACAGAAAGGCTACTGGGTCGAGGGCAAAATGCCTCGACCCGGTTAGAAGCGAGGCAGGTGAACGAAGCGTCTGGGCGGCGGAGCTCCGGTGATGCGACGGCGAAGGAGCTCGAATCCCAGTTCTGTGGCGAACTGGGTTGGATGAAGGGGCGGAGAACGTGTGGGGGAGTAAGGTGAAGGTGATGGTCGGTTCCGATGATCGAGATAGTGATGGGTATGGTCGGAATCGAGGGTCGACGGTGAATGGCTGATATGGGCGTAAATGGAAATTGGAGAAAGATAGGGGAAACTAGGCTTACCAGATGGTCGGAGTCGAATGTGGGTGAGCTGCTGAAGCTCTGGGTCCTTGCCTCGAGGGTCGTCGATGCCCGAGGCTCGAGCACCACTCCTGGGCGGCGCACGACGGCGCTAGGTCGCCGGATTGATGACCGGAGCACTCTCTCCTCGCTACGACACCATCGGACGCGAGCTGTCACTCAGGCGAAGGTGGTGGAGGTCCTCGGAAGGAAAATGCGGAGCCAAAGATGATTGAATCGTGCGGTAGAGCAGCGGCTTTATACGCGTGAGGGTCCGAGAAGAAAGGGTCGGGTCCGGCTTGGGGAAGCACGGACCCCTAGGCAATGTGTCGGGCGAGGCTCCCGGATGTATGGAGAGTGATTAGGACCCGAGGTTTAGAGAGATGATGATCGGGTCAAGCGGGGATAAAGGGGAGAAAACGGGTCCGACGCTGGATCCGCGGGAGAAGAAGGTCCGCGGGGGGAGTTGACCGGGGGTCAACGTCCCCCGTGGACCAATGGGAAGCAGCCACGTCAAAAAGGTTTGGAAATTAAAAATAAAATAGCAAATGCCCGAATTTTGTAAAACTCAAAACATGATAATTGTTTCTTTTATTTTAAATTATTTTTTGTGATTTTTATTTATTTTTTTTGAAATAAAAATGAGGTATTTACAATATAGTATTATATACATAGGTATATACAATATTGTATTTTTAATTTTGATTTTTAATTACTTATTTTTGTGCATTTTTATTCCAATTTTAAATTTTGTTTATTTATAGAATAAAATTTGGAATAAAAAGGTATTTTTATTTTTTTTATTATTTAATTACAAGGGCTAAATAAATAGATATATACAAGTATGTACATGGTCTATGTACAATGTTTATTTTGATTTTTATTTTTATTCTTTTTATTTTATTTTTGTTTATATGATTTTTATTTTAGTTATTTACATTATGAAATAAGGAGTATGTACAAATTTTTGTGGAATTTTATTGATTTATTTACAAGGTGAAATCAATATAGAATGTGGTTCTATGTACATGGTAAATATACAAGGGATAAGGCATTTTTATTTTCTTTTTAATTTTCTCATTTTTATTTTGATTTTATATTTACAAATATATAAAAATAAATAGAAACCCACTTTTATTTTTTATTTAGAGGAAAATATTTTTATTTATTTATATACAGGTATATATACACATGAGCTTCCTTATCTCTCTCTACTTTGGTTTTTATGCGGTCAGGCCCATGTTGAGCCCTCCCTTGGGATTAGATCGCTCAATATTTATTCTAAATATCTCCCTCTTTTTCTTTGGTTTCTTTATTCTTTTATTTATGCACAAAAACATGCTAATTACTTATTTTTATACCATGCATGTTGAATGCTAATTATTTGTATTTACAAGATTGTACATGTATTTTGCAAAGGTTTTGTAGCTAAAATAAAAGAATAAAGAGTGATGAATGGGTATTCATCACTAGACTATCAAGGGTATGGATGCAAATTGCCAAGGAGGGATGATGTTACGCAGATGATGCTTGCTGGTGGGATGTCCCTCGAGATTTTTCTGAAGTGCGAGGGTCCCGTTGAGATCTTTCCAAGGAACACATGCCTCCGCACGTATGGGAGGGGTGAACTGGACGATGGCTAACCTGGTGAACTCAAGGAGAAGGCAGGCCGCCTGGGGCAAATACAATCGGTGATGGTGGCGTGCAGGTCGACCGTCGATGGAGTCGCTGCACTGGAGATGGTCGCATGTGACTACGGTGGCAGGGGAACGCCTGCTGCGTGGCGCAATGTGGGTAGCGGTGGCTGTGCACGGTGGTATTCTCCTGTTGTCCAGCTGCTCGAGATGGAGCAGAGGCTCGGCGTGTACCTAGGCGTGGAGGTCTCCACCTCCGTCGACACACGACGGGAGGTGGAGCGGCGAGGTTTTGTGTGAATCTAAGGCTGATGGCAGAGCGCACAGTGGATGGACGTGTTAGCAGTGGAGGAGGCTGCGGTGGTCGGTCGGCCTGGAGGCGAGGAGAGTACTCAGCGGCAGTGGAGGGCTGGCCGAGCGGTTGCTGGCGTCGGGGGAGACCTGAAGAGCTGGGCGGTCGGAGGAGCTGAGCTGCGCGGCCAGGAGGCGGTGGTGCGCGGCGACGGTGCTCCGTTGGAGGGGCTCGCGTGAAGGACACAACGTCGGGTGAGTTGTGGTTGGTCGATGGTGGAGGTGGAACAACCTCCCCCGTCGACACAAGACGTGAGGTGGTTATGCGTTAGAGCAGTTGGCGCTCCTTCCTCTTGACCGACACATGACCATGGGTCGTTGGGGCGGCGCGGAGGAGGGTGTGGCTCGTATGCGCGAAGAAACTCGTGGCTGAAGCGCTGCAGCTTGTCGGAGGCAGGCTGGCAGCCGAGGAGCAGGTGGAAGAAGAGAAGAGGGAAGGAGAGAGAACGCGGGGGAAGATTGGGCAAAAACAAGGGATTTCACAATATCCCCTGTTTTGCATGCATTTGTTTAGCGTGCTTAAATTTTTTATTAATCGGTTGATGAGATTGCTCCAAAAAAATCAATAAAAACCACCGTTGTGTTCGCAACGTATGATTTATCCGTGAATGTGCGATTTGTTTGGTGATTCTGTGGTCGGAAGAAGATGAATCGAGGAGAGAGAGAGAGAGTGGGTGTAGAAGAGGAAGAAGAAGATTACCTGTAGGTGGAATGCGTGGGTGCCTGGGAAGATGGCCGGAGCTTTAAGCTGTGGCCGGTTGTTGCTCAAGGTCGTGGCAGGAGGCCGAGCTCATCAGCTACCAGGATAGCGGCTGCGACAGGAGATGAGGAACCTCCTGGATCTCGCCGTGAGAAAAATTGGTCCTCGCTCAACCTTAATTGGGTCTCTGCTGTCACCAGAGATATTCCAGGGAACTCTCAACTTCTCGCAAGATTTGGCGGATGGGGCATGAAGGTGGGAGGTGGAGAGGATATAAAGAGGGAGAGGTTGGAGAGGAGATGGAAAGAGTGGGAGAGATGGAAGACGAAGTGGAGAAGTTGGAGGCGTAGAAGTTGCCTCCTCCCCAAGCCAAGGGAGAGTGGGGTGGAATGGGTAGATGGGAGATGAGATGGCACCACTTGGCGCGCTCGGATGCGGTCATGTGGCATTTATTTAAATAGTATTTAAATTAATGGTAAAGTAGTAAAAAACCATGGGGTTGACACGTGGCGGCTTCCAGAAAAATCCAAAGCTAAATGCAAAGAAAAATAAAAAAGAGATAATAAAAGAGGTTAGATCAAAAAATGGTCAACACGAAAGTTGCTCGTCTTGACGAGATCTACAACTTTCGTGAAGGGACAAAAATCAAAGGAAATCTTATGTACAAAATCTATTTTTGAGTGGTACCTTATAGATATAAAATACCGCATGTTATCTTTTGTAATTTTTTTGTCATTTTTAAAAGAGAGAAAAAATCAAAATAAAGTTAGAAAAAAATATGAAAGGAATATTTACAACTTAATATAATTTTTTGGATTTTTAATAATTAAGAAAATAAAAAGATAAAATAAAGGGCAAAAAGGTCAATATGTACAATATACAAAAGGGGCCCAAAACCCAAGTTTTGCATACGAGCTCAGATTTTAATGAAATTGGTCTTGTTTTGAAGGTCTTTGAATGTATATTACTTTAAAAGTGAGTAGACCTAATTCGGATGTTGTATGAGAGAGGTACGTGCATTTTAAGGCTCCTAGTTTCAAACTTGGATTGGGGTTTTATTGGTCAATTTTACAAGTTAGTAATTTTTAGATATTTTTCTTTTATTAGTGTTAGTCATATATACACTATAGAGTTAGTTTTATTAGATTCGAAGTTAGTATAAAATATATACAAATAGGGTATTTATGATGAATATACATGTGGATATTTACAAGTGAATTGGGCTTCTTATTTAATGCAATACGAATGCTAAAATGCAGATGTTATCAATGCATGCATGAATGTTAATTATGCAATATAAGTAAAAATATGAATCTAATTACTTGGGAACAAAGCTCTATTTTCAACTTTTAGAGTGATGAATCACAGATTCATCAAAGATCCACCATGATTTACTTCAAGGCCATCTGTGTAATGTTTAAAAGAAAGACCAATCCCTCTTCATCCTCTCCTAATCCCCAAATTAAACACCCACAAGAACACGAGATCCCAAAATATTAGAAAATAGGAATGTGGAAGCGATTTGATAAATAGAGCATAAGAACATAAATATGAAACATGGAACACGAAGATTTTTATGTGGAATCCTACTCCCTTAGGAGCGAGATAAAATCACAAGAGAACACTTCAAAGGGTTGATTTGTTCATTGAACTTTCTCATTGGATACGGAAGGTCTGGGGCTCCTTATATATCCTCCACAGAGCCTCCAAGTCCCACCACTGAGAGATGTGGGACTAAACACTGGGATGGGATAAATGGATCCTAGAGTGATCCATTTACCCATCTACAACTCATATGGTGCACAACCAAATACTCCAATACCCCCCTCAAGCTGGAGCATGCAATGCTCAACTTGGACAAAAAGAAAGAAACTCAACTCACAATTCATGACACTACAGACAATATCAACTCAATGTGTACAACTATCGACTGCTATCGAGGGTGTTGCTTCTCATGGCATGCATGTGAGGAGGACGAATGAGCTAGAGTGTGAGTCAACTGAATCTCCTCATCATATAGCATGTGCTCGGTACTACGCCTGTCAGAGTCACTTCAACTGAAAAAGAGTCTCCTCGTCGGAGTACTCTGGCCTGCCACAACATGTGGACAATTGCTCCATCTCTGAAAAGGGCTGAACTGAAAGGCCATGGAGTGCAATCCTCGTCGGAGTCTACGATCGCTGGAGAATGGAGTCTGGAAGTTTCCTCATCAGAGAACTGGGTCTCTCTCATTTGGCACAGAGAATGGTACTCTACTCTGAAGTCCCTATGATACCACATGAAAACCCTTGCCCACATGGCATAGGGAATGATCCTTTACTCTAGAGTCCCTATGGCTCACATGAAAACTCTGACCGAAACAACAAAAGAAGATGGGGACCATGAACAAATGATGGCACACATGTGCACATCTGAAAAGACCGCATAATGTGTGTGTGTGAAACTGGAGACTCAGAACAAATCTGACATCGAGTTTGAATACTCTGAAGAGCATGCTGGTATTTTCTTCACATGTAGAGGGCCCAGATAGAGTTCTCGAAGGTGAGAATCCTCCAATATCAAGCCACAATCATGGTGCTTCGTAAAGTTGTCAGCAATCTGAGACCCAGACCACCCTCCTCCTTCTGTAGGCAAGCAATACACCAACTCACATCATGACGCCCGTAGAACAAAAGAAAGTCCACACACATCACATCCACCTGTCGAGTAGTGCCAACCGGGATGAGAGTCCCCATGGTCCAGTAGAGAATCACACCCGCAACAACTGATTTAAGAGTCGTAGACGACCGGGTAAGGATAGGACATTTGCTTTCCAGCCACAAAGCAAGGCCCTTACCCTATCTTCCAATACCCTAGCGAAGACACCCCTCCCCGTAGGAGGAGGCCATAGGCAAGCCCAAGTAAGTTGTTGGCAGGGAGAACCTGAGCATACCTAATTGCAGAGTGATGCCAAAGTCATCAGGGGCACATTTAGGCCTAAATAACTTTCTTTTGTGGTCATTCATTTTCAGCCCGGAGATATTATCGAACACAGCAAGCACGTCCTCGATAGCAAGTAACGAAGTCGAAGAGACCTTGTGGAAGAATAAGATGTTGTCTGCGTAGATTAGTTGGGTGGGGCGCACAGTGACCACGACTAAGGGGTTTTAGGTCACCCCTGGCGATGGAAGCTTCCACAATAGACGAAAGAGATTCCGTGTCAATCGCAAACAATAAGGGGCTAAGCGGGTCCCCTTGCCTTAGCCAAGCGTCCCTATGAATAGGTCATCTACAGAGTCATTCACGAAAATGGAGAAAGAAGTGGTGGTGATGTAGTTAGAGATCCATCCAATCCAAATAGGGTCAAATCCCATTAAGTCCATGCTCCTCATAATGAAGGAGTGCTCTATGGAGTCAAAGACCTTGGTGAGGTTAATCTTCAGGCAAAGATGAGGGAGGCTAGCCTTTCGGTCAAAATTGCCAACAAGGTCATGCGCCAGCCATGTGATATCATTGATGGATATGCCCTTAATGAAGGCGGTTTGGTTAAGTGAAACAAGGTGCGGCAAGACTGTGGTCAGTCGTGAGGCCAAGAGCTTTGCAAATATTTTGTAGGAGATATTGCAGTACGAAATGGGCAGGTAATCCCCCAAACCCGCAGGGGTGGGGGCTTTAGGGATAAGGGTCATGAAGATATGGTTGACCTCTCGTACCATATTGTACCCGATGGAGGAAAGCCATTGCAGTACAAATATCACCCTTGAGCAAATTTTGGTGCTTCTTAAAGAAGCCCGCATTAAAACCATCAGGCCTAGGGGCCTCGGTGGAGGATATAGCACGGAGGGCGTTCCAAATCTCCTCCTCGCCAAAAGGTCGCACGATCCATTTTGGAGCCTCCACAGTGAGGACTCTAGGTGCAGGGGGGTCCATTCTATCTAAGCGCATAAGATCAAGGCCAAGCAAGACCCCATAGTAGTCCAACGGCAGCAAAAGCCACCTCCATACACTTATCCAGAAATTGGCCACTACGGTCAATGAGTGAGTGGATGTAGTTACTCGCTATGTGCCCTTTGACCGTGAGGTGGAAGAATTTAGTGTTTCTATAACCAAGCTTAAGCCAGTCTACTTGGCTCTTTTGCCTCCAAGACGACTCTAAATCGATGTCCATCCTGTCCATGAATGCCTTGTCATCAACATCGAGTTGTGCCATGTAGGGGTCCAAGTGGTCAATGGAGAGCACACCATTAATAATGGATAATGGTCCCTCCATTTCCTTGGCTTCTTGAATCACATTAGACTCCATAGCCGTCCAAGCTTTGAAGCCACATTTCACTAATTTCAGCTTCCTTTGGAGGCAAAAAAGAGGGTTGTCTGCCACCTTGGAGCTCCAAGATTGGGTAACAGACTCAGTGTACCCAGAACGATTCACCCAATAGTCAAAGCAACGGAAGGGTTTTTGCATGCTTGGCACATTAGCAAATAGACGGAGAGAAGAAGGTGGTCACTCATCAGGAGCAGGGGAGTGCTCTAGCTTTATATGCGGGAAGAGGGTGAGCCAAGCTCCATTGACCAAGGTACGGTCCAGCTGTGCTGCAATTCTAGAGGGCCCAACGGCCGAGTTGGACTAGGACCAGTGGCTGCCAATATCTTCCAAATCCAAAATCCCACAGGAGTCAATACATCTATTGAAGTCCTCCATGCCCCCCCCTCACAGGAGGCCAATCTCCCCTCTTTTCATAGTAAAACCTCACAGTGTTGAAGTCTCCAAGAGCCACCCAAGGAGTGTGGGTGGGAAGTCCAAGACTCTTTAGATCCTCCCATAGGTCCTAGTGATGTGATAGATTGGCTTGAGTTAAGTTCCTAATTAAGCAAGTGTCGTTGTGACCCTAATCAATCGAACGATCAACGAGAAAATAAACCACTTTAAAGATCAAATGGTGAATGTGAGCGGTTTGCTATTTTTATTTACATGGTATATCGATCAGTGTCGAACACAAGGAGCACAATTAAGAGCTAAGTAATGAGATTTGAGGAATAAAATATTTTTTAGCGGTTTTAATTTTTAAATTTTTTAAATTTTCAATATAAGAAAACAAGTACAACACACACAAACACTCTTTTTGTATTTTTTTCAAAAGGGTCAAAAATACTCAAAAATTGCAATAAAAAATAATTTTGGATTTTATATGTTTTATATATTTTTGGTAATTTTTGGTATTTTTCAGATGTTTTTGTGATTTTCTAAAAATCAAACGGTGATAAGAAAATGTATGTTATTTGAATATTATAAAATGCCCTATCATAGATCCCAATCTATTCATTACTTATGTCGACCAACACACACATCATATCTATGTAAGAACTTATAAAGATATGTTAAAGGAAAATGTAATAAATTTTACCTCAAATAAATAAACCCTAATCATAAATGTGAATCTCCTTTTTCACATATATTTTGATAAAAAAGTAGTATCTACATTTTGATTCAGTATAGATTTAATAGTAAAAATGTTCATGTAGATTAGTATTTGAATGCACTCACATGCATTTTAAAATTTAGATACATACCCATATTCATATTTGTAATAAGATGATCATTTTTTTTTTGTTATAATGCATACCTCACATCAAAGTAGTACACATCTAGAGTATGAATGTCAACTACGTACTTTAAATTTGAGCATAAGACATATATCAAATTTTGAGTTTGTAAATGTAATACGTTTAAGTTGCCAATATTTAAATATTTGTTTATGTAACCTCTCAATATGTCCCTTAATATCTACATCCGCACAAAGACGAATAATAACTGCACTGCAACAAAATAGAGCGAATGTAGGAAATAATTTAATATTCTTTGCCCTATCTTCAGTAGTTGAATAATAAATAATGAATATTATTAACTATACTTGATTTTTTATATTGGCAACGGATATCATATGACAATGTTTATTCGTTGATTTATTCTTTCAATCATGGTTAAATTTAATAACAATTAATACAAATTTAAAGAATAAGTCAACAAGTAATTAATCACCTTGAATCTTTAGCAACCAATATATAATTCGTTGCTAATTGTAATATTTTACAATAAATAATATTTGTTGTTTTATATTTAACATCGAAGAATAAGTCAGCCCATAATGAAATCATTCGATTTTTTTGTTATAATATTAGGAAACTATGTATTTACATTGGCACATAACTAGCATAACTATAACAAAATATATGAAATTACCACGTATATGATATAACTATATATAGAGATATATGGAAAAATGGGGTTGCCTCCTCGGGGCAGCCAACATGGCTGTCTCCGTCCTATTTTTCCGTATTTTTTTGAAAAATATCATCATGTATATACATGTATATATCCCTCCAATATGTCACTTGATTTTCGTTAGAACAGAGACTCATATGTCCTTCATCTTAGACAGGTAACTTCAACGGTCTAAACATTGTTGTAATTGACATATTCTAGATGGATGGCATATGAGTCTCCATTTCTGACGAAATTTAAATGACATATTGGAGGGATATTAGATGAATATATACGGTGATATTTTTCACAAAAATTAAAAAAAAATTGTGCAAAAATGGAATGGGGATATATGGAATGGGGATATATATTAGATGAATATATACGGTGATATTTTCACATAAAAAATTGTCTGGATGAAAGCCGTAGGAAGGACCATGATCTAGGTGTGTTGCCTTACTTCTTTGGAGAGGATCAGATCGAGAGAGGGATGGATAAGGGGGCTCCCGTAGTCAGGGTTCCGTGATGCGTTTCCCCTCCCTATGGGGAGGTTTATATAGGGTGTATGTCCTCGCCACGTCCGCCCCCTTCCCACGCCCTTGCGGTTAGGGTCTCCAGGAGACCTGGCCCTCGCGCAATTGTCGGCGACAGTTTTGACCACTCGGTCATTCCGTGAGTATCATTCTAACATCTTCCACTTGTCCGAAGAGGTCAAAACATATATGCTCCCACTATTCGTGTAGTATATACATGGAGATTTATCATGTGAGGATCATTATCTATGAAAGCTCTTCCTTGACTCAAACATTCCTGAGTCCCATTAAACCAACATGTTTAATGTATGTTCCTGTAACTATTCTTTTGGTCAGGGAATCAGCCAACATGTCACTGGTAGGTATGTAGGTTATCGTGATTTCTTGCTTTCCCACTATATCTTGTATATAGTGATATTGGATCTCAATGTGTTTTCCTTTAGAACTATTAGCCCCACTATTGATCAAGCTTATTGCAGCTTTATTGCCACAATACATTTCAATTGGCCTTTGACCAATTCGAGGCTTAGATTCTCTAGAAAACGTATGATCCACACAGCATGAGTGGTGGCCATGCTACATGCAATGTACTCAGCCTCCTGAGTATGTCGAGATACACATCCTTATTTCTTGCTACCCCAAGAAACGGTTGCACCACCAAACATGAACATGTAACCTGATGTGGATTTTCTATTATCCACATCTCCTTCGAAATCAGCATCGGAGTATCCTACCACTTCAAGCGATTCTGCTTGATACACAAGCTTCAGATGTATTGTCCTTTTCAGATATTGAAGAATCCTCTTTACAGCTTCCCAATGTGCTGGACTAAGATTGCTTTGATATCTACTGACTAAGCTAACTGGATAAGCTAAATCAGGTCGAGTACACATCATTGCATATATTAAACTTCCCACCTCTTGTGCATATGGTACATCTAAAGATTTCTGCCCCTTTCGGAGACACTGACTCTTACTGAGTCTCTTTCCCATCACAGGTAATGTTGGAGCTGGAGTGTTGTTTTGCATTCCAAATATCCTTAATACAGTATGCAAATATCTTTCTTGACTAAGGCTCAATGTCCTTGAGTCCCTGTCTCCTGTTATTTGTATTCCAAGAAAATAGGATGCTTCGCCCATGTCCTTCATCTCAAATTCATTGCTCAATTTCTGTTTGATTTCATTGAGCATTTGTATGTCAATACCTGCAAGCAGAATGTCATCCACATACAATGACATGATTGCAAACATGCTCCCACTCTTCATGACGTATGCACAATTATCCAATTTATTTGAAACAAATCCAAATTGGATAACTTTCTCATGAAATTTGAGATACCATTGCCGTGAAGACTGCTTCAAGCCATATAATGACTTTCTTTACTTATAAACCCTTTTCTCCCGACCTTCAACATGAGATCCATCAGGTTGTCTGATGTCACGCCTGAGCACTCGGGTATAAGGTACCGAATAGGTCATTGTGACTCAAGCGATCAAGCGCGGACAATCAAGAAAAATAGACCACTAATATAGATAAAATCGATCAAAAACGCGATAGCGGTCCTGCTATTGGATTAACCTGGTATAGCGACCAGGGTCGAACTCAAGGAGCACGGGTTGGCCTCTCGGCCTACGAAGTAGTCAAAAAGAGATAAAAGAAAATAAAATAAATGTTTTTGGTGGTTTCTGAATTTTTATATTTTTTTGGATTTTTAGCTAATTAAGAAAATAAGAAAAACAAAGAAGCACACACTTCAACAATTTATTTAAAGCACTAAAAATCAACCAAAAATTCAAACAAAAATATTTTTATGTGTTTTATATTTTTTAGTGTTTTTGGTGAATTTTTGAGAATTTTCTGATGTTTATTTAATTTTCTAAAAAATCAAACAGTAGTTGAAATCAAAGGTATTGTCCAGCCGAGCTAGAAAGGCCTAGATAAAATATCTAAAGCCCCAAATTAACCGGGAGGTAATTTTCCTGTAAAGAGAATTAAACAAGGAAAATTTAGATACCTATTTTATTATTTTTGGATTTTTGGTTTAATTATTAGAATTTTTATAAGTTTTTAAGTGTTTTTCAATTTTTAGTGGTTTTCAGTAATGAAAAATAACCAAAATTGGCTAGAAAATCAAACACAACAAAATGGATAATAGACAATTTTTTGTAATTTTTAGACACTATTTAATATTTTTTGTGATTTTTAAAGTTAGACAGTGAAGAAAATAGAGGTTTTTGAATTTTTAAAAATAACAAATGAAAACAAAAATATCCTAAAAAATCCTCGAAAATTTTACACCATGGCAGGAGCCATGTGTCCAATTTCGTTGGATTTGGAGGTAATTTGCTATTTTATTCAAAAATAAAGAAGGGGCACTGTGCACAGGGACCAAAGTGCAAATACCCAAGAGTCTGGGGGGTCTGGTGCAATTAACCCAGCAAAACACGCGCCACACGTGTGCCTGGGGCACTCAGGGACTCAAATGCAATGAAAATTAGTTCCAAGGACTTATTGGTAACAGGTACCAAAATTCCAGGGTCCTATTCGCAAAATACCCAAAATATCACGCACATGTTGAAATAAACCACGCACAGGGGTATAAATGCAAATAAGTAAAAGCTTTCATTCAACTAATAACAACCAGAACTACAGGGGCATGTTTTGCACATAAACCCGAGAAACATGTGACGAAGCACGTGTCATACAACGCACAGGGGCATAAATGCAAGGAAAATAAAGTGCAGGGTCCACAGTGTAAATTTCACAAAAAGTAAACAACTATGGTACGTAATTACAGGACTAAAGACTAATTGCATAAAGGAGAGGGGCCTAAGTGTAAATACCCCTTATTAAATGTCGAAGGCTGGATGTGCGCCACGTAGCGGATCCAACGGGTAAGAACGGGGGCGCTGTAACCCTGAGAACGCTGGGCCTGATCGAACGGGCGAGGGCGCTCCACGTGGAGATCGGACGGTCCTGGTGCTCTGGAGCTTATACCCTCGAGTATCCAACGGCTATGATTGATCCTCCAAGAATCTGACGGTGGCTGCAGCTCCACGAACAGACGGTCGCGATGTAATCTGGAGCAGGAGGGCTGATCGAATGGTGTCTGGAGGTCGTGGAAGAACTGATGGCCGGCGACCTTCGCCGGCCTGCTGTGCACGCTCCCGACCTCCGCGCGGGCCTCTGAAGATCGGAGAAGAAGCTCTGTGGGCTCCCGCGTCGACTAGTGGCCTCCGATGGCTCGACGGAGTTCCGAGGAGCCCGGGCACGGTCGGCGGAGACCAAGTTGCTGGTCCAAACGACCCAAGTCCTCAGATGGACCCGGATGACCCTGCAAAACACTCCAGCAGATTCGCGGGTCGAGGCAAAGTGCCTCAACCCAGTTAGGCGGGGTGACGGTGAGCTGTGAGTCGAAATGGCGAGCTCCGGCGAAGGGGTAGACGGAGGAGCTCGGCTCCCAGCTCCTGTGCGAGCTGGGTTGGATGGAGGTGTGAAGAAGGTGTGTCGGAAGGAGGCGAAGGTGTCTGTGGGGTCCGATGATCGAATCTATCTACTGGATGGTCGGAATCGATGGAATGCGGCGGAGCGGTGATTTGGGCGTAATCGAAAATTAAAGGAAAAGGCGGAGCGAGATGGATACCTGGGTGGACAAAGAGACTGGGGAGGAGCTGGGGAAGCTCCTGGTCGTTGCCTCGAGGAGCGTCTCCCTCCGAGGCTCGGTACTCCTGCTGGTGGCGGAGCAGCGGCGGCTGAGCTCGCCGGATCAGTGGACGCGCCTCCTCTCCTCGCTTCAACAGCGCCAAACGCGAGTTGTCACTCTCATGAGTATGCTGGAGCTCACAGGGGTGGATGCGAATGACCAAAGATGGGGAAATGAGGAGGCGGAGCAACAACTATATACTCCTAGGGGTCCGGCTATCGGGAGGTCGGGCGAGCAGCTCGGTGCGCGGATACCAAAAATCCACCCCGGGCGTGGATCATGGATGATCAAGCTCGGATTTAGAGCCGGTTAACGGATTCAGGAGTCGGATCAAGTGTGCGAAATGGCGAGAAATCGGGTTGCGGGCACAGATCCGAGACAGGGTGGTCCTGGGGGGGAGTTGACCGGGCGGTCAACACTCCCAGGACCCAATAGGAACAGGCCACGTGGATATTATTTGGAAGTGAAATAACAGGTGGCAGATGGCCGAATTAGCAAAACTTAAAACATGAAATATTTTTATTTTATTTTTTCTATTTTTTAATGATTTTTAATATTTTTTCGAAATAAAATAAGGTATATACATAATATGTAATACATAGTATATGTATACTATATAGGGTTTTTAATTTTTGATTTTTAATTATTATTTTTATGCAATTTTATTCCCATTTAATATTTTATTTATTTTCATTATAAAATAAGGAATAAAAAGATATTTTTATTTTATTTTAATTATTTATATACATAGGTAAAATACATATATACATTTATATACATGGTATATTTACAATATATGTTTGTATTTTTAATTTGTTATTTTTATTTGTTTTGTTTTAATTTATTTTATTTATTTACATTATAGAACATAGAATATTTACAAAAAATTTGGAAATTAATTTTATTTATTTACAAGGTTAAATAAATATATAAGAGTGGTTCATGATGAAAGGGGTGTTTTTGTTCTTTTTGATTTTTATCTTTTTCTTTTGTTTTTATACTTATAAATATGTACAAGTATTTACAAGCATATTTTGGGCTATTTTTGTGAGGAAAATATTTATTTATTTACATAAATATTTACACAAATGAGCCCCTATCTCCCTCTACTTTGGCTTTTATGCGGTCAGGCCCATGCTGAGCCCTCCCTTGGGTTAGGTTGCTCAATATTTATTCTAAATATTTCCCTCTTTTCTTTTTAATCTTTATTCTTTTATTTTTGCACAAAAACATGCTAATTATAGGTTTTTACACAATGCATGCTTTTGGTAATTATTCCTATTTACACATATCTACATGCATTTGCAAAGGTTTTTGTAGCTAAAATATAAGAATAAAGAGTGATGAATGATTATTCATCATTATCGCATATAAATCTCCTCCTTTGATTCTTCATTAAGGAAGGCCATCTTCACATACATTTGGAACAATTCCAAATCCATATATACGACTATGGCTAAGATCATCCGAATGGATGCAAACTTAGCCACTGGAGAGTAGGTTTCCTGGAAATCTATTCCAGCTTGCTGAGTAGAAACCTTGTCAACTAATCTTGCTTTGTATTTATCAACTGTACCATAAAATCGGTACTTTTTCTTGAATATCCACTTACATCCTATAGATTTCCCACCTTCTGACAAATCACATAACTCCCATACACTATTTCGTTCAATTGAGTCCAATTCATCCCCCATGGCAGCCGACCATGATCCCGACTCAGACGAAGCCATAGCTTCATCAATGGATATGAGATCTGTACAATCCACGACATCCTCATCCACAATGTAACACGACGCCTAGCATCCTGAGTCTCTTGTTGTCGATTATACTCGTGGATTTGTGGGTCCACCCACTTCCTCTAAAGGATCACCATAATCCATAGGTTCATTCTCTACATTTAGATGATCGATATCATCCTCAAGTTCTTTTCTAATGTTCAAGTCGTCTTCATTGTCCTGTAGGACAATCAGAGGATTTGATTCCTCTACTTCATGCTCCTTTTCTTGAGGAATTTCAAGGAAAGTAGCATCACGACTTTTGATCAGACCTTTTGATTCATGGAAGAATATATATCCTTTAGAATTCTCACTATATCATATAAACTTGCACTTTAATGTCCTGAAGTCTAGCTTGTCTCTAAGCTGACTCTGTACCAGAACATGTGCTACACATCTCCATTTCCAGAGATGGCCCAACTCGGGCTTTCTGCCATTCCATATTTCATATGGCGTTGATTCTACAGACTTGGTGGGAATCCTATTCTGTATATAGTTCGCAATCAATACTGCCTCTCCCCAGAATTTCTTGGAGAGTCCTGAGTGTGAAAGCATACACCTTACTACATTCATCAAAGTTCGATTCTTTCTTTCTGCTACACCATTCTGATGTGGTGTATAGGGCATTGTAGTCTGCCTATGAATGCCTGTCTGAATATAGTTTTTCTCAAACTCCTTGGAGATATATTCTCCACCTCTATCTGTCCTAAGAATATTGATTGGTTTCCCAATCTTGTCTCCACTTCCGTATTATATCTCTTAAATGTTTCAAGTGCTTCCGACCTTTCTTCCTAAGAGATAGACATATGAGAACTTTGAGTAGTCATTAATGAATGTTATAAAGTATTCCTTATTTCTATGTGTGCTGACGCTCAGTGGTCCACATATGTCTGAATGGATCAAACCTAGTAACTCTGTTGACCAAATTCCGGTTGAGAAGGGTCTTCTCATCATTTTACCGGTCAGACAGTGTTCGCAGGGCAATGTCCTTTCACCCGTGATCTTAGAAAAGAGATTTGCCTTCATCATTTGATCCATCTTAGAATTTCTTGGGTGACCCAGTTTCATGTGCCACAAATCATAGTCAAACAAACAACACAAGGAATACTCAGAAGAAACATTCATTGATTCAGTAAAGTTTATTACAGGAAGACAGAATAGGTCATGCTCGGGCACAAACTTTCCCATCACATAAACCTTCTTATTCTTTCCTATATGTACACTCTTATTATAAAAGCGAACTTTGAAATCCTTCTTAAGCAGCACTGGGACAGAGATCAGGTTCCAACGTATTTCTGGGGTATATAGTACATCATTCAGTACCATAATGCTATTCTCCAGGTCAAGTTTGTATGTCCCAACACCATCTACGTTCAGGTAGGTGTTGTTTCCCATGAAAATTCTTTGTTCTCCTTTTCTCAGCTCCTTAAAGTCCACAGACCCTCCTTCGTCTTCACGATGTATCTGTTTGCTCCAGAGTCGATCCACTATCCGTCATTGTCCATGATGACAGAGTTGCATTCCACGACAATCGCGAATTCTATTTTCTTCTTGCCTTTGTTTTCAGGCAATTTGGAATTTCCTGACTTCTTCTTGTTGGGGCAATTGATTTTGAAATGGCCATATTTATCGCGACCGTAGCAAAAGCCACATGGGTATTTCCTACTCTTTTCTTTGAAATTCGCCTTGGAGGGGCCTTGCCTTTTCTTCGCGTGCACGACATTTGCTTCTTCTTCCTCCTCCTCAACTTCAAAGATCTTGACTTTCGATCTTTGCTTTGAGAGGTCTTGTTCAATCGCCAGATGTGCAGGTAGGTCCATCACACTCTTTATATTGTCGTTCATCCTTAAAGATGTAGCAACCATATTGAATGATGACAGGAGACTTCCTAAGATGGTTGCTATCTGCATCCTCTTTGAAATTGCGCATTCTGTAGCCACCAGATCTTTGGCCATCACGATCATCTTGTTCACGTGCTCGAGGACGCTTTCAGATTCCTTCATTCTACACGAGTTGTACTTATGTAGAAGAAGTTGGACGCTCACTTTCGATTTGGAGTGATATTTCTCCTTAACCACTGTCCTGAGCTCATACGCTGATTTACAGGTCTCGAAGACCCAAATCAGATTCAACTCCATATGGGTCAGAATAAAACTTCTAGCCCTATTGTCTGTTTTCTCCCACTGTACGTGGGACCTAATTTCTTCCACGGTTGGATTCTCAGATAATGTAGGATCAGGTTTGTCTATTATGGAGTGTATGTTATCATGTAGCATGCCAAATTAGATCTTTCTACTCCACAATTCATAATTAGTACCGTTAACGTACTCAATTTTTCCTACCTCAGTGGTAATAGTCTTGCTTGTCATTTTGGATCTAAATAAAATAAATTTATGAGATTGTATAATTTAACGGAGAGAAATTTTTATATATAAATTTGATAAAGCAGATGGATAATAAAAAAACAAAGTAATCAACAAGTTAACGTTTTTTTTAAACAAACAATGATACCAAAAGAAATATATTTTTTAAAGGATATCAATGTTATTAATTTTTTAAAGGACTTAAAGAACACAGAAACAATTAACTAAGTAATTTTAATTAATCTTGGACAAAAAAAACTTCTTAAACGTTTAATCAACAAGCAAATTAACAACAATATGTATAAGAATTATCTGATAATTAATGTTCAGAAAAAACTTGATGGTTTGAATATTACTATCGAACTTCAAATGGTATATGAAAGATTAACAAAAATAAATGAATTAATACAAAAGAATGGAGGTCGTAATCGGTATGTGATTTTAACGTAGGGTGCCAATAAAAAAACAGATCCATGTAATTTAAAAAAGTACATGCAAAACACTCTTAGAGCATGTTTGGTTACTGGGTTGGGTTGGGACATCCTCCTGTGAATAGTAGTTGTTTGGAGGGTTGGGAGGGTTGGAATGATAATTTTGATGTGATGTGACATTGATTATGTATTATATTAGCTTTTTAATGATTATAGTATGTTTTTATGTTAATAAGTTTATCTGAATATGGTTAAAAAATATTATACCAAAGAAATTGTAGTGTCAATACAAGCAATCCCAACCCATAAATGTAGGGTTGAAGCTAGGGGTATGCAAGGGTACCTCGGTGTACCATGGCAACGAAACGGGCCCTTACTTTGCACAAATAATTATGGCTTGTTTGGATCGAATAAAAAACGGCATTCAATTAAAAAATTGCAGGTCAAAACGTGCAAAAAGGCTAAAAGTGAAAAAAAGAGGACCAAAATGTACGAGTATGGATTCAAAAGGAATAAATAAATATATATACCTCAAATACAACCCTTGCTAGGGTTTCCAGGACTTTGAAAAAAGGAGGAGGCGGTGACAACTTGTTTCTATTATGCTTGGCAATGGGGATCTGATCTTCGGGATGCGATGTACTGCCATTCAGGTCGCCAAGGATGAGGCGAGAAGCGAGCTTGATCCATGGTTGCGCTCTGATACCAGTGAAGGGCCATAATCTAGGTATACCACCTTACTTCTTTGGAGAGGATGAGACAGAGAGAGACAGAGAGAGGGATGGATATCGGAAGGGGGCTCCCGTAGTCGGGGTTCCGATGATGTGTTTCCCCTCCCTATGGGGAGGTTTATATAGAGCGTATGCCCTCGCCACGTCCGCCCCCTTCCCACACCCTTGCGGTTAAGGTCTCTGGGAGTCTCGACTCTCGCGCAACCGTCGGCGACGGTTTTGACCACTCGGTCATTCTGCGAGTATCATTCTAACACATATATGCACCCTCTCTTCCATATCTACATACTAACTATATACATGTATATATACATCGAGGCATATACACACATAATAAATAGTTCTCAAGTAAATAAATCCTAATTGGCAAGTAACTAATGTACTCCAAACCTAGTGAGTATGTGGGGTTACGATTTAATGTACTGTCATACTTGGATAGGGTGAAGCGGTCCATAATGTATTTAACATTCATCACATTCTATATTGTTGATGTCCAAGCATTTTCATCATCTTACAAGTTATACCCCAAGTTATGTAAGACCAATTATGCACAATCATGATATGATATTCCTATCGCCTAAGGTGAAATTGGATACACGTATTTAGTTTTCAAACTTGTTAGATAAGCTTAGACATGTTACTGATTATGTATCGAAATACCTAAGGGAAGGTGCATGCATGGTGGGATTACCCAAATGAGGTTCTCCAAAAGCAAGGATGCAGAGGAATGTTTGCTGGAGCAAGGGTTTTGGGGTATCTTTGCGGAGGACAGTTTGCTGGAGAAAGGGTTTTGGGGTATCTTTGCTTATGGAGTGATGAAAAGAGGTCTGACATTTTTCTGTTAATTAGAACGAAGTAACCAAAGTGCTCGACTCTAATTAAACATGCGTCACACGGCTTTCTGATAAACACGTAATTCAAGGGGTCTAATGTCTCTCACAAGGCGGAGACAACCGTGTCGCTGTGGCGACCCTCAATGAATCTCGTATTTGATCAACATTGAACCCACAAAATATATGAAGCAATGAAAACTAATGTGGAGTCAAATTTATTTTTAACTCTACAAACAGATGTATAGGTGTAAGTATGTAGAGAGTTCGAACACAGGGAGCAAGGCAGGATGGATCAACAAGTGTGTGTGTGTGTGTATGTGTGTGTGTGTGTGAGTGTGATGTATTGTCTATACTATGCAATACAAATGTTTTTGTGGGTTTTTAGTTTTTATATTTTTTATTTTATTTTTAATTTTTAATTTTGTATTTTAGTTTTCTTTTTACTGATTTTGTATTTTCTTTTTCAATTTTATATTTTTATCTTTGCTTTTTCAATAATAGAATGTATATATACAATACAAGGAAAGGAGGTGATAATATATTTATAAAAATAGGTAAAAATGCTCAAAAATAAGGGAAATAATGTTTTTGGTCTTTTTATGATTTTTTACAGTTTTTGTGATTTTTGGGGGTTTTTCTAAATGTTTTTGGTATTTTTAAAAGTCACAATAAGAGAAAACATTGAATCAAGGTTCTGGCCGAAATTAAAATGAGTATGAAAAATACTAAACAGTACCCAAAATTCCTCAAAATAATTTTAAAATATAGACAATAAAATAAGGAAGACACATCAACTGAGTTTATATTTTTAGGATTTTTCTAGAACTTTTTAGATTTTTATGAAGTTTTTAGATATTTTTAATTTTTTAAGCTTTTTCTTTTGGAATTTTTAGTGATTTTTGGACTGACACTAAAAGATGATGAAACAAGCAAAATACATTTTTTTTGGAATTTTTCAAAATGTTTTTATAATTTTTATGGATTTTCTAATGCAAACAGTAGGAAAAATGCATGTTTTTCGATTTTTAATAAATATGGAAATGCAACAAAATGCAATGCAAAAATTTGGCGTGAATGAGCAAGTAAGCAAGAGCCTATGATATTTTTTTGGTAATTTTTGGAATTAAAATGATACGTGAAATAAATAGGACAAAGCAAGCAAAAATATATGGCCTAACAGGGGTATATATGCAAATAGACAAACAACCAGGGGATAATCTGCAATTTTCAAGTAAAATATTACACTAATTATGCGAATTAATGGACTAAATAACAATCACAGAACCCACAGGGGTAATCGTGCAAAAACACTAAGGTCACGCGTGCGGGGCACGTGAACCTAGGAGGGGTATAACTGCAATTATCAAAAAAAACCGCAGGTTTATATTGCAAAATGTCCGGAGAGATTATAACTGTACTTAGAACTTTAGGTACCAAAGGCAAATACGACGAAGCCCAGGGGTGTATCCCGCAAAAACGCCAAGTCACGTGCACAGGCGCACGTGAATGGCAGGGGTAAAATGGGAATATCACAATCTAAGAGGGCTTTACTGAAAATGTTACATAAATTAATAACGGCCAATGAATGTTTGTATGTTGATAAATAAATAGCGAAAATGGCTGGGTATAACCTACAAAATTCCCAACCTCAGGACAGATCAGACGGTGGAGAACCGTCACTTGACGCGTGGCGCGCCCTCAACGCACGATACCCCTTCGGTTTATGACGACCCAGATTAAATGGGTGAAGATTGATCGGACGGCTGGGCTGATTTTGATCCTACGACGCCTGTAGCGCACCAAGAACGAGCGGCGATCAGACGGCCCACGAGCAAGGAGGAAGAACACGTGAAGAATAACGCTCGGGCGACTTTGGATCCACAAAATCTCGATGCTGAGTGCCTCCTCGTCCCTTCTGAATGAACGCGAAGCCTCATGGGAGCCTTCTCGAGTGTACGACAGGGTCAAAATGGCCCAGGGAGGGCCGGAAGTCCGCCGAGGCGCGAGCGGAGGGGAAACAGCTCCAGGCAGCTCGGCGTCCACAAAAAACGACCCCCAGGAGGGTCTTTTGCCCCTGAGACCTGCAAATGAAAACACAAATAAGACAGTAGAGGGTTCCAAGGGCAAGCTCAGATGATCGGAGGGAATGGGTAGTGGAAGGTAGAGCTCGCCGGAGCTTGCTTCGGATAGGTGGTGGCGCGACGATTGGTTGTTTCTTATGCGAAATAAAAGGCGGGAAAGGGAAGCTAAAACTACCAGGAATGAAAACGCGCAAGAAAAAGGGAATATAAACAACCTCAAGGGCAGTGTGCCCGAAGTGAACCTCGACGACCAGGAGGCCGGAGATGGAGGGTGGAATCCGTCCTTACACGCCTCGCCGCACCTCAACGGGGTGCTGGGGTCAATCCCCTGTCACCGGAGACCCCTGAGCCACAACCTGGAGGTCTGAAGCTCACAAGAAACGGTTCAAAGAGGAAGGGGAAGATGGGGGTTTGGTTTTGAATGGGTTGCGAAGGGGCTCAAAGGACGAGAGATTGGCAGTGATTCAACGACCCTTTGATCAAGAGAAACTATAGGCGTGAATCCTCGATGAACGGGGACAAAAAGTCAAGAAGGGCGCGTGGTCATTTGGTGAAAACGCAAGCCTCGTAAAATCCGCGAATCGGAGCAAAAACGAGGTCTGACAAGATGGCAGAGGGGCAAGTCAGAGAGTTGACCCGCCGGTCAACCCTCGGAGGCACCTGGTTGGTCCACGTGGACCAACCAGGAAAAAGCCCTGAAAAATGTTTTATTAATTCAATTAAAAATAGAGAATGGACGAATCAAATTTTAGTATTAAATAAAAATATTTATTATTTTATGTAGTATTTTATTCTGATTTTTAATTATTTTTATGAGGTATATTTTTACAAGTTTACTTTTATGCCCTTTATAGGTATAATATATATATATATATATTTTATTCTTTTATTTTTATTTTGTGACTTTAATTTATTTATTTTTATTTAGTATTTTATAAAATCATAAAATACTTTTATACAAACAAATATTTTTTTGTTTTATTTTTCTGATGTGTTTTGTATATTAAATAAAATAAAAGTATTAAATATACAGGTATGTATATAGGTATTTTTACCTATGTATTATATTACAAGTATTTTTATTTTGTGTTTTATTTGAGTTTTTATTCATGTTTTAATACACAAGTATATTATAAATAATATTTACAAAATTATAAAAATATAAAATTACAAAAATAATGAATAAATAATAAATTGAATATTTTAATCTGTACAAGTATACAATGTAGGGTCCAAAACTTAACTTTCAAACCATAACTCCGAAAAATACGAAACCACCTCCATTAAATAGATTATTTTATGCTATTACAATTAAAGGTGAATTTGGTACATTTCTAGTTTTTATTTGCAAGATACATGTCTGGGAAGTTAGAGTTCTGGAATCTTATTCAGACCATAACTTTTTATCTGTACATTATTTTTTTAGTGAAATCAATTTTGTATTTTTATTTATTTAATTATCTACAACTTTCATGTACAAAGTCTCTTTATTTGATGTATAAAAAGTGAAACCAAAAATAGGTTCCAAAATGAATAAAGAATGAATTAAAAAGAATAGGTATCTGGCCCTTATCTCCCCCTACTTTATTCCTTGTCGACCTATTCATCAAGATGCCTAGGTCTCGGGGTTTTGAGTCATAAAATATTTACAATATTTTATTCTTTTTCTTTTCTTTTGTTTATTCTATACTTTTGATTTTAAATACAGTATTTTATACACTATTTAGATGCACATGCATGAATGCTAAGATGATGGATTTAATGCTATTTACACGCATTTGCTAGGGTTTTCGATGCCAAAATGATAGAATAAAGATGATGAAATTTGGCTTCATCACTTACCCAGTGAAATTCAAATGGTCGAGGGTGCGGGCAATGACATGTGCTGGTAGAGTACTCGCCGTTCAATTAAAGAGGCGGTTGTGGACACATTGAGCTTTGCTTCCCCTGTAGCAAAGTATCAAGCATGTTTCAAGCATGTTTACTGTTATGTGCACTTTTGGTGAACCCATTACATTGGAGATTCTAACCACTATTGCAGCACACTCTCATGTATTCAAATTTGACATGACATTACTTATTCGAAAGGTGATTTGGGGTAAGATGCAATATGAAAAACATGTCCATTGTAGAGACACAAAAATAATCTGGATTGACATTTTAAAATGGCATTCTTTAAAATCATGGTTGGTGATGTGGGTCAATTGACAAGGAATTGAAGTAGGAATTGAAGCGCAATATCTCTAAAATAACAAAGGTTACCCTAAACATGGAATAAACTTATTGGTGTCTTGAGAGGAAGGAAGAAAAGGCATGTTTCGTAGAATAGTGCATTGTGTATCAACATGACAAGGATGGACATAAATGTATGTGGGTTGCTAAAGCCACTTCCCAGTTTTGAGAGGATGTCTTCCATATGGGTAATTGAAGATCGTATGACTAAGTCGACATATTTTCTACTCAAGAAGACACAATTCACCATGTTGCATCTTGTATACCAGCTAGAGATTGGTTGGCTCCATGGTGTACCTTGAGACATAGCGTCTTCACTGAGGTTTTCACATGATAACGAGTACTAACACAACTTATCATCCACAACCAAACAACTATAATGAGAGGACAATCGAATCATAAAAAGACTTGATGATACTATACATCATAGAGGAAGGGACTTTGGATTGATCACATTCACCTACTTGAGTTCGCCTAAAACAACATCTTCAATTCTATTTTAGGGTGCTACAGGAACATTGGGAGTGGTTGATGGAAGATGATTCTTCAAATAACAGTAGCATGTGTCGAAAGAAGAGGGTGGTGGAGTTATTAAGAGAGGGGAGTGGTGGGGGAGGTAGTTAAGAGTTTGGGCTTTTTATATTTTCAGGGGAATGGAGAATAGGAAAAAAATTTACGACACTTGTATTTCTTAATAAAGAATGCAATATCTCTATTCTTCATCCTTCATCCACCCTAGGGGCATGTTTGGTAACTGGGTTGAATTGGGTTGGTATATCCTCCTTTGAATAGTAGTTGCTTGGATGGTTAGGAGGGTTGGAGAGGGTTGGGATGATAAATATGATGTGATATTAATTATGTGCTTTAATGATTATAACATGATTTTTATGCTAACTTTTTTATTTAAATATGGTTAAAAATATTATACTAAAAAAAATGTAGGGTCCATACAAGTATCCAATCCAAGAATGCAAGGATGGAGCTGAAGGTATCCCAAGATATCTCGAGATATCCTGACAACTAAATACGCTCTAGAAGCCCCATGGATGATATTGGATAATTGTAAACCAATATCTAGTATATTCTACCACAACAACCCTTCTCAAATATCAATAAATTAGACCGTGTCACGATGCATATCTTTATCTATACTTTATAATCTAAAGTTGAGTTCTTCTCACCCCACTCTCTCTTTAGGACACGTGGCCTCTCTTTTGTCCTTCCCTTTGCTCCTCACTCTCTATCAAATCGGTGCTTCTCCCAAATCCTTTCCCTTCTCTCTCTGCCCACTTCTATATCATGTAGTTAATATAATTTTCTATTATAATATTGTATTGGAAGTGTGATTTAAACCCCTAAAAACAAAATGTGTATCTTTGATATGGTACGACTTATTAATTATAACAAGATTTAGTCAGTATATCTTAAGATGAATTATAGCCAAAAAAATATGAATATAGAATATGATATTATTTTGAGATTTACAGATTTTATCTACGTACATTTATTCATGGATCACGCTAGCTTACGATGATAGGATCTTAGTCACTAGGTATAGAATCATTATCTTATATATAATGTAAACTATACCTAATGCAACGAATAATTTGAATATTCTTTGTGATATCCTTCAATGTTAAAGATATATCTATGAATTTTATTTGTTGTGAAATCATCTTTCGTGCTTGTAGTTAGCAACAAATGTCATATTTATTGTTAAATGTCCATACAACAATGAATTTTCCATTGAATTATTCATCAAAATTCACACTAATCATTGCCAATTTAGCATCAATTAGAAGAAAAAGTCAACAAATAATGGTTGTTATATGATTCGTTGCGAGGAATATATCAACGCCACCATTATCCGTTGTAGATTTAAAGAAATAAGCAACAAATAATATTCTTTGTAATATATTTAACTACAGAAGATATGGCAACATACATTAAATTATCATTGCATTAAAGTACTTTTCTTGTAGTATATATCGCTAACGATGATTTATATAGTAAAAGTTTTTCATTGTCAATGCAATCAATATTTGCGCTAATCATTGTCAGAATTTGACTCTAATTAAGTTTTCACTTTTTTAATTGAAACTTATGGTTTTAAATGTTATTGAAAATTTTAATTAAATAAAAAAACTCTGTACTAATAGTACGTGATAGAAGCTTTATATTATATAAAAAGATTAAAAATAAATATATATTCTATATTTTATTGGGTTAGATTTTTTTAAAATATATTGATATATGCACTTTCCATCCACATAATTCAAGCGACAAAAAAATCCTTTAATTATATACCTTTCCGAATATCCTAATCTATGGGATGAATTCTTAGGTTAATTTTAAAAAAATATATAGTTTGAAAAAGGTACATATCATTAAAAGATATTAACCATTCCCTACGATGTGTAGGTCTAAGATGTGGTTTATTTGGAAGTTTATTATCCTCTGCAACATTTGTCTATCTGAAAACAATGAATTAGATACATCATCAACTGATACATAACCATGTTTATTTATTCTGAATTGATCTTAATGTGTACTTATAGGAGCAGTTTCGTTCATTTGATTAATTTACTATAAATTCAACCTAAATGTCCATATGATTAATGGGAATAAATATGTCAACACGAATGGGTCATGTTACCTCACATTTTTTTTGTTTATATTGGATACTAATATGTCATACGACTGAAACAAAGTAACTAATAGAGATGAAAATATATTTGAACTTAAGGATACCTAAGATGGTGATGCGTCATTTCAGGAAGAGCTTTGCTTGGACTCATTATTGAAATATTGCCTAAATTAATCGATCAGGGCACAAGACAAGTAATAAGACTTAAGATATACTATATGAGTTTTATAAGATATAAATGGATCGTTGTAATGAGGTTTTTTACCGCTATATGATTTATTATTGATCATTTAGAAAATGATGTCACTATTCCCTAAGAAATGCGCTTTCACGTGTGAAGCACATTTTGAAACGACTAGCGTTGCATCCTTCATTGTTTCATGTCTTATAGTAAATTAAAAAATTTGAATTAATTAAATCAATAGTATAATACAAATAAGTTCCTTGCTCTCAGCGAGCGCAGGTATTAATTCCCCATATTGACATACGTAAAACAATTGAACATACAAGTGCCTGACGTTGATAGTGGAAACATTTTTTACTCGGTAAAGATTGGTTGCAGGGTTGGGTTGGATACTATTCAGAAGAAGGGCAATCCCTTATCACAATTTACTATTCACCCAACCCTGCAACCAAAAGAACACTAGGTAGTTATCCTTTCAAGTAGAGGCTGCCTTTTAATGCCAAGGCCACCGATGCTCTTGCCCCCAGTTCTTTGATTATCCTTTCGTCCTCTGTCTCTCCTCTTCCATCACTTCTGAGCTCTCAATCGCCGCGCGAAGAAGAGGAGGAGGAAGAAGAGGCGCGGGGATCGGGTAGATCGGCGGCGAAGGTGTTGGCGTGAGGATTGGGGCCTAGGCGATGGCCCATCGGCTGCTGAGGGACGCGCAGGCGGACGGGTGGGAGAGATCGGATTTCCCCATCATCTGCGAGTCCTGCTTGGGTGACAACCCCTATGTTCGCATGGTGAGTCGAAGTCTCCCTCTTGCGAGGAATCCATCTCGGTTTGTGGGGGTATTAGGGTTATGTTTTAACCGTGACGGTGCGATTTTGTAGTGAGATGTTGATTTGATACACGGTTGCTGCCTCTCTTGGTGGGTTCAGATGTAATTTTTTTGTTTATCAGATTGCAAATGCCCTAGATACGCAGTCAAGAACGAGGCAATCTGGAAATAGCAAATCATGATAGAAAAAAACCCAAAAATTTGGAATTTACGCTCAAGGGGCATGGAATAACAAACTAGGAACTCAGCACTGCGATGTCCATCTGCCGAACCAAACACATGTCACGTGATATATTTGTCGGTAAGGGTTCCATAGAGTTGGTTATACGAGAAATAAAGACATCCGTGTTCAATTTTTTCCGAACTGGAAGATGTTAATATGTCCATGACGTAGATGCAGTTTTCTCATGCTCAAGGATTCCTTAAATAAGGTACGAGTTGTGACGGGGGTGATGAAAAGGCAACTTACAACGATGTGGTCTGATTAAAGAATCGTACTCAATACTGTACTGTAAATGTGGGGTGAAACTCGCTGGAAAAATGGTAGCCATTGTCGTAAGTGAGTGCAAGGGAATAGGGCATGGTGCTGAAAATGGGGGAGAGAATGGGGTTCACAACTTGTTAATGACAAGTCTCGAGAAACAAACATAATAAAAAATAAAGGTGCTTGTCCAAGGAAGATGACAAGGGTTCCATCATTCGTGGCAAATGTAAGGTGAGGTATCGCAAAGGGCTCATGGGATCTGCAAGATTTTTTGTCATTAGAGGGTAATGGAACTATGGCAAGCACACAGGAGGGTGTTCTGGACTACAGATGCGCACAAGCTCCTTACATGCATGATAATGTAGGTTAAGTAGCATCTTCTCCAGTGTGGGTATCACATGGAGTCCAAGTTTCCCAACTCCATGAGGCCTTGTTACGAAAGATTGGAACATAAAACACTTTTGCACCCATATCCTAGATTTAGATATTTAGTTGACTTGTGGTAGTATATGCTGCTTTTTCTAAATTTAAATCAGCACTGCTATATTTTGTAAACTTCGAAAATAATGCACTAGTTATTCATAAGGCATTTGGGAATAACAAGCTTTTGGAGTTGTTGAGATATATAGTTTTCTTTTTGTATTAGGGAAGAGTGTAGATAATATGTTGCAATGGTGATGCTCCAGTCCAGATAATGGGTGGTTTCAATTCAATGCATGGCAACATCTGGTTATTTCTGGAGCTTTTAAGTTATAGAGTCACGTTTTGTGAAATTTTATCCAAAGTTTAGTTCTAAGGTGTGATAACATCACATGGCGTAAGATATTCTGATTGGGGAGTTTGGATTTTTGAAAAGTTGATTTGAGGATAATTTTTAAAGGGATTTTTACGCGGCAGACCCTATAAACTTTTTAAATTACCTCTACGACCTTTTGCACAACGTAATTACCCCATCGACCCTGTAAATTACCCCAAGAACCCCCACGGGCTTCAAACAGATTACCCGGAGGGTTCATGAGGTAATATTTGGCAAGTTTATGGGGTTGAGGGGGAATTAGGTTGTTTGAAAGGTCGTGGAAGTAATTGGCAAAGTTTATAGGGTCTGCCGAGTAAAAATCCCATTTTTAAATGTCAATTAGAGTGATTTTGACATCAACATTGGTTTAAATAAGGTTAAGCTTTGTGTCCATTCCTTTTAACTTTGATTATGGATGAGTTGGCTAGCCACATTCAGGATGAGAGACCTTGGTGTATGTTGGTTGTCGATGATATTGTATTAGTTGATGAGGCAAGAAATGGAGTAAATGAAAAGCTTGAGGTTTAAAGACATACCTTAAAGAATAAAGGATTATGGATAAATAGGTTTAAGATCGAATTCATGGAATGCCTATTTGACGGAAGCAATAGTGAAGGAACTAAAGTGAAGATTGGAGAAGATAACATTCAGAGGAAAGATTCTTTAAGATACTTGGAGTCTATTTTACAACATGATGGGGGGATCGATAGAGATGTTACTCATATAATAATGTAGGCTGGCTAAAGTGGAGAGGAGCCTCTACTGTTCTATGTGATAAGAAAATTCATTTACAAATCAAAGGAAAACATTACAAAGTAGCCTTAAGCCTGCTATGCTTTATGGACTTGAATGTTGGCTTGTGAACGACATTCATGTGTAGAGAAAGACAATAGTAGAAATAGAAATGTTACGATGGATGTGTAATCATACACAAAAAGATCGAATTCAGAATGATGTGATCAAAAGGAAAGTTGGTGTAGCTCCGATAGAGAATAAGACGAGAGAGAACTGCATAAGGTGGTTTGATTATTTGTAATGGAGGTCGACTGATATATTGGTTAAAAGATGCAAGATTTGAAAGGTCGAGATGACTAAAAGAGGGTAAGGCCCAAGAAGTGTTGGAAGGTGACTATCCGAAGAGACAGTTATTTGGATCTAAGTTCGAGAATGACCCAATGTAGACCTGAATGGAGGTAAAGAATCAATGTAGCAGACCCTACTTAATGTGTGAGAAGGCTTTGTTGTTGCTGTATTTAGAGTGATTTTGGAGCTTTTGAGTTGCATATAGGGTTCTTTCGTGTATATTAGATTTGTTAGAGTTGATTACATACTTTTCGAGAAACTATACATGTATGGCTACTATCTTGAGTTGATAGATTACATTTTGATGCTTATATGATGTGATATTGTAATCCTGTAGATCTCTTGATTAACGAGGTATTTAGAATAGGTGTTGAGAAACCTCTTGGATTTTTTTGGGAAATATTATTTATTGGAAAGTTAATTTCAGAGTTATTTTTGACATGTGCTGAATTTAAGGAAGAATTTTGGACCTTTAATTTAGCAGGAAGAATTTTGAATCTTCTATTTTGCTAGTACCATGTGTGACTCGTTAGTGCGTGACAGCAAGTACTATATGTTATTCAAATATTATTCTTGGTATTTAGTATTATCGTGGAATATCATGCAAATATTTACAATTATCTTTCTGTGTTTCCTTTTTTGTTTTGTGTCTTATTTACATCCTTTTCACATTAAAGTTGCATTTTTATATGAAGCCTTGGTACTAATTCCTAAGGATTTGAAAACCTTAGCTTTGAATGTCTCTCTTCACTCTCCACCCTGTGCTAATCCCATGTCTCACCCATTAGAGTGTGACAGCAAGTTTTATAGTGTTATTCAAATATTATTCTTGGTATTTAGTATTGTCCTGGAATATGATTGTAAATATTTAAAACCATCTTTCAGTATTTCTTTTTTCGTTCCTTGTCCTTTATATATTTTTTCACATTAAACTTGCATTTTTATATGAAGCATTGGCACTAATTCCTAAGGATTTGCAAACCTTAGCTTTGAAGGCCTCTCTTCGCTGCCCAACTTATATTGATTTCATGTTTTACGTTCGCAGCTAGCACAACGTTTGTGTGAAGCACTCATGATTGCATTTCATCTGTAATATGCTTAGTAAGGTCATTGTTAAGAGTTTAAATATTGTCAACGGTGTCCGATATATGCTGATATTAACATCACAGTCATCACTCAATGTATATGTTCATCACCAGTTTTTTAAATGTACAGATTGTTATATTACTGAAACTTAAGCTGGAATAGAATCGACTAAGATAACCACAATGCAAGCGAAACTTCTCAGTGCTGCTTTTTGTAAGCAATAAAAATGTAATAAGATTCTTCATCCACGATTTCAGAAAGTAAGAAAAGAAAATTTGATAACAATGGATATGCGAGTTTTATATTGCGTGAGGGTGTACATGCTGATGTCACAAATGCAACGATCTCTTCGACTATCTTTTTATTATGATGACCTGAAACAAGATTGCAAGTTGATTTGGAGCGTTAAAGTATCTTCGAGAGTGGAGGCGCTCCTTTGGTTTTTGAGATGTTGTTGGCTAATGATGGAGACTCATGTAGTTAAGTTTTCTCATGATGCGAATGTGGCTTTCCCGCCATGTAATGGAAATCATGAACATACTGAACATGTTATTTACCTATGACCGACTAGGAGGATTTAGAAGGAGGTCTTTATTAAGTGGCTTGAGACCCATCTTTGGAGAGTTTTTGGATATCGATTGATTTTGTTCAGTTCAGATATTTCAGGGATTGATTCAAACCTTCCTTTTTTTGAACCATTTGGTTGGCTCGTAATGATGTTATCTTCCATGCTGAGAGTTTTTATGCAGAAAATATTGTACCTCATGCCGAGACTCTCATTGAGTCTTGGTTTGTGTAAGTTAGACGGTTTTGGTCAATAAACTCAGGGGGTGAGCACTAATTTAGGTGCACACCCTGCTTTCATTCGAAGAAATTCCTTGTATAAATGTCGTAGTAAAATCTACAATAGATTTGAGCAGATCCCCTTCCAAAAAGTAAATGACGAGATGATGTACTAGAATTGCTCTCAGTTTTTTTGCACGATTATACAAATCAAGTCATACCCATCGCTCTAAATGCGTGAGTCGTCACGCACGTAGCTAATGATGTCTTGTTCATCTCCTTCATGCTAAGCACACATAGACCACCATTATTAATATGCAGCATCACCATCTTCCAATCAAATCAACAAAGGGATACCTTCCAATCAAATCAACAAAGGGATACCTGATGTCTCCCATGATGTGGACTTGAAGAATTGCTTCATCAAGGATTTGAGATGGTTTTAGACACCCTTCAAGAGCAAATGAGGCAAGAAAAAAAGTTGGAATTATAAATAAAACCACCTTAAGAAACACTAATCGACCTCTCCTAGAAAGATATGTTGCCTTCCAAACGAATATCTTCTATAGTTTTTCCGCCAATAGTAGCTAGTTTGACGAAACTTATCACACAATCTTCTCAAACCCCTACAACATTTGCTACTTATGCATAAACATTAGGTAACTATCATGAAACATTCCATCATCACAGCACCGTCGCTCCAAACTCCGGCTCCCCATGGAACTTTTCTTCCCCCTAAGGTTAGATCGAAAGAGTGAATCAGATTCCTTCATGCTTCCATTTGCCATTGCATGAAAGAACATGCTGTTTATGTCCCCTCCCTCGGCCATGTTTATCACGATCTTTGCCTCCACTCTACATTCCTTTTCTTATCTCCCTTTAAGATGATATTCTACTATCACTCATAGCATGGAGCTCATCAACCCTCAGCTAATGTTAATCTTCTAGACGATCTAGACTGAGCATGTTCCTTTGCTCCTTCCGCCTCACGCGAATCTCCCTCCGTAAGAAATGGGCATCTTCCGTAAAGCCATGAGCTTCATAGCCACTTGCTTCGTCTTCAAACCCATCACATGGTGACCCAACTAGAGGTCCACCACCTTCGCTCGAAAGTCCATCCTCCGGCATCTAGGATTGCTTAAAGCAGGAGTAGGTGCATGAGCAGTTATCCTCTTCAGATTCCCAATATAAGGGGTATATGATTCGAATGCGATTTGGGCAAAGATTGAACTAGTGTCAATTAAAAGTAGCTTTTAAAACTCGATCAACATGATAAAAAGGTTTATAGGAAATTTGAAAGAGGAGTTCCTCTTAGTGAGTCCACAATTTGAGGCATTGATGAACGTAAAATTCACCTCTTTAATAGATATAAATAACGTCGTAGCATAGGAGGCGAATTTTGTTCAGCAAAAACCACAGTCTTTGAATGCTGTGGAGTATTTATACTTGGCAAGTGTACCAAGGTCGAACTCAGGGACACAACTGCTTAATTATGGCTTTTGAATAATGATTCTTGAAGTTCAATGTGATTTAATCTCAATTTCAGGTCCATATGCAATTTATGATGCACTATAATATTTACAAGGCAATGCCATGATGCATGCATTTTTTAGACATTTTTAAAGTGATGTATGTGCAAATAATGCAATAGAATATGCATGATGATTCAAATGCTACAATTATACCCTAAAATATGAGCAACACAATATAGAATGAAGTTAGAGCCATTTTGAACATATCATTAAAAATCGGTCATGAAATCAAGCAGAACAAGCAGAGCTAGGTCCCATTTTTTGACATAAAAAATCACTTAATTTAAAACAGTGTCCAATGAGACAAATAAGTATGCTAGATTGTAAAGGACAAAACAAGGATCAAAACGACACTAAAATCATGCAATTTGGACCTACGATGCTCAAGTTATGCTAAAAACAGTGCAAGGGCATAATTGTAATAAAAATGCAAGAAAAATAAAAGGATAAATATTACAAATGGGTCCCTGGAAGGACCCATTTGTAAATACCAAAAGCCGCCTGGGGTCCTCTATAATATCTCCATAAGCGCGGGGACAGTTGTGCCAATAAAGAAACCCGGCAGGGCCTCCCTGTAAATAACCCAGGCGCACACGTGAGGCACGCGCCTGGGGACCTTTATGCAATTTCCAAAATGTCCAGGGTCTGTCGTGTAAATTACCCAGGCCCTCACGTGCCATGCACGCGAGGGACTTAGGCTCGGGAGGACGCTGAGGCTCGGGAGACGTGGCATTACGTGGAGGCTCGGAGTTGGGCTCGGGTCATCCGAGCCTATTGGTCTGGTTCGAGGCTTGGACCTCCACGTGGCTTCCTCTTGACCGTCCGATCCTGGCGATCGGATGGTAGCTGTAGCTTCATCTTCCCCCGCGACTCGCCGGAGGAGGCTGGGATCCGGTGATATGCTGCTGGCTCCGCCACGCCTCTCGAGGCGTTATGAGGGTCGGGGAAGACTGCTGGTGGGTCGGCGAAACTCCTGAAGGTGCGGCGAAGCTCCGAAATTGGTCGGAGTGGAAGAACGGTGGAGCCTCGCCGTCAGGGAATAGCTCGAAGGAGCTCCGGCGCCTTTTCCGGCCATTGAAGGTTCCTGCATTGGTCAGTGATAGCCGAAGCGGTTGCATTGTGTGTGTGAGTGGGGTGAGGTGAGTGGGGGCCAGGAAGGTGACGAGAGCGGCGGCCCTGGGCTCCATCTCCGGCGAAGCAGAGGAGGAGGTGGCGGAGAGTGGATAGGGTCGTGGAGAAGGGAAGATGGAGTCGGAGGAGGTTGGCGAGGGTGAAGGTGTTGTTGCGAAGCTGTGGCGATGGCCAAACGGAGGTAATGGAGGCTGTAGCTGGAAGGATAAATAGGAGAAAATAAGGACGAAGTCTCCTTGTCGGAGCAAGGAGTTGGCGGAGGGGAGCAGCTTGGGCTGAGGACCAGGTGGTCCTCGGGTCGTTGCCCGCGAGGCCAGCTGAGGTCCTCGGAGCTCAGGGGTGGTCGGAGAGCCACCGATACGCGGCGGAGATGCCGCGGGTCGACACCGGCAAAAAGCCATGATTGCCTCGACGTTCCGCCCCTCCGCTGTCACCGGAGGGGCGGAGGAAGCTAGGGTTTTAGCCAAAATGGTGGACGAGGCTCTCAGGTGGCGGGGGAGGGGGTTTTATAGGATGAGGTGGTCGGAGGTTGTGAGGTGGCGGGGCGTTTTGGAATGGAGTTTTAATGGCGTGGGAATGATGGTGGGGAGGGGTGGGGGTTACGCGAAAAAGGCGGAGGTGTGGGCTACGTGAGGCGACCGTTAGGTGGTGGAGAGGTGATCGGAAGCGTGGGCTAAAATGGAAGGGGGCGGAGCGTCGGCGAGGCGTAACGGCTGGGAAGGAAGGCGTTGGAGGTAGGGGACGATGATCGAGCCGTTGGATCTCATGATCCAACGGCTGGGATGGCGCGAGAGCAGAGGGTGGAGATCAGATCCTTAGGATCTGATCAAGCGGTGGAGGAATGAGCGGTAGCGAATGGCTAGGATGCAACATGGCGTTTCATCCTACGGTGAGAACTGAGGGGATGACGTGGACGATTGACAGGCATTCGATGAGGGTGGAGATCCAGCGGTTGAGAGGAAGGCGCTAGGGAGCGGTGAGGATCTGATCTGAGATCAGATCAAACGGCTGGAAATGACGCAGGAGTGGATGGATGAGATGGAGGCGGGTTGGAGTGGATCTGACGGCCAGGAAGAGGGGTCGGGTGGAGGAATGAGGAGCGGCCACGTGGCGGCTCCAGAGAGCGCCACGTGGCTGCACAAAAAAAATCAGAAAATATTAAAACAAAGATAAATACAAAATAAATAGTTAGAGATAAAATTAGGAAAAAGTCAAAACATGAAAGTTGCTCGTCTCGACGAGATCTACAACTTTCATGTTGGACAAAAAGCCAAAAGAAGTCATCTGTACAAAAGCTATTTTTGGGGGTATTTCTAAGGGGATAAAAACACCGATTTTGTGGTTTTGAGTTGTTTTTGCATTTTTTAGTGGTTTTAAAGGTCAGTGAATTATAGACAACTTATCTACCTAATTTTTAGGGGTTTTTGAGTGATAAAATAATTACAGAAAAATAAGGACAATTAAATACACAATAATTAAGGTTAAATATAGACAATATAATACATGATAAAAATAGAGTTTTAGAGGTGATTTTTATTGGTTTGTTTAAGCAGGGATTTTAATACGGAGTTCTTAGCATGATGAATACGAGATTCATCAGGCATCCACATCGCATTCTAGCTTAAAGGGGGACCATTATTCCTGAAATCTCACCTACTCTCTTGAGAAAGCTGCTTATGATTTTTGTGAAGCCAAATGTTCCCCTGAACATTCAATATTTTAAAAAGACATATACACTGCATGTGATAATCTTTTCATTTCCTAAACTGTTTGTTTCGCAATTAGTTCTATAAAGAATGGCAAGATGTCGAGTTGAGTGCGTCGGGGGATTGCCTTTCTTTTGGGGGACGTGACACCCTCCTTTCCAGTCCAACGAAATCAACAAGCTGTGTGCGCTTAGCGCTCCTTTGGTTGGAGTTGGAATGTTTTAGTTACACGTTATTCCTTTACTGATTGAGCGCACTGTTATCATCTGGCAAAATTGCTTTTGCTGCTAGGGCTAGTCCACAAAATGCTAACTAAAGGCCAAACAAAGGTGAGCTTGGGTCGGGGAAAGGAAAAAGCATGTTGGAGCGGTATAGTTGTAAACCTATTTTTGTATTAGCTTTTTCATACTCAAAATCCCCTAAAATATGGTCCTGAAGTGACCAGTTCAACGCCTTTTGTTCCTTTCCTTACTCTGCCACAGTCCCACCTTGCCTGTGAGCATAGATGATCGAGTCTTAGGTATTAGCTAGCTTACCTCATCCCTATCGGTCGAGTTGGATATTGTATTATAGTCCCTTGCGCTATATAGAAGTAGCTAGCTGTGTATATGTTACCGCCTTACCCTCCCATTTGTTTGACTTATTCTACCTTCCAATTATATATATAGTTGATTTTCTTTCCAATTTCTTTATATCAGTAAGCCCGAGCGAGCTTGTTACATAGAAAAGGCGAGTGAAGCAGAGGTGAGATTAGACCTATGGAGCATATCCCTTTTTCCATTTGCATCGTTGCACCTGAAGACTCTTTCACCCACACTAGTTATTAATTCACTGATGGCTTTCACCTATCGCACACATTTCATCCGAAGAGCAGAAAAAACACTCTATAGTTAAACAAGTACTCGGAAAAGCCTGCATCTTAAGAGGTAGTACGGCTCGAAGGCTAGGATGGGGAGATGTTAGTGGCGTAGAGGTGAGTTGAGAGAAGACTGGAGAGGGGAAGTATGAGATTGTTGACAATGCTTTGAGTAAACCAGATAGCTTGGCCTGCCTTGATTCCAGCGCTAAATTAACTATCTGAAAAGCTGGAGAATGCCCCAGCTTCAAGTCAGAAGTAGCTAGTAGGAGAAAGTGGCATAAGGTGAGACCTAGAGAGGGCACATGCTCAGTATTATTCATTCCAGGGAGACCGACTACCTCGATTCGTGGTGAAGTGAGAGAATTGCTTGCGTCAGATGTGAACGAATCTTATATCTTTGGGAGTGGAGGCTCCTACTCTCTTGTTTAGCTAGCCATCGTATCTTCGCCTAGATTTCGCTACAAGATCATACTGATGACTTTTATACATATCTCCTCAGCCTAGATACTTAGATAGGTAGCCTAATTTTCGAGGGCGAGGTGAGCTTGAATGACTAGATATGTATGAAGAAAAGCCCAATGCTTCACCTACTATTAGTTATTATAGTTATCTATTGTGAGCTCGCTTTTTCTACTCATTTTTGCACTTCCCATGGTCCTAGTTTAAGTTCGCTTTCTCAGTATGTGATATATTGTGTCAGCAACCCTACCTGTATAGTATGCTTCTCCGACCTTTTATAGAGCAAGCTCACTCCTAGTATAAGGGCTGCGAGGCTTGACCTTGAGAATTATACATAAGAAGTTGAAGAATGGATAAGAGTAGAGCACATGAAGAAGGTGCAAGGCGATTCTATAATATCGGTTGTGACTCGACATCCACACGAGGAAGGGAACTGACAGTGAACCCTCATTACCTTCCATTGAACCCCGCTAGAGGACGTTGTAGGAGTCAGTATTGCCGAGAGCTTATCATCGATAACCGGAAGTTGGTAGTGAAATCTTCTTCCATAGACAAGACCTCAGATTTTGACTCTCTCAATTGTTACGGATATTGTATATTTTAGTTGGTAAGAAAATTCTCAGGGCTGATTGCTACAGATATAGTAAAGGAGAACTCTTTGGTAAGACCAGCGATTGAAGAAAGGTTCTTGGCTCTCCCTTATAGGCAGATTGTCCACAAGAAAAGTGATATTGAAAACACCCTCTATGATCTACACAGTCACAAAAATCTGGCACACATTAATATTAAATCATCCCATAGCTCTCCAATCTGCAGGACCGTCACTAATCACCATCCACACACCATCCGAGATACGATTCAGAACAATCATAGCAGATTTTGCAACAAAGTTGTTGTCCTCCAGTGGAAAATACCACCATTCCATCCAAGAATGATCCCGCTGGAGCTTTCCACAGATCTAACGGCTCTGAATTCCAGTAGAAGCGAACCTGACCCAGACTTCCTTCAGGTGTTATCCCATTTCTCAAGCTTTATTTCCTGAAGAGAAACCGCATCCGCTTACCAGGACTCAAAAAGCAAGGCCAATCCACTTGCTTCTCAGCCTTTTCCCAATCTCGTGATATTCCAAGTCACAAATTTCATTGCGAAATAGATGGGACCTCCCTAGCGAGCAGCACCTGCATGAAGTCTGCCACTTGTACTCGAAAGTCGAAATCCACCGTCCATCCTCCTTCCAAATCCTTACAGCCTCCAACCTCATTACCATTACTCAACTCTGTCCCCGTCTCCTCGGACCTCTTTGACTGCGGCTGCCACCTTGCTCTGGTTTGTGTGGCTCCCTGCCATTGCCGTCAGATCCCCAATTGTGAATTTAACATTGCACTACTTTTGCTGCTGCTGCTGCTGAAGTTGCATGATTGCTGTCGTTAAAGACTGCTTGCGTCTGATGTTGCTTGATTAAAGAAACCCTGTTTGGTTTCCATCTTCAGAAGCAGGAATCCTTGGCATTTATTATGGCATTTATTATAAATTAATAAAAGAAGAAAGAAGTAAAATCTGAAAATTGCCGCTAAATTTTCAAAGAACCCATCTTCGAATGGATGCTCAGGTAAAGGGAAAAAATTAAATAAATGACCTAATAGTTATAAATATTACATATGATATAAGTTCCTTAACAAGTTAGAGATACAACATAATTGGAATTTTGCAATTGACTCTTGATCTTGGATGAACATGTTTTTTTTGAGAATCAAACGGGTGAACCCCCATTTTGGGGGTCACCGCCGCTATATTCCATTAAAAAGTTTTAGAGTCCCAGAGATCATGAAGAGCGTTACAATGGGATAAGATGTTTTCGACATAAAACCTCTGGTTGTTGAAGATTGTCTCGTTTCTCCTGGTCCAGATGGCCCATAACGTAGCAAAAGGCTTCGAACAATCATCATTTGAGTTGCCGCCGACCATTCTAATGGATCTCTAAAATTCCGTGAAACCCTCGCTCCACACCCACGAAATCGCCATCTCAGTCCAAATAGCAGTCGAGGAAGGGCATTTGAAAAAAATATGCTCAGCGTCCTCATCCGATGTTCCGCATCTGTCACATCGCGTATCAAAGGCTCCTAGAATGCATCCTTACCTTGCCGCAAATACGGTTCCTCCTCAAGAACCAAAGAAATATCTTAACCCTCAACGGGATTCTTGCAGCCCAAATGATATTGCGTCCTGGCAGAGCTCCCTGTCCTGCTCTTCTCTCCGACCGAGCTCCTTGTAAGCCTTCTTCACGGAAAAAGTGTTTCCCATCCATTGGAAGTGGTCTCTGGTGCTAGTGCGATTCCCCGTGGGCGGTATGATCGATTACATCGTCATAAACTCCTCGAAACGCTGATCAGACAAGCCTGAGACAAAAGACGGTGACCACAAACCACCATCGACTGCCACCTCCAAGATCACCGCGTCCTTGGCCTCCACCAACGAGAAAAGACGCGGGAACCTCTCCTCCAAAGAGCCATCGCTGAGCCAATCGTCGCGCCAGAACTTGAAAGTTGGTCCGTCCCCCACCTTGGGACACAAAAGATTGGCCAAAGATGGGAGCACCTCGCGAATACCCGCCCAAAGTGGAGACTCGAAGGGGAGTCTCGCCGTGGCCAGCCCACCCCCCACTCCGTATACCTTCCGCAATAGAGTAGCAACCATCGAGGTGGAGGGCCCAATATTTGTATTATCCATTTAGCTATGAGGACCCTGTTCATGCAGCCGATATCTCTGACACCTAGACCTCCTTTCCTGCGCCCCCCTCGTGACATCTTCCCACTTGATCAGATGTAGGCCATGCCCCATTTGCTTCCCATCCGACCAAAAGAATTGCTTCATCAAGGACTCAATTTTCCTCCTCACCCCGACCGACATGATTCTGATCGAGTAAAAGAAGATCGGAATTGCCGAAAGCACATGTTTCAGAAGAACGAGCTTTCCACCTTTTGATAACGTGATAGCTTTCCTTCCGGCCAACCGCTGTTCTATCCGTTGCACCATGTGATCCCAATCCCTGTCCCTTAACTTCCCAGCCGTTAAAGGCAACCCCAAGTAGGAAATGGGTAGTTGACCCAGTCCACATCCGCAGACGGCAGCAAGCTCTACACGGCCGGCCTCCTCCAACCCAAATGTTACCAAGGATGACTTCCGCCTGTTAATCTCGAGGCCCGAGATGTTGCCAAAGATCTCCACCAACTGGGATGCGTTCTTGCTCTGATCCACCATACCTCCCAAGAAGATGACCGTGCCATCCACATATTGTAATAGGGGGATAGAAATATCCTCAACCCGGAAGCGCTCGCACCATCTCGATTCGACCGCCTGCTTGAAAAGGACCCCCAAGGCGTCGACCACTATGACAAATAGCATGGGCGCCAGCGGGCAGCCCTGCCTCACGCCCCACTGCGGTTGAAAGAAGCCACCCTCCGGTTTGTCGTTCACCGAGATCGAATAAGACAATGTCGTAACACACATCTCTTCACCCAGTCCACCCATGCATTAGAGAAGCCTCTCTTCATCAGGGATTGCCAAAGAAACTTCCATTGCACGCAACCATAAGCCTTAGAGTAGTCGATCTTCCACAGAGCGACCTTGGCCCGCTTCCTCTTCCATTCGAGACAGATCTTCGAGGCCATGACCAGTCTGTCCGCCATCTGCCTGCCTGGAATAAAAGCAGACTGTCCCTGCAGTACCAAGGAATCCATAATCCCCTTCATTCTATTTGCTAGGACCTTCGCAATGATAAGGTAAATCGCATTTGATATTGCGATAGGCCGATAGTCCTCTACCCCAAGGGGTTGTCCTTCTTCGGTAACAAAAAGATCAGCGAGCGGTTTATCTTCTCAAAACCAAAATTACCCTCCCTGACCTCAATTAGGACCTCCATAACGTCCTCCTTCAGTAAGTCCCAGAATTCACGATAGAACAGAACGGGAAATCCATCAGGCCCAGGGGACCCTTCTACATTCAGCGACCACACCGCCTGCCTTAGCTCTTCCTCCGTAAACGATGTTGTCAACCCGTCTGCATGAGACGCTGACAGGGATTCCACCCCGGTTCCCCGCCACCCCTAACTGCTTCCTCCCCTTCTTCTAGTAGCCCCGCAAGGCCCCCCCAATAGCCGCCCTTCCCGAAAACCGCACACCTCCCACCTCAATATCATGGATGAAGTTTCTTCTCCATTGCCCAGAAGCCATCGAGTGGAAGAACCTAGTGTTGGCGTCCCCCTCCTTCAACCACTTCTGCCTGGATCTCTGCCTCCATTCCACCTCCTCCTTCCTATCGTCAAGAAGAAGCTCCTCCAATAGGGTCTGCCGGGTCAAGAGTTCGGAATCGGAAAGTCCTCTTTCATCATCTAGGCCGTCGAGTCCAGCCACCTCGTTCTGTGTCTCCACCCGCTTCGTTTTTCGTCGAGTCCTGACCTCCTTCCCGAAGGACAATAGGATGTTCCTCAAAGATTTAAGCTTGCCCGCCAAACGCGAGATGATGGAGCCCTCGGAAACTGCCCCTCTCCAATGCTCCACAACCAACTCCCGGAACCCCTCCTCCAGTAGCCAACTCTTCTCGAAACGAAAGAAGAACCTCCCCCGCCCCTCCTCTCCAGACGACCACATAATCGGCGTATGATCTGAAAGCACCCGTGGAAGAGCCCACGTCCGAGAGAGAGGGAAATGCTCAGCCCACCCTTGAGTTACCAGAAACCGATCCATGCGAGATATGGAGTTTGTATTCCGCCAAGTGAATGCGCAACCGGCCGCATCCACGATTGAAAGGCCCAGTCGATGAATCATCCCTCGGAATGCCACCGAGCCCGGATCCAGCCCCCCACGCCCCTGGGGCCGGTCATCCTGTAGTAGGGTAATGTTGAGATCCCCACCGATCAACCACGCGTCATTCTCCCCCGAGCTTCCCAATTGTTCAATCTCCGCCGCCAGGGTGGTGCCGCCCCCGCCATTAGGGCCGTAAACATTCGTCACCAAGAATTCCAGATCGTCCAAGCGATGCCAGAGCAGCGTGGAAAGACAAAACTGGGACTTGGATACGGTCTGAAGATCAAATAAATCCTTCTTCCACCCCGTTAGCATTCCTCCCGACGCGCCATGAGCCTCACGCTCCACCAGCTGATAAACCCCACCTCCATCCAGGCCACGAATCGCCCTCGAGGAGGCGGCATCGAGTTTCGTTTCCTGAACCATGAAAATGTCTGCTCCATTGTTCCTTATATGCCTGAGGACACCCCTCTGCTTCTCCGGCCTTCCCAGTCACATTCCACGACATAACTTTTAAAGGCATAAGAACTGGGAAGTCCTCCTTGGCAGGACCAGACCAAGACGTTCGGCCACAGTCCTATCTAATATCCGGAAGCGGTTATGGGAAGTTATCCGAGTTCCTGGGCTTCCTCCTGCGATGCTCCGTTCACCACACGAGCCGCTTCCTACCACCCTCCGCCATCTCCTTCTTCGGGAGGTCTTCCTGGAGTAGCACGTCCCAAATCTGGCAGCGTCGTTGACCGTCGCTTGTGGTCTATGGGTATCCTCTCCTCCACGATCAACAGTTTATTGGGCATGTAGGCGGCGTGGGACAACATCCCCCCGACCTTTGCATCTGGATGTTCCACATCAGCCGCTAACAAACTTGGGCATTTCGCCAGAAGAATGCCCCCTCGGGTGTTGCGACCCATATGGGCAGAGGGACCCGGTCGTTGACCCCCTCTGAGCCCCCGGAGAGGTCCCCCTCGCTAAAGCCCTCCCTAGTTGTTTCACCAGTGCACGGTCTCTCCGCAGGAGACGTCGCGGCCCGATCGATGCCCATAAAGGGAATCCGAAGTGCTAGCCGGATCAGCAACTCGGATCTTTGACCTGCACTGCTCTTCGGGTCGCGCCTCCAAGGCCGGGTCAACAGCTTTGACAGGATCCACATATGGCGTGGGATCCGTAAATGGGGTGATTTCTCTAAAAGTGCCAACGAGATCCGTAGATGGGTCCACATGCTGAGTATAATCAGGCCCGCCACCACGTCATCGTCATTCGACCTACGTGCCTTCGTAATAACAGTAGGAGGGCTTCCCCGAGGCGATTCGGATCGCCCCCCAATAAATTCCCGAGGTGGATATCCTGGGGAAAACCAATCGACGGGGCCAAAAATGAACCGAATCGAATTGACTGCGGCTCACGAAAGGACTTCAACGCCTCCTCGTTTCCCTCAGCGACGATTCGATTACCCAGCGGCGCGCCGTCTGCTCCCGACGGCAACCACTCCTTCGCCTGAGCTCCACGACGCCCGACCGCTTCACGATCGGGGATTGGAATGGCACACGTGAACTGCACAAGAGACCTCCTTCCTCTAATATTCAGCCATCTCGGGCCCAGCGACTCCGGCACGAGGTTCGCAACCTCAATCACGGGGTCCTGTGGTTCCCCAGGAAGACAACCCGTAGAGATGATGTGGAAGACACCCACCCATGCCCCCAGCAGTTGCTTCAGCTGACTCCGCCCAAGCCAGGTGAAGGGGATGCCCCTGACCAACACCAGGGAAGTAGGCTTCAGCTGTAGAAGGCAGTCTTCCACCCCAGCTTGCTGCCACCTTAGCTTCGTCCAGCCCTCCTTAGACCAACGCAACAGCTCCGCCACATCAATGTCCCTCAGGCCACGAGCCATGACCCGCCATGGAGACAATCTCGTAATGTCCCCTTTGAATAAGCCCGCCGTAAGCAGCCCCACATCAGAGGTTCCCCGGAATAGAGCCTCCTCTGGGCCGCCGCCTTCTCCCACAAGCAAACGTGTGCCATCATCCTGCGCACAGGAGTTGATCGACCTCTTTCCCTGCGACTTTTGCCGGCGTGTCCGCGTCACGTTCAGAGGACAGTGACGACTTCTGTGGGCAAAACCGCGACATGTAAAGCACCGCAGGGGCTCCCGGCATTGCCGTGATCAGTGGGATAGAGAGCCACAACGAAAGCAGCCCCTCCCAAAAGGATTGGGAAGGGGAGTGGGTTTGGTAGACATCCTCTCTCGGCGCACCGATCTCCTCCGATGAATGAGCGTCCACCCCCCCTCCTCAGAGCCTCCCTTCATTCTCTGTCATCTGGATGAACATGTTTGGAGACGAATTTTCGAGATGGGGAGAAAGATGCAGCCCGATAGATCTTTTTTGTCAATAAATTTTATTATTATTGCAATTCTAAAAAAATGCGAATCTTGGGTGCATGTGTCCCTTTTGGAGGTTTGTATTCTTATTTAAGGATCCTATGCATAGATACTGTTGTGAATGATATTAAGATTGTGACTTCTTGAGTAGTATCTTTCTTCTAATTCTCTTTTTTCATACTGTCCTTTTATCTTTCTCAATTCATTCTCCCTCTACCTCATGCAGCTTGACGTGTTCCTCTCATAACCATGTTTCTTAATTTCTCGCTTCTAAGTTTTCTTCCTTAAAATCTTGGCTTCATTAGTGTCCAACATTATCCATTTTACTTCCTGAAATCCACATCCCTTTTTTAGATTCACCCTTGAGTTTTTACATCTTATACATTGATTGTCTGTCGTATCACTAAACAGTGTTGAGACCCATTTCATTCGAACCTCTACATGATTTTTAGAACATTTGTTTAATGTTTCGGACCTCGGCTAAATGAAAATTTCCATTGGTTTAACATCATTATGAATTGAAGCATCCATGTCCTCTTGCTTGACATTGATTTCCTTGTTATATGCTAAATATAAGATTTTTCTTTTTTGACATGTTTTTTGTATTATTTCTAAATACCACATTTTTAATACAGACAAAAGCTGATTATGATAAAGAATGCAAGATCTGCACCAGACCGTTCACAGTTTTCAGATGGCGACCAGGTCGTGATGCTAGATATAAAAAAACAGAGATTTGCCAGACATGTAGTAAGCTGAAAAATGTATGCCAAGTTTGTTTGTTAGATTTAGAGTATGGTTTACCTGTTCAAGTTCGAGATACAGCTTTATCTATCAACTCCAATGATGCTATCCCGAAGAGTGATGTGAACAGGGAATATTTTGCAGAGGAGCATGACCGCAGGGTATGTTGGAAGAAATCCTTTTTCCTCCTATTTTCTTGTTCACTTTCTTCAAAATCTGAATAGATTAGATGGATCCCTGTTTACAAGTTATCAAAATTTAATGCACCTTCAAGGGGTTATAAATTAACAACATACTGATTCTGTATCAGTAATCGTGATTCTGTATTAGTATTGATAATGCATCTTTTTATTAGGGGAACTTTCTTGCCTGATCTGAAAAGTAAGAACAGCTATGATCATCTAAAAAATAAGCTAACCTTAAGCCCTTATTTGCTTGCCATCTTAGAGGAGGGTTTATCTCTTTTAAACGACTTAACACTTGTTTAAGCGAATTTGTAACCCAAGTGTTAAAGGGATGGGTTATATAATTTAACATATCTCTTCATCATTATCCTAATTTAATACTACCCATTATTTGTCACACCCATAATTTTATAACTTAACTCATCAGATGTCATACCACTATGTAATATTACTCTCTTGCTATCCTACAATTGTATCATTTGATACATCTCCATCAACTAGTTTTCGTCATATTCCAGTCCTTTACTACAAATCAGATGTTATTTTAGTTTTATCTAAATATCATTAAGTTTTCGTCATATTCCAGTCCTTTACTACAAATCAGATGTTATTTTAGTTTTATCTAAATATCATTAATTTTCATTACCTGCATGGTTACCTCATTCTCAAACCTACAGGTAAGGTAACATGACAAAAAGTACCATTTTTATTTCCTACGGTTTAGGGTTTACCGAATTTGTGGGAAGGGGATAGGTTTTGGACGTTAATCATGTTTGAAACCCTAGCATTGTGAAGTCGTTCCTAGAGGCAGTGCTGTTCGGATCTTCTAATGTGGTGTCGGGTTTGTGTGCACCTAATAACCCGAGTAAGCTTCCACTTGTTGCTGTTTTGAAGGAGGCATTAGTGGCGGATATCGTGTTTATTTCTGGACTTAACTCTAGACTAAACTTGGGTGTGGAGGGGGTGGTTTTTGCTTCAGATCACGATGCTCTTTTCTCAGTTGGTAGTGATGCGGATGCCTCTACATTTGGTCTGAAGGCCTCGTGTTGGGAGTGCTGATGGTAGTGGTGTTGGGGTCCCTTTGGTAGTAAAGGGTGGGAATACTGAGGGTGCGAATGGGGGGAGAGGCTTTATGTTGGGCCTAGGTGTTGTTTTGTCGAGGAGGTTAGTGGAGGGTTCCCGTTGTTCGAAGTGGAAAGTGGGTTTGGAGTGAGAAATATTGACGATGCACTCAAAGGATGCGAATGTTTCACAACAAGAGATGGTGATCTTCTTTAGAAAGAGGCGGCGAACATATGCGTTGGATTGGATGATGAGGCAACTCTAGCGTACCTGCTAAAAGGAGGATTTTGATATAGTTGGGGAAGATGAGGTGAGGTTAGTGTAGGTGCTTGGCTTGGTATCAGTTGGGACTGAGATGGAAGGTGGGTCGAGGTTGGTTGCCATAGCGGGCAATGAAGAGGCATGGGTGTTTGTTGAAGTGTCTAACTTGGTAGAAGGAAGTCGAGCAGAGCTGTTATTTAAGACGACAGTTGCACATAGAGGGGGTGCATGTGTTTGCACATAGAGGGGGTGCATGTGGCATGAGATTCCCCTTTGGTGTCTTAGTGAAGTATGTTACGTGGAATGTGCAAAGGTTGGGTCAACCAAAGAAGAGAATGGTGGTTGGATCCTTTCTTACTGCATGGAAGGTGGATGTTGTGTGCTTACAAGAGACTAAGGTTGATTCTTGGGACTCTGTGACAATGAAATTCCGTTTCTAGCTTCCATCTCATCGAGTTCAAGGTAGTGTTGGTGAATGAGAGCTCTGGTGGACTTCATGTTGCTTGGAATGGAGAGCTATTTTTCTTAGTGGAGGAGATGTTATTGGTGCAGTCGGTATCCGTTGTCTTGATTAACAGAAAAGATCAGGAAAGAATTTTGGTGGCATTTGTCTATGGTATTCCTGGAGCGTCTCTGAATGTATTCTTGAAGATAGGACTTGGGGAGAGGCGCGTAAGATCTTGATTCCGGTCTTTTTGCTGAAGTGGTGGAGGAGCTTGTAGAGACTTTTGTTGTGGCCAATTGCGAGCATACATAGAGAAGCTCTTCTTCCAGATCGCAAATAGATCGTGTTCTTATTGTTCGTTGATGCTTTTGAAATGTTTAGTTTGGCTTGTGTTTGCTCATTTCCTCGTCCAATGTCCGATCATGCACCTTTGTGCTTGGACACATGCAACGAGCACGACTCAACTTCCTACTTTAGATTTGAGCATATTTGGATGATGTAGGAGAGATTTAAAGAACTTGTGATTTCATTTCGGCCTAATTTAAAGGTGGATGGGTCAACTTCCATGAGGTTTGCCTTAAAGATGGCATCATTACGCTGAAGATTGATTGCCGTCAAGTATGTTTCTTACCTTGTGCGTAAGTAGAGAAGGAGCCAGACACAAGATGAGTTGGTAAGGTTGGGCTTTTTAGAGGATTGTAGGGATCTGGATGAGGAGGAGCTTTTGAACCAAGGAGGTGTGCAGAGGATCCCTGAAGAGGAGGTTCGAAAGCACGAGATGGAGTGGAGGCAGAGGCCGTGTTGGAAATGCCTGAAAAAGGGGGACACAAATACTATATTTTTTCATGCGGTGACAAATGACCGAAGATAGAAAAATTGATTCATTCAATTGAAATTGCATTTACTGGGGAGGCAGTTGCGAGGGCGAGAACAAGCTACTTAATGAAAATGAGCCGATGCTTGCCGCATAATGGGTTTAGATGTCTTCGTTGGGGAGTCAGATCCATTACTGATGAAGATGTATAGTTTTTGTTGGGAAAAATAAGAGATGTATTTATTCCTTGAGCCCTAGGCTCTCTTATATAGAGAGAGACCTATGGGCAAATTACACACGGTAGACAAAGAGAAAAAGGAAATAGATAAAAGATACAAGAAATGAAATAAACTTCTACACTTCCCCTCAAGATGGAGCATAGATATCTATCATGCTCAGCTTGGATAGGCACTTCTGGAAGGGCTCCCGAAGTAAGACTTTGGTAAGAATGTCTGCCGTTTGGTCTCTTGAGTTGACATGGGATGCAGAAATGAAACCTTTCTGGATCATATCTCGTATATAATGACAATCAACCTCGATGTGCTTTGTCATCTCATGAAATGCAGGATTATTGGCAATGAATAATGCAGCCTGATTGTCGCATTTCAGCGACATAGGAAGAGAAACATCTATATGTAGATCTGCCAGGACTGCATGGACCCACATCACTTCTGTACATGCTTGGGCCATAGCTCTATACTCCGATTCAACACTGGATCTTGCAACCACGGTTTGCTTCTTACTCTTCCATGAGACAAGTGACTCCCCAACAAATATAGGGAAGCCTGATGTAGACTTCTTGTCCTTTAGGCACCCTGCATAGTCTGCATCTGTGCATGCTGAGATAGTAATAGTACCCACCTTTTTAAACTACAACCCTGCACCTGGAAATGATTTAAGATACCTTAGTGTCATATGTATAGCATCCATGTGTACTGACGAGGTTGTTCCATGAACTGGCTCACTTTATTGACTGCAAATGAAATATCAGGTCTGGTAATAGTAACATAAAGAAGCTTTCCTACCAGTTCCCTGTATATCCTGTTAACCTCATCAATATCATGATCATACATCTTCATGCTTGGATCCATGGGTGTAGAAGCAGGTCGACATCCAAGCATACCTGTGTCACTTAGCGAGTCAGTGACATATTTTCTTTGAGTCATCACAAGTCCTTGTTGATTTCTAGCAAACTCCAATCCCAGAAAGTATCTAAGCACTCCTAGATCCTTTGTAACAAATTCACAGCCCAGAAATTCTTTTGCTCTTTTTATTCTCTGCATTTCATCTCCTGTAATAAGTATATCATCAACATATACCATAATGACAGTCGTACCTCTAGAAGTCCTTTGTACAAAAAGAGAATGATCTACATTTGACCGTTTGAACCCTTGCTTCTCAAACAAATTTGAGAGCTTTTGGAACCAAGCTCTCGGACTCTGCTAGGCCATAGATTGCCTTGTGAAGTCTACACACCTGTAAACACTCCCCCTCAGTAGCAAACCATGGTAGGTGCTGCATGTAGACTTCTTCCTGAAGATCACCATACAAAAAGGCATTCTTGACATCCAATTGAAACAAGGGCCAATCTCGAATCACGACAACAGATAAAAGAATCCGTAAGATAGAATGACGAGCAACTAGGGAAAATGTGTCAAGATAATCCACCCCGTACGTCTGAGTAAAGCCCCGAGCAACCAGTCGAGCCTTGTACCTATCAATGCTGCTATCTGCATTATGCTTCACTGTAAACACCCATTTGCAACTTACAATAGATGCTCCAGTAGGAGATGGAACAAGGCTCCAAGTACCTCTCGACTGAAGGGCGGCCATCTTTTCCTCCATAGCCATGTGCCATCTACTATCAGCCATTGCCTCCTGGTAAGTCCGTGGAATGTTTACGTCGGATAAAGCAACTGCAAACCTCTTGAACTCCCCTGTCAGACACTCAAAGTTGACATGAGAAGCAATCAGATATGAAACACATGAACGCTTCTGCTTCCTTAGAGCAATATGCAAATCAAGATCTGCATCTCCTGCACCACCATCCGTATCATCCCCTTCCTGAAATAACCCCTGCTGAGAAACACCATTAGACCCATCATTAGAAGTAATGTTGTCAGAACAAACCTGAGACATGCTTGATGATTGACCATGATAATGAGCAGGGGCTGGCCGTCGACTGTAGTGGTGTGGTAGAGGAGGAACCAAAACAATGTGAGGAGGTAATACTGGTGGAGGTGATTGTGGTGGAGGTGGTGGAAGTATTGGAGCTTTTGGCGGTGGAGTTGATGGTGCATACATGGGCGAGGGAGAAATATAGATCTCATCATCTGTGTTTGATGGTGCCAACCTGTCGCCTGTAGGAGAGAAAAACATGACTGACTCAAAACACGTGACATCTGCACTGACATAATACCTCCGACGTAACGGATCATAGCAACGATAACCCTTTTGAGTTCTGGAATACCCGGCAAAAACACATTTGACAACCCTAGGAGAGAGCTTGTCAATCCCGGAGACAACTGATGGACGAACGCAATGGATCCAAAGACACGAGGGGTAAGGGAGAGCAACTCCTTGTTAGGGAAGACACGGGAGAAGGGTATCCTCTCCCCCAACATCGACGAGGGCATGCAGTTAATGAGGTAACATGATGTGAGAACCGCATCGCCTCAGAATGAGTGCGGAGCACAACTCTGGACAAGGAGCGTACGAGTGACATCAAGAAGGTGACGGTGCTTTCTTTCTGCGACACCATTCTGTTGGGACGTGTAAGCACTAGTTGTTTGATGAAGAATGCCATGGGGCGAAAGAAATTGAGATAGTATATGTGTACAGAATTCAAGAACATTATCAGTTCACACAATTTTGACAGAGGTGGAAAAAACATTTTGCACTTCTTTAATAAAAGTCATAATAGTATTGCCGCATCAGATTTATTCTTTAATAGGAAAACCCAAGACAAACGACTAAAATCATCCACAACAACTAAATAGAACATGTGTCTCTGATGATCGGGAACACGACTTGGACCCAAATGTTTACATGGAAAAACTCAAATGGAGAGATACTGCTCCGACTCCGAGGACTAGGGAAGACGGACCGATGATGCTTCCCTAACTGACACGCTTCATAATTGAATGACAAGCGAGATGGGATTTAAGTACTTGACGCAGTTTCTGAAACGGAAGATGACCGAGCGAAGATGCCATAGATAAGGAGAGACATGTCTAGTAGAATGAGATGATGCTCCAGCATAAGGTGTTTGGACCAGTCGATACAGCCCGCCTTGCTCACGGCCACACCCAATCACATTTCCCGTGAGAATGTCATGAAAAATAAGAGATGACGGGTCAAATATTGCTCGACAACGTAAATCCTTAGTAATCTGACTAATTAAGAAATTAGGAGCATGCAACACATTCTGCAACTGCATGGAAGGTATTAAGGCAATCTGCCCCTGTCCTGTGATGGGAGAATGGATCCCATTTGCTATGACCACTGTCCTTCCTGGAGAAACTTGCTTGTAGGAAGTGAGCTGATGTTTGTCTCTACACAAATGATGTATGGCACCTGAATCTACAATCCATTTTGAGGTACCTGAACCCTGGTAGAAAGTAGAAGTGTGAGCACTACATGAGGAACTAGCTTCTGCAGTAGTAACATCGTCCAAGCTGCTCTCTGAAACAGGTGGAGGAGTACTGGCTGGAGGCATGATATCTCGCAGTCGAGACACAAGTTCATATCGTGGATCTAATGCGGATGGAGCGCCATGATGCTGAATCTGTTCTGCTACGCAGGCAGATGCTGGGAAACCATGGTTGGAGTAGCATGTATCTTCTGTATGACCAGTCCGATGACAGTAAGTATACTGTGGTCCACGACCACGACCATGACCACCCCTACCACGTGGTCCTCGTCCACGAAACTGAGATGGGCTACCTCTTCCGCGAGAGGCTGCCATAGCAAAAGAATTTGGCACAGGAGCATGGCTTGAGATGTTGATTCGGCACAATCTCCGAAAAGCCTCCTCCATGGGAGGAATGATAGCATCTGCCAGAATCTGGGAAGAAGCATCCTCATACTGTGAGTCTAGAGAGGCTAGAAAGACTCCCACCATAGTGGCATTTCGGTATGTCTTGAACTGCTCTAGAGCAGCTGTGAGGGGCATGAAGCTATGAAGCTTCTCAAACATTCCCTGCAATGTAGTGTAGTGAGCATGCAGGGGTCGGTCATTCTGCTTTATCGTGAAGATGTCATGCCGAAGGTGTAGATTTTTGTCTCATTCTTAGCTTGTGAATACGTGGCAGCAAGAATGTCCCACATAGCTTTGGCAGTAGGTTGATGCAAGACATCGTTAGTAATGTCTGGAATCAAAAGTACCAGGCAACCAGAACTGAGCATATGCGTCATCAACCTCCCTTGAGGCATACAACCCTGTCTTCTCCGTTGGCTCGTCCTCGGTAAGAATATGTTTCTTACCCATCGATTTCATCAGGCTTATGAACTGCATGGCCCATAGCTCGTAGTTCGACCCATCCATCTTTACAATAGGCGCATGACCTCTGAAGGCGCTTGTGGTGGGGATCTCTACCTTGCTTTCTGACATGATGACTGAAGACAACTAAGGTTGTAGACGAGATAAACTTTGGTCTACACTGACATGACGAGATTTGGTTGCATGTGTAGACTTACACAACCAAACCCATCAACCTGGAGGTGCGAGCGGAAGACCCCTTAGAAAGGGAACGATAGCCAGAGCGGCATGAGGGGCGGCAGGACCTGAGTTAAGGCGGGACCTGAGGGGCGGCGGGGTTCGAGGGGCAGCAGGGCCCGAGATGCGGAGGGGCTCGAGGTGACGGGGTCCGAGGAGCAGAGGGGGCCGCAAGGCTGAACGACGCAAGGGGGGAGACGAGGCGAGCCCTGGGCGGCGATGCCTTGGATGGCGGTGGCAGGAGGCTTGAAGGGTGGAGAGATTAGGGTTAGAGTTCGGTACAAGAGCTTCGGTACAAGAGCTTTGGTCCAGGACCGCCGCTTTGATACCATGTTGGGAAAAATAAGAGATCTAGTTATTCCTTGAGCCCTAGGCTCTCTTATATAGGGAGAGACCTATGGGCAAAGTACACACGGTAGACAAAGAGAAAAAGGAAATAGATAAAAGATACAAGAACATGAAATAAACTTCTACAGTTTTTGATGGGGGTTGTTAATTCACATGAGGTTAGAGAGGTAGTGTTTGCATTGAATCTAGATGGATGTCTCGGACCAGATGGTTTACCTATTTTCTTTTTCAGGGAGTTGCAGGATCTGATCACTGAGGAGGTAATGGGCATGATATCTAGATTTGCTGAAGGAAACTCTTGCTTTGATCATTTGAATCGATCGTTTCTTTTTTTTGTTGCCCAATAAGGACGTCACCACGAAAGCGGAAGATTGACGTTCTATTCCGCTGTCTAATGTAGTCTATCTGATCGTGCCCAAAGTGCTGGTGAACCGTTTGCGGAGGGTTCTAACCTAGTTATTTCTCCGGTAGAGAGCGTGTTTTTGACTGGTAGGCAATTGATTGCAGCGTGGTTATGACGTTTGAGATTATGGCAGAGGGGTGGAGGAAGTCAAGGGAGTTCTGTGTCAGATTGATTTTTCTAAAGCTTATGACAGTATAGATTGGCATTTCATATGTACGCCACTATATAGAAGAGATTTCCTTGTTAGGTGGAATTCGTGGATGAAGAGATGTATCATAACTACTTCTTGCGCTGTCCTGTTGAATGGACAACCTAAGCACTGTTACTTCCAATCACAACACGGGGTTTGTCATGGCTGTCCTACCCTGCCCCCTATTTATCTGTCAGTAGATGCTCTGTTAGTTATTGTTGACGCATAAGCTATTTTGTATCTCTTTGTCATTTTATTTTCTTGTTATTCTCTTTATGTAATTTACCCATAGGCTACTCTCCTATATAAGAGAGCCTAGGGCTATGGAATAGAACATCTCATTCACGTTTCCCAACATGGTATCAGAGCGACGGTCCTAGACCGGAGTTCTCGAAACCTAACCCTAACCCTAACCCCACTCGCCGGCCTCTCTTCTCTCTCTCTTCCTCGGATCGGCGCCGCCCAGCCGATCGGCCACCAACTTCGCGCCTGTGCACATCATCTCTTCCCAGCCTCTGCGTGCGCCTGTGCGTGCATCACCGCGCAGCACCGTGCGCCTGTGCGTGCATCACCGCACGTCTGCGCACAGCCCAGTGCCTCGCCTGTGCGCATAGTCGCGCGCTCCTGTTCACGCACATCACTGTGCGCCTGTGCGTGAATCACCGCACGCACGCGCACAATCCAGTGCCTCGCCTGCGCGCATAGTCGCGCTCCTGTATGATTGTGCGCACCATCACGCGCACAGTTGCGTGCGCTAGCACTCTAGTGCGCACGGATCCTCCAGGTGCGTGCGTGCTTCTCGCACGTGTGTGTGTGCCCTAAGTCCCAAAACCCTAGGGCACAGCACTTGATCTACATGGGGTTGGTTGCTTGAAGTCTACACATGCAACTAATCCCATCTATGTCATTGTAGACAGAGACTATATCTTCTCAGTCGCTCCAGTCTTCCGTCTCCAGCATGTCAGAAAGCAAGGCAGATATCCCATCTATGGGTGCATTTCGTGGTCCAGCGCCCATTGTCAAGATGGATGGTACAAACTATGAACTGTGGGCAATGCAGTTCATGAGTATGATGAAGTCTACAGGTAAGAAGCACATTCTTACCGAGCCCGAGCCTGCAGAGAAGACTGGAGCTTATGCCTCATGGGAGGCCGATGATGCATATGCCAAGGTGTGGCTATCAGGCACATTGGCCATTGAAATCGCCAATGACGTTTTACATCAGCCTACAGCCAAAGACATGTGGGATATTCTAGCCGCAACATATTCTCAGGCAAAGGACGAGACGAAGATTCTGCAACTACAACATGATATATTCACGATAAAGCAGAATGGCCGTCCTTTGCATTCCCTCTATACATCATTGAGAGGGATGTTCGAGAAGCTCTATAGCTTCATGCCTCTTACCGCCACGCCAGAACAACAGAAGACATACAGGAATGCTACTATGGTAGGGGTATTTCTTGCTGCACTTGATCCAGAAGATGAGGCAGCACGTTCACAGATTTTGGCGGACTCGACTATTCCTCCCATGGAGGAGGCTTTTCACAGATTGAGTAGGATCACAGTACCCTCAGCAGCCGCGAGTCAGAATCCCTCAGCTATGGCGGCCAACAGAGGCCGTGGTACTCATCATCAGGGCCGTGGACGTACTCCTCGTAGAAGGGGTGGCCGCACTAGGCCAACATGCTCCTATTGTCACCGAATAGGACATACCGAAGACATATGCTACTCGAAGCATGGATTCCCTGCATCTGCACGAGCCGCTGAGCAAATAGAGCCCCCATCTGCAGCTACACTGGATCAACGATTTGATGATCTGGTTGCCCGTCTTAGGGGCATTATACCACCATCTGGCCCAGCACCGTCGACAGAGAATCATACTGATGCTGCTGCCTCTGCTTCTGCCTCTACGAGTACTTCAGGTAGTACACTTGCTCTCCACAGTAGTAGATCGGATACTTTGCCTTGGATCATGGACTCGGGCGCTACACATCATCTATGTGGCGACCAGAGTCTACTTACAGGATATACTCAGATTCCTCCAGGACGGACAGTAGTGATTGCCAATGGCACACATTCCCCTATCACGGGTCAGGGGGAGATTAGATTGACATACTCTATGCAGCTCAAGAATGTTTTGCATGCACCGCACTTTTCTATGAATCTGTTGTCAATTAGTCAGATTACGAAGGATCTCCATTGTCGAGCTATTTTTGATTCATCTTCCTTGATTTTTCAGGACATCCGTACGTGCAACGTGATTGGTCATGGCTATGAGCAAGGAGGCCTTTATCGTCTGAACCAGACCCCATTTGCCGGAATCACAGCTTCTCCCGCAGAACAAGTATCTCCTCTCCTGTGGCATCTGCGTTTTGGTCATTTACCGCTTCAGAAGTTGCGTCTAGTCCTACCTTATAGTCTTTCTCACACACCTATCCAGTGTGAGGCGTGTCAGTTGGGAAAACATCACAGGTCATCTTTTCCCAGTAGTCAAGGTCGGAGTAGTAACTCCAAGTTTGAGTTGTTTCACGTCGATGTCTGGGGTCCGAGTCGTGTTCCCGATCATCAGGGGCACAGGTTTTATATTGTATTTGTGGATGATTTTTCTAGAGCATCATGGGTATTTCTAATGAAGAATAAGTCTGAAGCTGGAAATATTATTATTCACTTTCTAAATGAGATTCAGAGTGTTTTTTCCACTACGGTCAAAATTATAAGAACTGACAATGCCTTAGAGTTGTGCACCAACAATCTAGCCAACTACTACTCTTCTAAAGGAATTGTTCACCAAACATCCTGCGCTCATACGTCTCAACAAAATGGGGTTGCAGAAAGAAAACACCGTCACCTACTTGATGTTACAAGGTCACTTCTCATTCAGAGTCATGTTCCGTATTCCTACTGGGGTGATGCAGTCCTCACTGCATGTTATCTTATAAATCGTATGCCCTCGTCTGTCGTGAATGAACAGGTTCCTTTTTCACTTATTTATCCTGACAAGGATCTGTTCATTCTTACTCCTCGTGTGTTTGGGTCAGTCGCATTTGTCCATCAGTTGTTGCCTGGTTCTGACAAGCTCTCTCCTAGGGCTGTCAAGTGCGTCTTTGTGGGGTACTCCAGAACTCAAAAGGGGTACAAGTGTTTTGACCCTGTGCGTCGGCGGTATATGATCAGTGCAGATGTTACATTCTTTGAATCCATTATGTATTTTTCAGAATCCGGGAACATGCAGCCACCACCTATATCTCCTGATACCGTATTCATGGCACCACCAACATCACAACCGTCACCACCATTACCACCATCACCACCGCCACCACCACCACCGCCATCAACAGTATCCCCGTTACCATTCCATTACACCCGCAGGCCGCATCCAGCTCATGGTCCTGACCAGTCAACTAGCTCTCCTATGGTATGTAATGAAAATATTAATGTTGATGGATCTGACGACATTTCTCAGCAGGATGCATTACAGGAGCATGGTGATGACACAGATGACCTGGATGTTCCAATCGCTCTACGCAAGCCGAAACGAAGCTGTGCCAAATATCCATTGACAGCAGCGGTATCTTTTGAGAGGCTATCTGGAGAGTTCAGGACGTTTGCTATGGCACTTTCAGCTACAGCCATTCCACGGAACCATCAGGATGCTATGCAAGATGCTAGATGGCGACTAGCAATGGAAGAAGAGATGGAGGCACTTCAGTCTAGAGGAACCTGGAGTTTGGTTCCTATACCTCCAGATGTTAGCCCGGTGAGTTGCAAATGGGTGTTTACAGTTAAGCACAATGCAGATGGTTCTATTGACAGGTACAAGGCACGCCTTGTTGCTCGGGGCTTCACGCAGACATATGGGGTAGATTACCTAGACACCTTCTCCCCTGTGGCGCGTCATTCCACTTTACGGATCCTGCTATCTGTTGCGGTTGCTAAAGACTGGCCACTCTATCAACTGGACGTAAAGAATGCATTTCTGTATGAAGACTTGCAGGAGGAAGTCTATATGCAACAGCCACCTGGTTTTGCTGTTGAGGAGGAGTGTTCCAAGGTTTGTAGATTACATAAGGCCATCTATGGCCTTAAGCAGAGCCCCAGAGCATGGTTTCAGAAGCTTTCAGACCTCTTTGAGAAACAAGGATATAAACGCTCCAATGCTGATCATTCCTTGTTCGTGCAGAAGACGGCGAGAGGTATCATTGTAATCATGGTTTATGTTGATGATATCTTGATTACAGGTGATGATGACCAAGGCATTAAGCAGGCAAAGGAAAGGCTGGGGACCGAGTTTGTCACCAAGGACTTGGGAGTCCTTAGATATTTTCTGGGGCTGGAATTTGCTAGAAATCCATATGGATTAGTCATGACACAGAGGAAGTATGTCACAGATCTACTGAGTGAGACAGGTATGCTAGGGTGTCGACCTGCTACGACACCAATGGACCCTAGCATGAAGCTGTATGATGATGACACAGAAGAGGTGGATAAGAGAAGGTACAGAGAACTGGTAGGCAAATTACTGTATGTCACTATCACTAGACCTGATATACAGTTTGCAGTGAGTCGTGTGAGCCAGTTCATGGAGCAATCACGTCAGGCCCATATGGATGCAATACACATGATTCTGAGATATTTAAAATCATCTCCAGGTGCAGGCTTGCTATTTAAGAAAGGAAAGGAGATTTCTGTTACAGGATGTGCGGATGCAGACTATGCAGGATGCCCCAAGGACAGGAAGTCAACATCAGGGTTTGCAGTCTATGTTGGAGATGCTATAGTTTCGTGGAAGAGCAAGAAGCAGACAGTAGTAGCTAGATCTAGTGCTGAATCAGAATATAGGGCTATGGCCCAGGCTAGCACAAAAATGATGTGGGTAAAATCCTTACTTGCAGATCTATGTCTTGATATACCTCTTCCTATGAGGTTGGAATGTGACAATCAGGCCGCCTTGTTCATTGCAAATAACCCAACTTTTCATGAGAGGACCAAGCATATTGAGGTCGACTGTCACTACATACGTGACATGATTCAGAAGGGGTTCATTGCTACATCTCACGTCACATCAGAGAATCAGACTGCTGATATTTTCACCAAGGCATTACTTAGAGGCCCATTCCAGAAGTGTGCGTCCAAGCTGAGCATGATTGATATCTATGCTCCATCTTGAGGGGGAGTGTTGACGCATAAGCTATTTTGTATCTCTTTGTCATTTTATTTTCTTGTTATTCTCTTTATGTAATTTACCCATAGGCTACTCTCCTATATAAGAGAGCCTAGGGCTATGGAATAGAACATCTCATTCACGTTTCCCAACAGTTATGATGGACAATGCATTAATTGGAGGCTTCTGTTGCAGTTATTCGAGGGAGGAGATTTTCATGCCTATTCTTCAGTATACGGATGGCACCATTCTCTTTATAGGAGGCCCAGATAGTTGCAATGGTATGTTTGTGGTGCTTGACCACTTAGGCATTGTGTCTGGTTTAAGGCTTAACATAGTTACGTCGGAATTTGTGTTGTTTGCTTGAATGAGGAGGAGATCAATTCTTGTCCGATTTGGTTGATGTCCCCTTGTGCAGAGTTATCTTTGCATTATCTTGGGGTGTCAATGGTTAGGAGAATGCGTCAAGTTGATTAGTTACCAGTGATTGAGAAGATGAAGAAGATATGCACATGGTGGAAATTTGTTTGCTTGTTTTTAGGTGGTAGGTTGGTGCTTCTGGAGTCGGTTCTTTTTACGATCCCTCTATTCTTCCTTTCATCTAGACTACTACCTACGGGAGTAAGGAAGATGCTTGAGAGTATTACGTGATGGTTTTTTTATTCTTCCTTCGAAAATTGAATGGCTTAGCTTTGGTGGTCTGGAAGGTTGTTTCTCACCTAAAAGATGATGGAGGCCTTGGAGTACGAAGCTTGGAGGAGATGAATAAAGCTTTGCTATGTAAATAGATCACCCGGATTTGGGGGGATTGTGGTAGTATGGTTTACACTCTAACCCGTAAACTTATGGATCATATCCTTCTTTACCAAGGCTGAGGGATTTTGTTCTTGTTCATTATTTTTGGAGAGGGATTTGTGGAGTGTTGCAAGATTGTCCTTTTTTGATACATGTAGGAGGAGACTGTACGGACTTTAGATTCTGGCACGATGATTGGATTGAGGGTGAGGTATTTGGCATGAGATTTTTGCGATTGATTGCTTTGGCATCCGATTCTGATTATTCTGTGGTGGGCGTTTGGGATGAACATTCTTATTTCCCTCATGTTAGGTCTCTCAAATCAGCAAATGGACAAACTTCTAGAAATGCTAGAGGAGTTAGAAAGCATGGAAGGGTCCACTGAGGGACGTGACTGCTGGAGTATGTGTAAGGTTTATTGGGCTATGAAAGCACCAACGACTTTCGACCATGGGAAATGTACGGTAGATTGTAGAAGGATATGGAAATGGAAAATTCCCACACAAGTGAAAGTCTTTATGTGAGGGGATGACTGTTAATTAGTGACAGATTCACATGGTTCTTCTAGGATACTGATCTCGCTTATTCCATTCGTCAGGTTGGTATCGAAGACGCGGGTCATCTCTTCTTCACGTGTGGAGGCTCCTTGGAGGTTTGGGAAATTGTTGGGAGTATTTTGGTTGCAACAGGTGGAGTTGCTAGCTTCTGGGAGTCCATTGGTGCTGACTCGCATGGCACTGAGGAGGAAAGATCAAGATTTGTGGCTGTGATATGGGTTTTATGGTTAGCCAGAAACATGGTGATATTTTTTCAAGATCGCTTTTATGGTGAAAATATAATCACACATATTAAGACATTGACCGAGAGTTGGATAATGTAAACTTTCCCTTTTTCTCTTAGCTTGTCATAGCCTTGTACCTTAATATGATATATTAGTGGTGAAGTTTTTAGGCGCATACCTATACGTAGGCCCTCTTTCCTTTCAAAAAAGAAAACTTCTACCCTCGAAGAAAATCAAAGATTTACTGCGTTTAGGATGTTGGTGTCATATATGAGATGTATATCTTATTTTGTAGTCCTTAATCAACTGTTATTTTTGTTTTATCTAAATATCATATACTTTTCGTGAGTGCCATTAGAGGCGAGAGAGGGAGAGAGAGTTGAGGGATTTGGAGGGAGAGTGAAGGGTGATGCCCTTGACTGTGGGGTTTCTCCATCAATTTGTTGGGCATTTGTGATGCGATTTGCGGCTCTCTTTAGTGGTTCTGGGACATCTCGTGAGTGCTGGAGTATCCCCAATTCCCATCTTCATCATCCACGAGGGACCATTGGAGTGCCATTTGGAGCTACTAGGGCTTTGCTTGAAGCCTATGCACCTCCCTTGGGAAGTACTTCCAATGTTGGACCTCTACTGAAGACTTTCGGGGCCCCACTTGGTGCACTTAGGGCTCCGCCATGATCTTTTGCCACTGCCAGGTGCTTATGGGATTCGTTTGAAAACTCTTGGAGCTCCGCTTAATGTTATTGGATCTTTACCAGATGATTAAGTGCTATGCAAGGTCTATGACCACCACATATATATTTTTGGTGTTTGTTGCTCACAGATCTCCAACGTTGAACCATGGTGTTGATGTCCTCAATGTTGTTGTTGTAATGCTCCCCATCCATGTTGCAACTAATTTTGTGAAGAATAAGCAACCGATGGTTGATGATGAAGAAGGTTAGGAGGTGGTCTGTCAACGTGGGTCTTGACGGGGGAGCCGTGACACCTTCCACTTCGGAGTTCAGATGCTTCAAGTGTGGTGAATTGGGACTTCGATGTAGAGATTGTAAGCTTCTCAAGGTGTGACGGCCTCGGGTTATCCTCACCTCAAGACAGAGGGGACCACGTTGTAACATTCGACCATTTTGGATGCTATGTTGATGCACTCCGCAGAGGAGATTAATCTGTGCCAACAAGTGGCTGATGATGCATCGATTAATCAATACCCTCATGTTTTGATTGCTTTCATGGATAATGGTAATTTGGTGGAGATTGTTGGGAGGCACCATGAATGACTCTTTATGGACAATTTTACTGGAGATGTTGTATCATTGGAGTCCACGACTGTGTATGTGTGCGGGCTATAGGCCTCCCATGCAATGATACCGTTGATGTCTGATGCATCGATATCTGGTGTCTTTTGGAGTTGTCTTCGTTTCAGGCACGTAGCGATGGCATGAGGTATATGCGTGCTCTTCTAGGTTACCACTATGCCGTTCACTTCTCGACGTCTAGATTGCTTTCAGGATGTATTAATCTGTGTTGCGAGGGTAATTGAGATCACCTTGGACTGTCTCCGACCAGAAGATGGCATTGATGTTGTGAATCTTGTCATTGTGGTAGATGGTTGCACCACTTTTTAAGTGTTTGGAGCAGTGCACATGGTGGGTAGAACGAGGTTCCAGCTACAATTGGTTGAATGCTTGCCACCCTTTTCCATTCCAGGACCCCCTAATTTTTTTGGATTCCTTGTGGATGAAGTCCCCAAAAAGGATCTTTTTGCCTTCCAGACACCTGACACAATAGATGTATATTCTAATTCGGTGGAGGATACTTTGTTACAACTACATGTAGTACTGGGGCATATGTCGATCTGTTGTTGAATTGTAGTATCAAAACATGGTTATAGATCGTCGTTATGATCTGGTGATTCGTCAAGGCATTTGAGGACTTATCGATCAAAAGATATTCGATCAAGAGACTATTCATGGCGTAGAGAAGTACTATCCAACGTGATCCAAGTCTGTGCAGAGATGCAACGAGAACTGGAGGAAACCATCATTAAAGTCATTGTCCAGTTAGGCACCAAGGAGCTGCCTTTCATCCTCGAAGTCGCTGTCGAGGAGGATTTCGAACCTCCCCCACCACCTCCGACGCTACAACCACTTGTGGAACAACTTCCCACGACCCTGCTATTGCCAAATCCTGACCTCTGCCCTTGACACCGTTTGCGAGTATGTCTTCTCTTCCCCCACCCTTCGATTGCATTCACGTGAGGACAATCTTTTGTACTTATACCTTGGCGTATTCCCACGATTTTTGGCCTCTCTTTGGCTTGGGACACATATTTTGTCCTGCCGGTAGAGCTTTTATAAAAAAAGCGATGCGAGAGCGTATTCAGTGCTTGGCCCCTCATTGCACTCCCCTCATCTTGTAGATCGAAAGCCAGATGCCATGAAATGATTGAGAACGCATACGGGGTTGATGGTGGATCTTTTGTTTGGAGAAGTGCACCCTGATCGCACAATTCTTGTGGGCCTCAGCTTCCTTTCTTACTCTGATCTAGGTTGCAACTTTGGCTCCTGTCAGTCTAGTCCTCTTGTCGGTCTGAGCAAGGTTCCTTGTGACTGTTCGACATAGATCGTGGTATGCCCGTAGGGAAGCCTGGATTTGTTGTTGCCCGTTTTGATGTGCGGAAGAAATGTGCTATTAAGACATGTGGCTCAATGTCTCTCGCCATTGCCATATGCATGGTTAATTGTTGAAAGGTGCTTGTTTGTCGTCCCCAATGGCCACCATTGGGTCCTTGTCCATATATGGCAAGAGCATCACTAGTTGATGTGTATGCTGATGAAGAGCATGTGGTTGTACATCCAGGTGAGGGTTGTGAAGGGAGTCGTGACCTTAAGAGGTCGATGGGCCATGAGAAGAAGCTATAAATGCGAGGCGTGATAGCAAACTGTGTAGAGGTGGTGTTGGTGGGGTCTTCCTCCATTGTTGCTAGATGAAGATCCTTTCTTGGAACATTTGAGGCCTCGGTCAATTAAACAAAAGGAGGTCGGTAGGTCTGCTTTTGGAAAGTTGAAAGGCATATGTTTTATGCTCGCAGTAAACTAAGCTAGAGGTTTGGGACCGATTCAATTGGCATGTAGTAGCTGGATTTCGACTTACTAAGTACAGAGCGATGCTGTCTGTTGGTGCCTCGAGGGGCATGCTAATTGACTAGAATAGTGACTTGCTGGAGCTTGTGGAGTCTGTGTGCAACACTCGATGCTGTCTGTTCTACTGCATATGATCTCGGATGGCATCTTGATGTTGATATCCGCTATTTACAACACAACTGGTGCCCAACCCAATGTCGTCTGATTTATGGGATGTGCTCATATTGATACATGCATGTTTTCTAGAACCGTCTTAGATTGTTGGGGGTGACGTCAATGCTATTTTGCTTGCGGTTGACCATCCTCGTGACATGAGGGAACGAACTTTGGCTCACCCTCTTTTGTTTCATTTGTTGGTGATTTGGTGATGGAAGTCTTATGCTAGGAACATGAAGTATACTCGGTGGAGCATCACATCTAGGTCTTGTGTGGACCATTTTCTTGATTTGATTGGTCTCTTGGAGAGTTTCCCTCTATGGTTTGTGATGGCCTTGCCGAGGCCACACTCTGATCATATGTCGATCAACTAGGACTTGGGTTATGGCCATCATTCGAGTAATGTTTTTCGATTCTAGTGCTCCTAGATGATGGAGGGGGGCTTTAGAGAGAAGGTTACGAGATGCTGGCAAGAGATAGATGTAGCATATTCACCATTGAGGAAAATGACAGAGAATCTTAAAGCCTTGCGCAACATGCTTATCCAGTTTAGGAGGAAATTCTGGGAGCTCCGATCTCAATGAAGAGATTTAGCAAAATAGAGATTGTGCGACGCGACCAACTTGAGGATACCAAGGAGCTGCAAGAGGAGGAGAAGGTTACGAGATACAAGCATACCCGCATTCTCTTGGAGAATAAGAAGAGAGAGTGAGATCAAATGGAGTCATCACTCGACCCATAAGCGGCTGAAAAAGGGAGATGCGAACACGATATACTTTCATGCACTTGCCAGCGGACGAAGAGACATAATCTGATTCATTCGAATGAGGTGGATGGAGAGGATTTCGTGCAACAGTTTCATTGGTGACAATATACGATGACATTACCTTGCACTCAACAGACATGTACCTAGTAGTGGTCAGACTTTTCTTACTTTCGTAGGTTAAACATGCGACTTTTGATCTGAGTACAGATGGCCCTCTTGCTCGGATGGTTTTTCGAACTTCTTGTGCTTTGAGATGTAGTTCGTCAGGAGACTTTGGATGTAATGGATGTGCTATAACTGACAAATAGTGGGTTTGAGCTGTAAAACCACTCTTTTTGTTTCTTTTTCCTAAGAAGGATGTGGTGAGACGTATGGAGGATTTGCGCTCCATTGTTTTATCTAATGATGTTTATCTGATTGTGGCAAAGGTGTTGGTAAACATGATGCGAGAGTTGCTTGACTCTGTTATCAACTCGGCCCAAACATCTTTCATCACACGCTATCATATGATGGATGGGGTTGTGCTGTTAGCTGAGATTGTTGCTGACTGGCGCAAGAAGAAAAATGGGTTCTTGTGAAAGGTGGATTTTTCGATGGCCAACAATTGAGTTGATAAAAAGCGTTTCATTTGGGCGTCCTTGCACCATAGGGACTTTCCTAGTGAATAGATTGACTTGATGGAGAGATGTGTAACGATTGCTTTCTATGTAGTTTTGGTGAATGATAGGCATGAAGATGGATACTTTGAGCTGCAACGCGTGAGGAGATGTAGTTGCCCACTAGCACCGTTGTTCTTTATTATGGTGGCTAATGCTTTAGCCAGAATGGTGAATAATGCAATGGAGGGAGGTCTCTTGATAGGCTTCCATACGGGAGAGATTTCAGTTCCCGTTCACCAGTATGTTGATGATACTATCTTTTTTATAGAGGGAGAGGCTATTTCTGCAAAGAAGATGACTATTGTTCTTGAGCTGTTTGGTTTGGTCTCAGGTCTGAAAATTAATCATGTGAAGTCGGCTTTTGTCCCTTTGGGATGGTGTAGTAGGAGATGGAGATTTGTGAGACTACCTTACACAGATAGCGGGGGGGCCCTACCTATCCTTTATATTGGTTTGCCTCTAGTGGGTGGCAAACTTCGGTATTCTTATTGGCTATTGGTTATTGAGAGAATGAAGAAGAAGTTGTCGAGTTGGCGTACAACCTGCCTTTTGAGAGGTGGTCGCTTAGTGCTGTGGAAGGCGGTTTCTCTGGCAATCTTGGTGTTCTTTTATCTATGCTAGGTTAAATAAAGCTACTTGAGATATTTTTCTGAAATGTGAGATGAGGTATAAGCCTTATTTTTTTGGAAAGAGAAAATACAACTAATGCAAATTATACTGAAATAAATCATGACAATGCAATTGTTACAACATATTATCCAGAAGTTCAATAAAAAAAAAATTTGGATGGCCCTCTAAAGGAGGCCCATCCCACCTTTTCTCAAAAAAAAGTTCAATACAAACTACAACTCGAATTGTTCAAAGTTCAAACACAATTGTGAAATCATAAAAGAAAACAGAAAGTAAGAAAATAGTTAAGCATATTGCACATATTATCCATTACACTCATGTAGTCCATCGAAAAACCACTCATAATCAATATTCAACAATTGGACATCAGTTGTCACTCGTCAACATTGTCATCGTCACTGCTGCTATTACAAGTTGGATCCTCCAGAAAACCGTCCATATAATTCAAGTGCTTATCCTCACCGACATCATCATCACTTTTATCCTCGACATTAGTCTTATTCTTCAAAAAAATCCTCGGCATTGGGGTACTCCTGAACAAAGAGCGCTTCATTTTTTATTACTTGGGGGAATCAATTTCATGTGCAAAGCATATGACCTAAAAGTAAAAAAAGCTCCGAAAGCTCCGACTTGATGCTTATACTCCAGCCTCACCTTGGGCGCCTCAACGCCTTAGCCACGCCTCAGCAGATCGACGTGCATGCCTCAACCGTAGTGCCTGAGGTGCAATCTGAGTGCCCTACCTCGAGGTGTACGCCTCAGCTCTTCGAGGCGATGCTTCCTCATCTGATTCCTTTTACGAGGATTGCTGTATGTGATGTCTACGGTTATTGTTTCTTGATTTGTAATTGGACTGGGCAAGGGACACTGTATCCCTCACCTTTCCCCTCTAGCAGCCAGCTAATGCAGGATGTTTTGTGAGGGACTACTGACGGGGGGGGGGGGTTGGATCTCGCTTCTGACCTATCGGATCAGCATATTACTGAGCTTTTGCAGCTTTTGGAGAGCTTACTAGCTTGCGAAGGACTTTTTTGCTTATCGGATCAACATATTACTGAGCTTACTAGCTTCCATAGACGATTTGGGACATGGGAGCAGCCCCACCAAGATTTAGGCGGTAGCTATCGTATGGTCTTCTTTGCTTGCACAGAATGGATATATTTTCCGGGGTGCAAGAATGTACAAGGAGAATATAACTGAGCATGCAAAAAGCCTAAGAACCTGTTGATCTTTGTAATTATTTTTACATTGTGAATATGTAGAAGTTAACTGGTAGGTATCTCCTTCACGTCTTGCTCTCTTATTCCAAAAAAACAACCGTTCTCTATTCCCTCATGTTGTGGATGTTGAGGGTTTCTGAAAACATACCAGCATCAAGATACCGATAGATGTCTTTGGAGTTGAAAATTTGGCAGCAACAAGTTACAAACCGATATACTAGAAGAGCAGGATCTGATCTCCATGCCTATACTTACCTGTCAGTTTTCCTGTCAGACCACACGTTGTCAAGCTATTGTAAGTCAGAACTCTTCTTCTATTCCATCTCATTTTTAGAGCCTATCATGTGGAGGGTCGTATTTCTTGGCCTCAGGTTGTGGTGGAATACTGACAATAGGTGGAGTCAACGTTCTGTACTTAATGGTGAAAAATGCTGTAGAGGCTGAAAAGATCAAAGAAAACTGACCATCAAGCGAATTTATATACAATGGGATAGAATGAGGGCAAGAGATTTCAGAGCTGCAATCCAACGGAACTTGGATTCCCGCATTCCCTGAGTTTGGATAGTGAAACAGACCCAAGAGGATCTCGACGTGTTGTGATGTCCACGGGAAACATTCAGCCTTTGCTTTCTATACACTAGAACTCCAGTACCCTGACTTTCCTAAGCCTAAGATAAGAAAGGAGAGCGAAAGGGTAGACTAGGCTCATCTATGAGTAAGTAGGCGCATTCTATCAACGAGGGTTGATTGCAATACTGCGTTAGATTTTAATAATGTGTCATGCTCTCAATATAATTGCTGATGTGTTTGTTGCGTCATTGTCAATTTCTTTTCTATCCTAAGTTCATGATTAATATTTAAAGTCATGATCCTTAAACGATGTTAAGTTTGGGTTTTTTGTCAGTGACAAAATGAGGATTCTCCCACAACTAATTTAAAGAGCACGTGCTCTCCAAAATAAGGCACGTAATGTTGTTCATATGACATGATATTTTATGCTAGTTACTGACGATTTAAATACACATCCTTTGTTAATCAACTTTGTGTCTCGTAAGTACCTACCTCTGACAATCATTCTTTGGATTTTTAAAAACTTTTTGTTACTGTATTTTCTCAGTAGAAGGTATGAGTTGCATGCGCCTATTATTTTTACTTGGCATTTCCTTATTTTCCATTGCAAAACAGGCACGAGCTGGCATAGACTATGAGTCATCTTATGGGAAGGTGCGTGCCAATGATACAATCCTTAAACTTCAAAGGACAACTCCATATTACAAAAGAAATCGAGCACATGTATGCAGTTTCTATGTGCGAGGTGAATGCACTCGTGGTGCAGAGTGCCCTTACAGGCATGAGATGCCTGAAACTGGAGAATTATCACAGCAAAATATAAAAGACCGTTACTATGGGTAAAGTCACCGGTTCTCTCATTTTTTAAACATGAATTGCTGAATGCTGTACTAAGTATTTTTACCAGGAATTTGTTAAATCATGCTTGATATTTTGAAATAATTTTTTTAGACAAACTGAGAAATTGCATTTAACTGCCAGTATCATGCTTCCTCTTACCTGCCATTTGCCAACACTAATAAATTACATTACTGTGATCTTTACATTTTGAAAATTTCACTGCTGTTACTACTTATGCTTGCACTATTTATTTTGTTCATTCTAGCTCTCCTATCTCCTTGTATCTTTTTTGTTATAATATATGTTATTGGTTTGCGTTTGTCCACAACTTTTTTTCTGAGTGAACTGGTGGAAAGTTGTGGCGTAACAAATACTTTTTCTATATGCCGAATGATTACTACCGGACGATAGCTTTCATCTACCAGTTATATTAACTAGGGTAAAAGTACAGATACACACTTCTTGGAGAGATTACAACTTTCCCAGGTCAAATCTCATTTGAAGCATAAATAACTATCTCCACAGTGCTTGGTCCTGACCATATGATTTCTTCCTCCCATGGAGTCTCAAGACAAACCGGAGCCTTCTGTTCCTCACACAATCTCCGCGTATAAATTATTTTTTCCAAATAAAAAACAAAGCTAGTGGGTGTTAGCATGTGGGCTTTAATATTGTTCTCCCCAATAGGGATGCCAGCAGGTTATCTTGGAGCTGGTAAAAACGTTCCCATCCCTACCTATCTACGAGAACATTCTATTTGAACCTGTCTTGTATCAAAATGTACTACCTAGTGAGTACCTGTGTATCTAATGGTACCCATCAACAAGATAGTTACTCCTTCTGATAGTCATTTTAAAAATTAAAATAGCAACTATATACTGAATTGACTATTTAAACTGTCTTGTAGAAAACAAGACGCAACTAATTATCAATTGATTTACATAACCATCTGTACATTAAGATAAAAAACGGCGAAGACTTCTCCCACTATTAAGTAGGGTCGGCTACATGGATTCTTGCTCAAATCTATGTTGAAAGATTCGATTATTTTTTATGCTAGCTGTCGACTACCTAACGCAACCTCCACAAGGAGGGATTTGAGCCCTGTTCTTTTGAGTGGTAGGCACACTTTACATTAAGATGCATATGAAAAATACTTCGAACCAACTTAGAACCTTAATAAAGCCATATTCATTAATTTATGTGCAGTGAATAGTAGGAGATATCATGTATTCAGGTTTAAGAATGTTTTTTTATTGTACAGTTGATTCAAGTGAGAAAGGTGCATGATGCAACAAGGACATGATCTCGCTAGGCACTAGGATTTGAGCCTCCATGAGCAATGCGCAAAAATTAATGGCCGACAAAATGTAAAGTGGGAAGCATGACAGTGGTTACGGGCAAGGCACTTAGCACTGCATGGATCAATCAGTCAAATAGAGGTATCAGGTAGGTCTATGGGGTGCGAGGAGCATGGTGAAGGGATCCAAATTTCAGGTTGAGATTGTCGTTGAGGTTGATGAAATGGGCTATGGTGTTTTAAAGCAAGGGCCGGGAGGGAAAACATGGAAGAATCAGACACTAAGTGGGAATTGTATGGTTAGGGTTTTAGAATGTGTATGTGTGTCGACATCTTCGTAATTTTTTTAAAGAATGCTTTCTTTTTTTAAGTATTTAATACACATTCTTGAGATGATTGCAAGCTTCAAGTTTTAATTTCTATGTTTTTTTTGCAAGTAAATGTCTACGCAAGTTTTTGTGGAAGGCATAGTGTTTGTTGGAAGAAAATGAGAAACTTGTTTTATTCCTTGAGCCCTAGGCTCTCTTATATAGGGAGAGACCTATAAGCAAATTACATAAAGTAGACAGAGGGAAAAGAAAACAGATAAAAAGATACATAAATATGAAAAATTTCTATACTCTCTCTCAAGATGGAGCATAGATATCTATCATGCTCAGCTTGGATGAACATTTCTTGAAGGACCCTTTAAGTAGGGCATTGGTGAAAATGTCTGCCGTCTGATCCCTTGAGCTGACATGGGATGTATAAATAAATCCCTTCTGGATCATGTCACGTATGTAGTGGCAATCGACCTCAATGTGCTTTGTCCTCTCATGGAATGCAAGATTATTGGCAATGAATAAGGCATCCTGATTGTCGCATTCCAACGACATGGGGAGAGGAATGTCTATAAGCAGATATGTTAGGATTGCTCGAACCCACATCTCCTGCCTCAGTCAGAATATCGAGGCAATACTTTCTCTGTGAAAGATGGAGCCCCTCTATAGTGCGTATTACTTCGATGCCAAGAAAATAACGAAGTTGGCTGAGATCTTTCGTGACGAAGACCTTCTGGAGGAAAGCCTTGGTCTCCTGAATACCATCTACATCATCTCCTGTGATAACCATATCATCAACATAGACAGCAAGGATGATCGTGCCAGTAGACCGTCGTCTAACAAAGAGAAAGACAGAGTAGTCAGATGTTGTCCTCTGAAAACCAGGTGTGTTGATCTCCGTAGTGAGCCTGTCAAACCATGCCCTTGGGCTCTACTTCAGGCCATAAATGGCCTTGCGTATTTGACATATATGCTCTCCCTCGACTACATACCCCGACAGTTGCATCATGTAGACCTCCTCCTCAAGATCACCATAAAGAAAGGCGTTCTTCACATCAAGTTGATAAATGGGCCAAGCCTTGTTGGCAGCAACAGAGAGAATGGTACGTATCGACCTCACTCTGGCAACATGCGAGAAAGTCTCAAACTAATCAACTCCAAAGGTTTGTGTGAAACCTTTGGCAACGAGTCTGGCTTTCAACCAGTTAATAGAACCACCGGCGACTGTTTGGTCGTAAAGACCCATCGACAAGCCACAGGGCGAACTTCCGGGGGGCACGGCACAAGATCCCACGTACCCCGGGAGGTAAGTGCATCCATCTCCTCATCAATGGCATGTCACCAACCTTGATCTTGCATTGCTTTGAAATGATCTCTTGGAATGGTAATAACATTAAGAGCATATGCAAATCTCTTGTCACAGCTAGATAAACCATCTGTAGAAGTAAAATGTGACATGGGGCGATACGTACATTTCCTTTTTTGCTTGCGTACAGCTATAGGAAGCTCCCCAGGTACATCCGGGACAACAGTGGTGGGAGTACTCGAAGTGGTCATATCATCCTGCATAAAAGGGACAGGCAAAGGTACAGACACTAGTGTAGAAGGTATAGAGGTACGCTGGCGAGTATAGACGATTGGTGGAGGAGGGAGGTCCAGAGGAATGCCACATACAGTCTGTGTAAAATAACTTGTTTGCTCAAAGAAGGTGACATCATCAGATACATAGTATCGACGTCCACTAGGATCATAGCAACGATAGCCTTTCTAGGTACGCGAGTACCCAAGAAAGACACATTTGATGGCACGAGAGGATAATTTGTCAGCTACATGAAAGTTATGAACAAAGGCAATACAACCAAAATTTCGCAGAGGTATAGGAAAAAGGAGACTCGGTAGGATAAAGTAAAGGAAAATGGAGTTGCCCCTTTGAGAACTGATGAAGGAACACGGTTGATGAGATACACTGCAGTAAGGATAGCATCTCCCCAGTATTGTTTAGGAACACTCATTTGACTAAGAAGAGATCTGGAAACATTTATCAAGTGTCGGAGTTTCCTCTCAGCTATACCATTCTGTTGTGAGGTATATGGACATGATGTTTGGTGGACAGTTCCCTGGGATGCAATGAAAGAGGTCAAGTCATGTTGGATTAACTCAAGAGCATTGTCGGTACGAATGATCTTAACAATGCTAGAAAAGTAAGTTTTAACATATTGAAAGAAATTTCTGACAATTTGATTAATCTCCGAATGCTCCTTTATTAGATAGACCCAAGAAGATCGACTATAATCATCAATGAAAACTATAAAGTAGCGATGACCACTTAATGTGCGGATTAGACAAGGTCCCCAAACATCACGGTGAACAAGATGAAAAATAGCAGTACTACGAGACTCAGTACGAACAGGAAACGAAGTTCGATGGTGTTTCCCGAACTCGCATGCCTCACACTGAAAGGGCTTCAGAGCAGAGAGTTCATGAAATATCATGGAGATGGCCTTGGCAGAGGGATGTCCAAGGCGCATATGCCATAGGAGCGGATCTTCGGAGATAGATGCAACACCAACAAAATTGGAGTATGAGGGTATGTCAAGGTAATATAGGCCATTCTTCTCATAACCCCCACTAAAAATCTGCCTCGTTCGAATGTCCTGAAAATAACAACAAGACTCATCAAATATCACACGACAATGAAGCTCAACACAAAGCCTGTGAACTGACGACAAGCTAAGAGGAAAATTGATGCAGCGTGGAACAGAGATATAGGGCCGCATATTTATCTAATTTTATCCGTTAATTTATTTACGTTATTTGAGTCGTCGCAATTTTAATTAAATAAACGGGATCGCCTGTGATATCAATTAGTTGAAAATTTGAATTTCAAATTAGTCGGTTAGTTGGTTAGAGTCCATTTAGGATAATTAGTTGAATTTCTATTTTTGTAACGTCATCCCTCATATATAAAGGGATGGTAGACTACTTTTGTAGACAGTTCAGTGATATATAAAAAATTAAGAATTTTCTCCCTCTCTCTAATTTCTCTCCCTCCCCGCGTGATCTTCACGTTTCTTCCTCTCCAAGTCTCGGGCAACAGGCGCGCCTTCTCCCCTTCTCCCCTCTAACTTCTTCTCCACCAAAAATTCCACCACCAAATATTTATTTTTTTCCGTCAACGCAAATTCCAATCCGCATCATTTGGTATCAGAGCATGGCCTACAGATCGTCCTCACGATCTAACGATCCGTCTAGACGTTCGCGCCAACATGCGACGAAACACCATCATTCGTCGGAGCGTAAACGGCGAGTCGAAGAAGATTTACGGACCAAATGGCAAGATTTCAAGGCCAAAAATCAATATTTTCAATCCAAATATCAAGAGTTCCAGTCCAAAGATCAAGAGATAATGGCTAATCTCAAGGCTATGTGCGCCCTATCAAAGTTATCCACTACCGAAGCCGTTATCCAGACTTGTGATGAAGAAAAACTCGACGACAACGACGAACTGCTCGCAGTCCCGGCCGCTTCAGATCAGCCACCATCGACGATATTGCCCCCGACAACAGTTCCAGCCCTGCTGCAGCCCAACCTTGTCATCCCCGCACCCTCGGGCCCCCTTCTCGCCGCCCCTGCGGCTCCAGCCCAGCCCCCAGCCCCGCCGACGCCTACCCAGGCCTCCCCGACCCTCGCGGCACCACCCCAGTCCGCCGCCACCCACACCTCCTCGGCGAACCCCCCTGCCCCACCCTCTCCTCCTCCCGCATCACCGACACTCCTATCCCATTCCTCTAGCACCCCCAAGCCCCCATCCTCCCCCTTGCCATCCCACACCGCGCATACCAACTTCACGCGCCTATCCTCCATCTCAGCCTTGCAACGGCGGCAACCCCCTCTTCTATCCTCGTCTCTCCCTCTCAGGCCGCAACCCCCCTTGCGCACATCTCCTCGCGCCGCCACCTTCCCATCCTCCGCCTCCCTCCCTCGCCTCGCCCCATCCCAGGCCCTTCCCCTCCCGCGCGCTACTCGATGCGACACCGCCTCCCCATCGCCGCTAACCGCCTCGCCTTCGCCCACCCAGTCCCGCATACACCTCCCCCTCGTTGCTGTGCCCACCTACCTCCCTCCCGACCCCCTTTTCCTGCCGCTTCTGTGACCACCAGCCACCTCAGCCACTACCGCCACCACCGCCAACACCCCATCCCGACTACCCTTTCCCACTGCCTCTACGACCCCCAGCCGCCCCAGCCTAGCCGCCACCGTAGACCCATTGTCCGCGTAACCTGCGCGAGAAGAAAGGGAGAGCCCTAACAAGAGGTCCGATCTCTAAGGGGTTCGAATCCCATGAATTGTGGGATTGGGAGTTAAGTGGGAAAAATTACATGAAGGACCCTAACAAAAGGAAAATTCAAAGGCTTCTCTTACAAAATGTTTTTAAATGAAGGGGTACGAAATTTGCACTTCGACCCCCTGGAGCGGAAATATTTTAAAAGAAGTGCTGAAAAGAGGAAATCTGGAAAACCTCTTTATCCTATTAGGATTAGGAACATGGGTTTCACCTATTTAAAGGCCCCATGGCTTAATTCCCTGGACACATCTCCTCTTCTACTCTCCTTGTGCTATTGCTTCGCTATGGACTCTACAAAGACCATGTTGTTCATGCCTCATCAATTTTTCAATCACCACAATGAGGAGACAAAGTTCATGAAGACGCCGCCATTTGCGCCATACATGTTCTTCCAACATGAAGTTGATGATTCCGTCCACCTCACTAAATCCACCTGGGTTCCACCGTTTGCTCCACATCTTTTCTTCCACGAGGCGATTAAGAAAATTGACATCAAATCGGCAAGCTTCAAAGATCCAACAATTCGTCGGGAGGCGAATTTTTAAAAGTGGAGGAGAGTTGATGCAGCGTGGAACAGAAATATAGGGCCGCATATTTATCTAATTTTATCCGTTAATTTGATTTATGTTTATTTGAGTCGTCGTAATTTTAATTAAATAAACGGGATCGCTTGTGATCTCAATTAGTTGGAAATTTGAATTTCAAATTAGTCGGTTAGAGTACACTTAGGATAATTAGTTGAATTTCTATTTTTGTAATGTCATCCCTCCTATATAAAGGGATGGTAGACTACTTATGTAGACAGTTCAGTGATATATAAAAATTTGATATTTTTCTCCCTCTCTCTAATTTCTCTCCCTCCCCGCATGATCTTCACGTTTCTTCCTCTCTAAGTCTCGCGCAACAGACGCGCCTTCTCCCCTTCTCCCCTCCAACTTATTCTCCACCAAAAAATCTATTACCAAATATTTATTTTTTTCCGTCAACGCAAATTCCAATCCGCATCAAAAATCAGGAGCACAGTGAACCCCCGAAAGTCGGAGCTTGGAAGAGAATTCCATCGTTCCGACAGTAGTAATATGTGATTGAGTCCTATTAGCGACTCGAACTGACTTCACAGAGGTAGATGGTATGGAAGAGGTGAGCAGACTACTTTCTCCAGTGAGATGAGTAGAGGTGCCGGAATCAATAATCCAAGCTGGAGTAGGAGTGATAGCAGAGTTGGCTATTGTACCTGAAGGAGTGGCCAGAGCAGCAGTTGTAGTGTTACTAGTGGTGGTAGGCCCTGGAGTCTGATCTGCATCATTAAGATGAACAGTCTTGCCACTAGAGGTAGGCGATGCTTCTTCCACTTCATAGGCATCCTCATAAGCATTATTGGCGTGATAAGAAGGTACGCCAACTTCTGCCAGCATCGTTCAGTCGGGTGGTTCCACCTACCACAGTGAGTGCATGGGAGCAGTAGAGTCTCGCCTATGACCACGACCAAAGTCACGACCTCGTCCAGATTCCCGTCCACGACCACGACTTGGATCACGACCGCGTCCTCGTCGCAAGCCGTATCTGCCTCCTCGCCCAGATGAGGCGATGTGTGCAAAGTTCTTCATTGAAGGTAAGACAGGAGGTCGGGCAGCGAATGTCTCGAGCTCCTCAAGTCGGTCAAAGATGGCCTTCATTGTTGGCAGTGTGTCTGATATAAGAATTTGCTCCTTCGCTGCATGGTACCTAGAATGCAGTCCATCAAGGAAGCGGTATACCGGCCAGTCAGAACGCTCTTGTATCTGTTTGATGCAACATGAGGGCTGGAATATTGCAAGCTCCTCATACAGACTGGATAAATGCCTGTAGTACTCGATGAGGGTGGAATCACCCTGAGATGCCGACCAGATTCACCTGTAAATATTTACAAGGCGTGACTTCGTCTTCTTCTGGGAGTATGTTTGCTCGAGATTCTCCCACATTTCCTTGCCTGTATTTTTGTAAAGAAGATTTGGGGCAATATGAGCCTCAACACTGTTGGTCATCCAGTTGATAACCAAATAGTTGTCAGTCTGCCAGTTGTCGTACTCTTTGTCCTTTTCATCTAAAGGATCTTTAGTCAAAATGTAGAGTTTCCTCTGACCACCAATGAACACCATAAAAGATCGAGACCAGAGCACATAATTTTATGTTCCCTTGAGTTTGATAGTAGTGCCTTGTGCCATAATATTCGTGGTCAAGGGCTTTGTCTCGGTAGAAGAAGATGCCATGGTGGTCTTAAAATAGAAAGACGATCCTGTGATCAACTAAGGATGCATATAAGAGCTAAAAAATGCCCTAAAACTCATGTTTGCCTTTGAAGAAGGGCTGAAAACCCCCAATGGACAGCATATCTGGATTCTTGGAAGCGATCCGTAATGAGTTTTGGATCTCCAAAGAGTCCCACAGTACCCGTGGAGGGTAGCTGTGGGGCTGACGACCTTCGTAGGAGGTCCTGAAAGTGCAGGGTAGTGCTAGCGGGAGGGCTGCTGCACTGGAGGCGATTGGAGGGCCTTGCGCGGAGCCCTAATTCAGGGAAGAGGGCCCACACAGGCTTTTACGAGGCTTGAAGGTGGCGGTGGGGATTTTAGGTCAGAACTCCGGTCTAGGACCGTTGCTCTGATACCATGTGGAGAAGAGAGACAGAATGGGATATCTATTCCATAGGGTTATGGTCTCTTATATAGAGAGAAAACCCTAGAGAGTACAAGAGGAAAAATACATAAATACCCCTGAGGGGTT